>CM068368.1:8847100-9447100 GCA_034769895.1 Magicicada septendecula
GTGTGTGTGTGTGTGTGTGTGTGTGTGTGTGTGTGTGTGTGTGTGTGTGTGTGTGTGTGTGTGTGTGTGTGTGTGTGTGTGTGTGTGTTCCACTTGAGATGTGTTCTTGTCAACCCGCCCTGCGTGGGTAGTGATCCCATGACGTCGTGAACACTCACACACACACATACTAGGAGGAAATACTGGATACTTCAATAAAGGACCGAACGGTCAGGTAAATTACTATAAGCTCTTCTGTAGGATTCAAACGTTATAAAGACGATAAAAATGTAAACATATTAATAACTCTGAGCACCGAAATGCGACCACTGAAACGCTACGTAGAAATAGCATTAATGGCGGCCGATATGGTTTTTTGGAGACGAGAATCTGTCGGGTTTAAGAGAACAGAATTTATAACAACCGCCGAGGTTAACAGAAATTATAGCAATGTACATTCAATTATGAATATTAGGCTATAAGAAATAAACAAAAACAAAACAGGCTTAATAATTTCTGCAGAAAAAAAAACAAATTTCTCACAAAAATTAAAAATGCGCCAAGAAATATTAGAGAGAATTAGAAAATTTAAGTATCTAGTGAAAATAATTCAAGAAACTCTGCTAATTTAGAAAAATCTGCTATAGAAGAAAGGATTCATAAGATGGAAAGGGCATATGGTATAACTAAAGATATTTACAATAAAAAGTGCATATCAATAAATGCGAAAATAAGGCATTACAGTACAGCACTGAGGCCAGAATGCCTGTATGCAAGTGAATGTCTAGCATTGAATTATAATTTAGACAAATTAGAAATATTGGAAGACGAATTATTATGGAAAATATTAGGCCCACGAAAAACTTCAGAAGGTTGGAAATTAAGAAGTAATGATGAAATATATCAAAACATAGAAAATATAACATAAACAGTGAGAAAAAGAAGACTAGTATTTTTGGACATTTATATAGTGTGACGACAACAGGTTAACAAAACAGATCTTCAAATATCTGTGGAGAAAGAAGTCAACATCAAGTTGGATTAAAGAAGTCCAAAAGTATTTAGAAAAAATAATAAAAAGCAAAAGAACCAATTGAAAGAGACGTTTTTCAGGTAAAAGTGTTAAAAATGGAAAGGAGTCCAGGGTAGGAGAGAGAAAAACGCAGGTTCAAAGTGGACTGAAGACAGGAAGAAGAGACGTAGTGAAAAGATTAAAGAATATTGAAGAAAAAGAAAAGAACAAGTAATAAAGTATTGAAATTGGCATGTGGTCCTCACATGGCCGATACAAATGGAAACAAGAACAGAATTGATAACACTCTTGGTAAGAGCTATTATAGCAATAAACATTCAGTTATGAACATTATAAGAATAAACACTTTCATATGGATACATCAAATCAACGCCAGTTCAATAAAGAATTTAGAAACAAATTTAAAATTGGGGTCACAAAGGCAGAAAATTCATATGGAAAGAAATGAGAAAAAAGAAACTTGAGGATAATTTATAGAAAACGAAAAGTTAGAAAGTGCAAATTTGGAAACGCTGGATATAGCTAGTTAATTTATGGTAATTTATGTTGACGAGTTTTTAATAAAATACAGAAATGTTTGTTCTCACTAAGTTTCTTTTTCTTCTACCAAGACTTGAGTTCACCACCATTCGCAAGACGAACACATATCAAGATACTTTTTGTTTTACAGATATTATTTATAAAAAAAAAATAAAATAAAAATAAAAATAATCACCAAAATGACACAGAAGTAGCCTACAGCTTCGGATGTTGTCACTGCAAGATCGTCGAACCCGCGACAACTAGTTACTCTGTGAACGCGTCAAACGTGTCAATTATGCGAGCAGCACAGAACAACATTGACGAGATCGATATGGCTGTAAATTATTCCGGCCTAATGTTTTCGATCTAATAAGAGAGACACGTCGATACCGTAATCTACATAATTCAAGAAAAACAGAATTTCATTTATCGTCACAGAACGTTATATCGATCTCGTTTTTCTTTTTTCTTCTTCTTTTTTTATTTAATCTAATGAATAAACAAGAAGGGGAGAGACAGAAGTGGCTTGTATCGCACGGAGTGTTTGTTTTGTTGGGACCTGTACAGAATAAATCGAAGCTCATCAGTGCCTAATGAAAAAAAAACCAGCTCTCTCAAGAGTCCTTTCCCCGAGTTGCTGCTGGCTGACGCTTATGTTCATATTTTACTGCTCAAAATGAAAAAAAAAACAAAATAATATTAGTTGAATTTGACTCTCAACTGTGTAAGAGGGCTGCTTATATATATGAATAGAAACGTATATATCTGGATGCAATATTTCTACATCACATGTGACCGTTTATCGCGACATAGGTGCCAATCTTATTTATGTTATCAAGCCCCCTTTTACCTTAATTCTCTTCTATCCATTGTTTATTTTAATTCCGTCTTTCCAACGCATTCTTTAGTGATCTTTTTCCCTTCTTCTACGTAATATTCGTTTAAAATATTGCTTCGGTAACTTCTTCCCCTATGTTTTCGTAGACCTACCTTTTGTTGTGGCGGGGGACCTTTCCCTGTTAGAGAACGTCTTCTTCTCCTACACTTCAGCGATTAGGCAACGTGCCCGTTCCTACTTCACATTATCAGATCCATTTCTGTCTTGGCCTTCAAACATCCCTTCTTCCAGAAGGCTTGTATTTGTTTAAATGAAGGCGACTTAAATGCTGTCTCCGTTTCCCTCCATGTACTCTTCAAATTTCTCGTTTTGATTATGCATATTTAATTCTTACCGTATATCTTCATTTCTTATATGATTCCTTATTGTGCATAAACATCGTTCATAAAAATTTCAACTCTGCTGATTGTATGTTGCTTTTATCTCTTTGTTTTGTAATCCAGAATTCACTACCATAAATTATCACGGGAACAGCCATTGTTTTCTAGAGTTTTAATTTTGTCTCACGTTTCTTTTTATTTTTCAGTGTTCTATTTATAGTTCCACATATGTGTTGAAATCTTGTTAGAGAACGTTTCTTAGAAATTTTGAAAAGATATATATTTATTTAAAGTTATTCATGTTAGTGTTTGAAAACAATAATTACTTCCATGCTCCGTAAGAAAATGGAAGTATGGTGATCACGAAAAATATCGTGTTCGAGATAAGGGCAGATCTGATTGTACTACCTTCAAAACGTGAAGAAAAGTCATTATCCGTTTTTTCTATGGCGAACGATAACTGCCGCAAATTCAAACAGAGTCAAATAATTTGTTGTATATGTGGCCGCGTTGTAGAGGATTTAAGGCCTATTGATTTTGGTGAAGATCTGTTAAGGGGAAGGGGTAGTTTACCTGCAACCTGTTATGTTTTAACAAGAGTAAAGTTCTTAATTTTGATAAAAAAATTATCCTGAAAAAAATGTCATAATAATCCACTGTAGAAAGGTATATGAAATATCTATAAATGAAAAGGGTAGTAGAAGGGGGAGGGGTAATTTTTTTGTAAATTTATTCGACCGAAAACAAAAAAATGTCAATAAAATTTTAACAATTGATATCGTTCCATCCTATGTAGCCAGGGATAAGTAAACAAAATAATTTTTCGTTTTCAGAAATTCACAGATTACGAACGGTGGGCGGTATTCGCTTTCTTTCGCGTTGTTTAAATAAAAGATAATATAATCAAATTAATCCTTTATTTTTAAAATATTAACAACGGGGTACAATTCGTATTTATGATTATCTATCTTACCGTTTTTACCAAAAGCATGCTGATATATATATATATATATTGGGTATCGTACATATTAAAAATATTTGTGTAATTAATTTAAACATGGAAGTCATTTATGTTTCTACATATCAATTTTTTTATTATCGTTATACTGCTTCTCGTATGATGTCCTCGATTTTCTAATAAACTATATTTCATAGTAGGATTTTGTATTTGCAGCCTGTGTACGATATAACCAGTGGTAGCTAAAACCGAACTAATTTCCGACAGATATTATTTACAAAAGAACTCGCAATGAAGTGTAAATTGTGGTTACATGTAAGCGTTACATTTTGCGTCGGCAAGACTAAGCTCAGTCTTGCAAACTTGTTGGAGAAAATTAACTGTATTATTGATAGCGGGTCTGTTGAGAAGGAAGGGAGTCACTGTGGGAGAGAGAGAGAGAGTGGAAAACTAAAATAAGAGTCTGGCGGGGTGAGGGCGTGGGATGAACGCTTGTTAGGGGTGCGCTTTCCTCGGGGCAAACCGACTCCCGTCCGGACGCGGATGCCTATTGCATTTACAATGATACAGCACTCTCTGTCTCTCTCTTACACACACACACTCCCTGCGGTATCCGGTTCCACTCTTGTCGTACAAAAATCTGATTAGCGCACTGTCTGTACAGTGTTGCAACCCTTTAGCTAAGTAAGAGAAAGTAAAGGATACTTTTAAAATCAAAGTAATATCTACTAGCTTCTTAATACGGAGCTACATGGAAGGTGACAAACATTTGACAGTCATTAAAGTGACTAACTTCAGTACTCAAAGATGTAATATTGTATCTAACTTTCACTCATCTACTTTTCTGAATCTTGAATTATATGCATCCGTTTTTTTTTTTTTTTTTTTTTTTTTTTTTTTTAGGTGTCCGCCCACCTCCACCGGACGGACAAGCTGAGCTGATTGACCATAGTTACTCATTAACTTCAAAAACATCACAACTCCAAGGATTATGCCCTAGACCTGTTCCGGAACCCATCTCCTCATCGGCCTACCGACACCACTCTTCCAATTCCCTAGGGTGATAACTCAAGGCAGCCACGAGTAGACGGACTCATTACTGTGTCAACGCCCCTGACCAATAGCGTTTCAGATTTGACACGTGGGTTTTGGTTACATCAGGATTGAACTACGAACGGAAACAGTATACATTGCACGTATGCTACCTACGATGTTAGTCAAACGTAAAAATCACGCAACGAGTAACTACGACGCTATACGTATTCCGAATACGCTGCTGTGGTCTACGCGAGCGCTCCCACACATACACAGACATGTAATTGTACCGCTGTATATTCATTATTGAAATGGCAGCGGGCGGTTTCAATGTTCAAGTGTTCGACTCCACACAACCAGAACGCAGCAATCGCAGTACGCTAATATTTCCATTTCCACCAATCATCTCAGTTATAAATATTGCTTCAACCGACATTACCTGAATTATTTCTGTACTTTTAAAACGGCAGAAGTTATAAGCGAGTTTTGTAAATGACGTAATCAACAGCTTAAACACTATTAAGCTCCCTGAACTGCAGAACTCGGTCACTATTTTGAATCGAAATACAGTAATGGATGAACTTTTGATATTAGATAAATTTTCAGACAAAAATTACGAAACTCCCGATTACCCTACTATTATGTTTTGTTTAATAAAGTAACAAAATTGTTGAGCAAAACATTGGATTTGTGTTAAAATTCCATTTAGTCTGATACCCGGCTAGACTTTTTTACAATTTTATTTTTTTAGTTTTGATTCCCCGTATTAAGAGCTTGGGGTCTAAACTTTTTTTTGGAATTTACGAAACTGTAGACTATATTCAGATATTGGTTAAAATTTTGTTTAATTTTATATCCGTACGAAATTTGCAGTTTTATCAAACGTATGCCCCACTTTTGGGCCCTGACGTCCCAAAATGTTGAAACTTTTAAAAATTAACACTAAATTCAGATTCTGGTAAAATACCTTTTAATTTGAAACGCACATGAATTTGGCCGATTTTATCAAACGTTTCACCTACTTTTTTAGCCCGCGGCGTCTCAAAAGATTTGGAAATTTTTCAAAACTGAACACTATATTCATATTTTGGTAAAAATTGCCTTTACTTTGATACTTCACTTAGTTTTTTTTTCCAAATTTGGACCTTCCGGTCTCCTTTTTTTTGGCCATGGGCTCAATCTCAAAAACAATAGGAGAATCACAAAAAATTACAGTAGTTTTCCACAATTACCTTTCAGAACGTTGTTATGCAATTTTGTTCCAATATAACCTTGATCGTTTTATGTGAGCCTTCCGTAGAAGAATGAAACAGGCTGGTACTAATACTACCCGCTCGGAGGATACAAATAAACTTACTGTGACTATTTGTCACATATATTGATTCTCTCTCTCTCTCTCTCTCTCTCTCTCTCTCTCTCTCTCTCTCTCTCTCTCTCTCTCTCTCTCTCTCTCTCTCTCTCTCTCTCTCTCTCTCTCTCTCGCTGTGTGTGTACTTAATGTTTGATACCTTATGTTGTTAGAGCAACTGCCAACGGTAACAGCTGATTTATGGCTACGAGTAACTACTATCAATTGTTAGTTATACAACCTCTATGTTGGGAAATAAAATTTTAGTTGCCGCGGGTTTGCGCTGTTAGTTAAATAGGTTTATTGAAAATGTTGTCCTACTGAGAATAAACAGCGTTGTATGTGTACATGGCTGTTGTGTAAACGTTTATATGTCTACTTTCAGTACGGCCGACCTTCCAGTGTATTTAAAATTTTTACGATCGTCATGAAGTATATACTTTACAATGTATTAAATGGGGATATATATATATATATATACATAATTCATCAAAGTACCCACTGCAAATGCTCTCTCCCCCTTTCTCTTCCTCTGTCGCACGCACGCACACGCACGCATAAAACGTGTATAGTGTTTGGAGGGGGGTTGTACCTTGGACACAAGTCTACCCATACCAGCTCCTAAGACCCTTCTACATCTATCCACTACCTTCGCCACAAACTACTTGAGCTTGACAGAGAAGGAAAGGAAAAGTCGTCGCTCTCCATCTACTGGCTACGTCAACGAAAGGGTTGGAACCCTCTCCTCGCAGGCAGACTAATACACTTCACCGCCATGGGATGTATAAGCTTAGCTGGGCTGACGTAACGTTGTCCAGCTGGTCCTCGAGGAGGCTGTGTGTCAATGGTCTGACAGTGAACTGGGGCCGCTTCGAAATCCGGTATTTATACTTCACCGTCTTCAGTTGTAGCGACATAACGGGTCTGGATGCCGGTTAGCTGGTCTGGTAACACATGGAAGGGGCACGGACAATCTCGAACAATCCAGAACGTTACCTAACCACGCCACGCACAGTGGGGTACGGGGTCCGGTCGAGGCGGCTTCATACAGAAGAAAATACAAGTTAAGTCTAATCAACATTACTATCTTTAAAGTGGTTGAAAAACGTGTGATAACATCCTGAAACATCCCATTAACTTCAAAGTAATAACAAAATAAAAATATGTATTACTGAAACATTGTTGAGACTGAATCGATTTTCCTGTATGTCATATTTCAAACGTATACGCAAATGCTGTGTAATAAACCTGTTTGTATAGTTAAAAAGGTGTTAGTAGCTAAAAAACAATCCTCCTTGTGTATCCTCTTTTTAAAACCTTTGAGACCGAGGTCCAGTAGACCAATAGAAAGCCGTTCGGGGGTATATAAAATAGAGTGCGAAGACTGTAATAGTTTTTATATTGGACAGACAGGCAGAAAATTCTTGGATAGGTTCAAGGAACATCTGCCCAAGGGTGACAGTAGGAACATTAAATCGAATTTTGCCTTACATGTCATCAGTCATAACCATAAATATTCCAGTTTTCAAAACAGTTTCAAAGCACTGAATTTCTGCAAAAAGAGCAAATTCATGGACGCACTGGAAGAGTTTGAAATTTACAGACCCTCCAAAACTCATGTCGTGATCAACTTCTCAATGAAAAACTTTCTTTCAAATGCAACGAGGTATATGATACAGCTATACGCGTGCTAGAACAATATGGTAGATAAGTGCGGGCAGAGTATGATGTGGGTTAGTTAGTCACTCGCGAGATCCGTAGCGATGCGCATCGTGAGACAACGCGGGTTGGGAGTCGCTTAAATAACGGGATGTGTGTGATTTTATTAATTGACGTACTCCATGTGAGTGAACATATTTTATCACCTGATGGTGAGACTATAAATCTCGAAACGCGTTGTGAATATAAAAAAAAGAAGTTGCAAGGAAGGGAACCTGGATACAACAAGGCAATTTTAACAATTTAACTGTACACGCAACTTGGAGACCACAACAACTGTGTACAATAAAATACCCTAAAAATTAAGAGATTAACAAAATATTCGCCGACTTTTTTCGACCCTCTGGAGTGGTGTCCGGTCCCGTTTCGTCTCCCCGCTTCCGTAAATACGCCCCCTGAATGATCTCCAAACGATTGGAACAATCTCGCGAGCCCCGCCGTGCCAACAATCACATTGTCATCAACAATGACACTCAGCGATGTGCTACTATTTATTCCCTCAGCGTTCCTATACTAATAAAATACAAAATACTAATGGAATGGTAAAAATTACATAAAATTTATATTAAACGGTTAAGAAAGTGTGGATGCGCACGTTTGAAATGTTTCTGGTTCACCGAGTTGCCGCCAGGTGCGATCTGAGCTTGATATGATTAGCGTAGACGACGGACGATTGATGATGCATTTTGTTAAAGCGTAACGTTCGTTTATGTAAAACGAGAAACTCTTGTAACGTAAGTACGCTATATACACTGGGACGTGCAGGTGTAAGTACAGGTGTTAGACGTGCATCATTGCTGGGAGGAAACAAATTAATTGCCAATCTGCTCTCTCTCTCTCTCTCTCTCTCTCTCTCTCTCTCTCTCTCTCTCTCTCTCTCTCTCTCTCTCTCTCTCTCTCACTCTCTCTCTCTCTCTCTCTCTCTCTCTCTCGCTCCCCCTCTCTCCCCCCTCTCTTTCGCTCTCTCTGTCCCTCGCTCCCCCCTCACTCTCTCTCTCTCTCTCTCTCTCTCTCTCTCTCTCTCTCTCTCTCTCTCTCTCTCTCTCTCTCTCCGACACCCATCAGCTCTCTCTTCGCCGACTTCGTCCTCTCGAAAAATTTATTCCACTTTTTGCAGTTGTGCACACAACTATAAGGCTCGTTACAGTTGGAAAATTTATTTCTACTGGCGGATGTAATTATAGTAGCAAAAGAAAACAAGCGTTAAAGTGCGTAACACTGCCATACTTGAAGAAATGACGCATTAGCAAGGGGCGTATTACGGGAAGGGGACGAACGAACCGGACAAAAGTCGAAAAAAAAAGTTGACGAATTTTGATAATATCTTTTATTTTTAAGCTCTTTTATTATTGTTTCAGCTGTGTTTTGCAACTTGTAGCTCTTTTTTCGATATACAAACAAGCTTATTTACACAGAGCATTTGGGTATACGTTCGAAATATGAAATACAGGAAATTAATTCAGTCAATAAATAATCCTCTAAACAATGTTGCAGTAACGATGTATATGGTTGTGTGATCCACGCAAGTTGCAGTTATGATGTTATGAAGGCAAGTTATGATGAATATAGTGGTGTGATCCAGGCAAGTTTCAAACGATCTGTGGAACAATAAATCGTAAATCGTATTTTTGGAAACAGAGTACGTCGAGAGTCAAAAATTAAAGTTCTATAAAGTTATGGCAGTGACTGTACCGTCCTATGGGTGTGAATTATGGACAACAATCAAGAAAAAAACGTAAAATACAGGCCGGGGAAATGGCGTTTTTAAAAGGTGTTAAAAGGTGTTTTAAACTTGATCGTATACAGAATGAAGTCATAGGAGATGAATTACAAGTTTTCAACTTGAATGACAGATTAAAAGATTATAAACGACAGTGGAAACAACGCTTAGAAAGAATGTCAGGTTCCAGACTGGACAAACAGGTGTGGAAGTTACGAAACTACCGATTATCCTTCTATTTTACTTCCATGTTCCATAAGGAAATGGAAGTATGGTGATGGCGAAAAAAATCGTGTTCGAGATAAGTGCTGATTCTGATTGTACTACCCTCAAAACATGAAGAAAAGTCATTTTTCGAAAAGTGTCTGTGTGTGTGTCTGTCTACCTGTGTGTAGATTTTTTCTATGGCAAACGAAAACAGCCGCAAATTCAAACAGAATCAAATAATTTTTTGTATACAGCCCTGAATTATAGAGTTCTCAAGACCTATTGTTTTTGGTGAAGATCGATTAAGGGAAAGGGGTAGTTTACCAGGAACGTTTTATGTTTTAACAAGGGTAATTTTCTATGACGAACGATAACTGCCGTAAATTCAAACAGAATAAAATAATATTTTCCATACTGCCCTGAATTATAGAGAGCTCAAGGTCTTTTTATTTTGGTGAAGATCGGTTAAAAGAAAGGGGTAGTTTACCTGCAACTTTTTATGTGATAAAAAGGGTAATTTTTTCTATGACGAACGATAACTGCTGTAAATTCAAACAGAATCAAATAATTTTTTGTATACAGCCCTGAATTGTAGAGTTCTCAAGACCTATTGTTTTTGGTGAAGATCGGTTAAGGGAAAGGGTACTTTGCCTGAAACAGTTTTTGTTGTAACAAGAGTAAAGTACTTAATTTTGATAAATAAAATATCCTGATAAGAAGATCTTAATAATCCACTGTAGAAACGTAGATGGAATATCTATAAATGAAGAGGCTAGTTGAAGGGGTGGGGGTAATTTTCTATGAACGAAAATTATAGTTGAAGGGGGAGGGGATAATTTTTTTTATATATGTACTACGTTATCGGCAACAAAGAAGTAGTTTGTTGTTAAAATTCCTTCCCGGATTGTTTGGCCGTAGACCAATGTTTTCTGCAAAACCAGACGTTTCGGCTGTGCCATCGACTGCCATCATCAGTGAAAATCGAGTGCGATAACGTGAGGTGGTATACGTTAGTGACCACAGTACTGTGGTTAAGGCTGAAGTAGTAAGTAGAAAGAAGTAGTTTCTATGGAAATATTTCATTTCGAAACTGATTTTAAATATAAATCTTAGAACATGGAAGTCATGTGTATGGTTCTCCATACCGATATTTTGTTTAATAATGTAAGAAAATTATAGCGCAATCATACAGTAAACGCTAAAAATTCAAAACCATCGGATGTGTATTAAAATTCCTTTTAATCTGACACTTGGCTAGATTTTTATAATTGTTTTTTCTTTGTTTTGGTTCCCCGTTTTTGGGGCTTAGGGTCAAAATTGTTTTTTTTTTAATTTCCAAAACTGTACACTACCTTCAGATTTTGGTTACAATTTTGTTAAATTTTGACATCGACATGAAATTTGCAATTTTATCAAACATTGATATAGGGCCCCCTATTTTTGGGCCCTGACATCACAAAATGTTGAAACGTTTTTCAAAAATTAAAACTAAATTCATGTCTGTAGGGTCTTTGAAGGCGGAGCAGGCAGCACCTTCCCTATGCCGTGATAATGATGATGATGATGATGATAATTTATTTTATTTTTCAGTGTTCTTTGTATCGTAAGGAATACACTCTACAGTGATACAAGAAAAAAATGAAAGATAAAAGTAAGAAAAAATGTATTGTAATTTCTTTTTTCTATAATATAGTATAGGTAACATACTTTGCAAGTCTATTTTCTTCGTATCAATTTGTTACAGCTTGGTTACTGAATCTCAGACAACATAACCTACAGACAAGTATTTCATTGCGACACGACATCGTTCGGTTTATGTGCAATAGTGGGACGGTCGACTAGTACAGCCTGATTATTATAACTGACTACAAATAGACTGACTGAATATATATTTGCTACGTACATTGATTTACTGCGCACGTGGATACGTAATCTGTGACCCCTTACGTGGAGCAACTGTGACAGTAACAGCTGATTTACGACTGTGAGCAACTATCGATTGTTAGTTCCAACCTCTATGTCGGGGGAAATAAAATTTTAGTTGGCGTCGTGGGTTCGTTTTCAGTTAACCACGTTTATTGAAATTGTCGTACTGAGAGAATACATAAAGTTCTACGTGGTACATGTTTGCGAAAACTTGCGGTTATTTTCAGTGCAATTCGTTTAAATCAACGTGCAACGTTTTGTTTTAAATTTTTACGACCGTCATAAAATGCAGTGAACAATCAATAAACTACACGTTCAGCTTTCGTATCGGAGCTGAGTGTCGCCCACGCGTAACCAGATATGAATAATTTTATCACTCGGTAAATAAAACGTATTCTCAGGCGAGTGAGTTTCTTTTAAACGAGTGTCAATAAACCTTGTAGTGTTTCAATTTACTGAACTGAAACGCCAACATTACCTATATTATTTATGCCCGAACGTGAATGAAAACGAAAGAGTCGGAAAGACGGGAAGAAAACCCACAAAATGTAACAAAACTGGTAACACATTATAAATTATTATAGTACCAACTAGATGCTCGTGACGGACAAATAGGAAATAGAGCATACAATGCTAACAGTAGACTATTGAGAAGCAAACTCATTAGTCACAACAATATACAAGACACTTATGAGGCCGATTGTTGCTTGTGGAGGCAAGACGTGGGCAAGAACAAGAAACGCTGAGAAGGTTTGAAAGAAAGATTGTACAACGTGTTTATGGCCCGGTTAAGGAAGACGACGAATGGAAAATAAGAAATAACCAATGACCACATTGAATCATGAGGACATTGTAAGATTCGTAATGGCTCAACTACTACAATGGCTAGGCCACCTAGAACGGACAAATGATCAGCGTATGCCAATTTATTATTGTTTCAGCTGTGCTTTGCAACTTGTAGCTGTTTTTTGAATATACAAACAAGCTTATTACACAGAGCATTTGGGTATACGTTTGAAATATGAAATATAGGAAATTAATTCAGTCAATAAATATCTTCTAAACAATGTTGCAGTAACGATGTATATTGATGTGTGATCCACGCTAGTTGCAGTTATGATGTTATGAAGGCAAGTTATGATGAATATAGTGGTGTGATCCAGGCAAGTTTCAAACGATCTGTGGAACAATAAATCGTAAATCGTATTTTTGGAAACAGAGTACGTCGAGAGTCAAAAATTAAAGTTCTATAAAGTTATGGCAGTGACTGTACCGTCCTATGGGTGTGAATTATGGACAACAATCAAGAAAAAAACGTAAAATACAGGCCGGGGAAATGGCGTTTTTAAAAGGTGTTAAAAGGTGTTTTAAACTTGATCGTATACAGAATGAAGTCACAGGAGATGAATTACAAGTTTTCAACTTGAATGACAGATTAAAAGATTATAAACGACAGTGGAAACAACGCTTAGAAAGAATGTCAGGTTCCAGACTGGACAAACAGGTGTGGAAGTTACGAAACTACCGATTATCCTTCTATTTTACTTCCATGTTCCATAAGGAAATGGAAGTATGGTGATGGCGAAAAAAATCGTGTTCGAGATAAGTGCTGATTCTGATTGTACTACCCTCAAAACATGAAGAAAAGTCATTTTTCGAAAAGTGTCTGTGTGTGTGTCTGTCTACCTGTGTGTAGATTTTTTCTATGGCAAACGAAAACAGCCGCAAATTCAAACAGAATCAAATAATTTTTTGTATACAGCCCTGAATTATAGAGTTCTCAAGACCTATTGTTTTTGGTGAAGATCGATTAAGGGAAAGGGGTAGTTTACCAGGAACGTTTTATGTTTTAACAAGGGTAATTTTCTATGACGAACGATAACTGCCGTAAATTCAAACAGAATAAGATAATATTTTCCATACTGCCCTGAATTATAGAGAGCTCAAGGTCTTTTTATTTTGGTGAAGATCGGTTAAAAGAAAGGGGTAGTTTACCTGCAACTTTTTATGTGATAAAAAGGGTAATTTTTTCTATGACGAACGATAACTGGTGTAAATTCAAACAGAATCAAATAATTTTTTGTATACAGCCCTGAATTGTAGAGTTCTCAAGACCTATTGTTTTTTGGTGAAGATCGGTTAAGGGAAAGGGTACTTTACCTGAAACAGTTTTTGTTGTAAGTAACAAGAGTAAAGTACTTAATTTTGATAAATAAAATATCCTGATAAGAAGATCTTAATAATCCACTGTAGAAACGTAGATGAAATATCTATAAATGAAGAGGCTAGTTGAAGGGGTGGGGGTAATTTTCTATAAACGAAAATTATAGTTGAAGGGGAGGGGATAATTTTTTTTATATATTGTAACGCAACAGAAATGCTAGCATTCATGTTACATAAAAGACGGTTCACAGAATAATAAACAAATTGATATTTAAACCCATAATAGAACAGAGACCCAATAATTACAATTATAATCATAGACAAAATTAAATAAGGATGCAAGGTAGTGTTGACTAGAATAAACGAACATGTAAGATAAATAATAGCTAATGATTTATGTTTAATGAAAAGCAAACAAAAAATGAAACAATGACTTAATTTATGGTAATAACAAATAAGAATTTTGTGTTAAGAAGTATTATTTTATGACAAAAATGTTATGATAAAGTTTATGTGATGTTATATCAAATATGTGTTGAGTTAATGAAAAATAATGAAACAAGTTGTATTATTCAATGACGGTCGTAGACTGAAGTGTGAGGCAGTTAATCAATGTTCATAAATTCGAATTTTGTTGTATGTGATCAAGAGATCAAGATAAATTTGTTATTAGATGTAGAAAAATAATTGTTTATACAAATGTTAATAATTAAGTTTTGATTGTATGTACGAATTTATATAAAAGGGACTATAGATGCCTAACAGACATAACCACAGGTAGATCAATTTACAATAAAAGGCCTAACAGCCAAAAATACTAAATAAACACTTATAACTTAAAGGTTAGATGCATCAATTAATAATAATTAATAAATGCACTGTGAAGAGCTAGAAAGAAGAAAAAACATTAAGTTAATAATAATATTTAATAAAATTTATACAAATTATAATAATACCATAATGCCATAATATCGATTGGTAAAAAATAATATCGAAGGTGGATTAAATATAATAAAAAAGGAAAAAACGGAATTTTATCAAAAAACCAGTAGAAGATGTGTATAAAATAAGAAACCAGCTATCGGTAAAATTACATTCCGATAGGACAGCAAATTGACAAAGAATAGACAAAAAAATATATGAAAGAAACACTATATAGTCAAAACATGTGGAAGCGGAAATTAATATAGGTTGCTAGGGAAAAAATTAAGAAGAAGGTTGTTGATTTAAAAAATAACAAGAATTGCTTTTGAAAAAAACTGAACGTGATGATTTAAAAAACCCAAGAAGAATATATTGAATCGTAATATTCGAAATCAAGAGATACGATTATAAAAAAGATAAAATTCCAATGACCATACTTACATCTATCACTAACACAGATTAATAAAATAACGATACATTATGAAATAATAATCGAGAACAAATAACCGAATTCTACAAGAAGAAACTTGGACTGTCCCATGTCCGAAGGAAATTGATGAAAAATTAATCAAATATAAAGAATTAATAGAACACAACTCATAATATTCACAACACCAGAAATTATAACCTTGCAAATACACGGAACAACACTAACTGCTTCAACCGAAGGAAGAACCTATTTGGATCCTGGCGGTGCAGAAGAAACATCAATCGTGCTGTAAAACAATTCAGAAGCTGTATTCCGAAGTGGACAGGACAAGATTTACTTTTATGAAACTGAAGAAAGAAAACTGTACTTCATAATTGACCAGAACAACGAATTTAGCGATCAACCGCCTACGTGATTGGCGTCGTTAGAGTCTGGTAAAATTATATTATATTAATAATACTAAATACACAACACATAATTTTTGTAAATCTTGCATTCTTATTATGTATTTTTAGTCTTCCCCACAGTTACAAGAACCTTCACACCCTGAAATAAATAAAATACCAATCAAATATAATATATAACCAAATATAAACAAAGAATTAAATAATCAACAATCGATACCTGAATCTATAGTCCCAACATATATTAATTGGAATATATCTTAGTTAATGTGAATTGATAAACAAATAAAGAACCTTTATATATTTGTCACACCTTGTTATTTGGAGTATGGTTTAGTGAACTGGAACAAAAGTAACTGAATAAGTAGAGAATAAATAGTTAATATAAACATCGAATAACCTACAAGTTTCGTTGAGCCGATACTACAGCGCTTATAGCGGAATTATCTGACACCAAAGAGGGAGCGTAAAAATATAAAATTAGACAGAACTCTCTTCAAGGCATAATAGGGTTGGATGAAATTGTAGAATAAATCTTAAGTTATTTAAGTTCTAGGCACACTAACACTGATAATTATTAAAGAGTTAAGTTAACATTAATTAAGTACATCCATATATTCCACAACTCCAAATATTTCCGAGAATTTATACAATTAAGTTAATAGAACACAATCGACAAATACAACAGAGGGGTTTTAAGGAGAGGAAACCCGTTAAGTAACAAATTGGCTTCCATAGCGGGGCTCGAACGAGACGCACGTACTCGTTTAGTAACAAATTGGCGCTCAACTTGTGTAGGGCTTAAGTTAAGTAACTGTAACCATATTAATATTACTTAACCAGAGCAGGCAACTGTGGGAGAGTAAACATGCATACCAGAGGTAGATCAAGGATTAGGGCAGGAGAAACGGAGAAGGAAATAGACGAACAAGAACAGGAAATAGAACTAATAACAGACAGTGAAATGGAACAACAGACAGACGAAATAACGGAAACTGAAATAATTACGGACAAGGAAAAGGAAGTAATCAAAGAAGTTGCCCAAGGGGACCAACCAGATAAATCCAACAAAAAGGAAGACATGAGTATGCAAGAGCTGTTGAGGATCATAATGGAAAGCAATAGACAAATGAATGAGGAAAATAAGGAAAACTTAAGAGAACAATTAAGGAAAACAAATGAGGAAATTAAAGAAACCTCAAAACAAATGAACGAAAGGTTAGATAGGAATGATGAGGATTTAAAACAAATGAAGGAAGACATCTTACAAATACATGAAGAAAATTTAAAGCAAATTAATGAAAAAATTGAAAATATTCATGTGACAATTAACCAGAAGATAGACCAAAATAATGAGGAAAGAAAATTAGAAATAGCCAAAACAAATGAAGGGTTAGAAAAAACTAACGAAACAATAGTACAGGTTCGTATAGAATTACAGAATAAAATTAATGACACAAAAATTGAGAATAAAACATTGGTCGAAGAAATCCAACAGGAAACTGTCGAAAAATGTGAGCAAATTAAAAACAAAGTACATCAGGTACGGGAAGAGAATAAGGAAGGTATTAAGCAAATACAGACAGACATGGGCGAACGACTCGAAAGGGTCTATGGCAATTTAAATAATATGGAAGGTCAAATCAATACCAATAAAAATAAAATAGAAGAGATTAGTAGGCGTGAATTACAATTACAGGAGGAAGTAGATTCATGGCGGGATAGGACATGCCAAAATAGTCATACAAATAACCATGAGAACAGAGAATCGATTAATTTTCGTAATTATAAGCGCAATCCTATGGAATTTTTAAAGAGATTGGAAGAAGTGATCATAAGAAATAGAGAGAGTCGCTGGAGTATTATACGAAGCATGATTGATGAAACGTTTAAAGATACTTATGATAATTGGTGGACAGCGGTGCGCCCGGATATACTGGACATGACTGAGTTCAAAAAACAATTTAAGGAGAAGTATTGGTCGGAATCGACCCAGAACATGATTAGGAATAATTTGAGTAACGGTCGATAGAAAACAAATGTAGGCCAGTCCCCTACTTCATACTTTTTAGGAAAAGTATGTATGGCGCGGAACTTAGAGCCCCGAATTCCCGAAGAATGTTTGGTAATACAACTATCCTATCATTACGAGGAAGGGATAAAAAATGCGCGTATGTGTAGTCAAATCAAAACGATTCCAGCCATGGCCAAATTCTTGGAGAATTATGAGCACGAGAACCAATACCAAAGAAATAGAATGCTAAATCATAAATATCAGAAGTATGATAATAACGCGCCACCAGCCAATTCTCATAATAACGATCGCAATCGACCTGCGCATAACGTTAATACTAATAGAACACAAAATGAAAACACGAATAATAATTCCAGAAACTATAATTATCGCGGCAATAACAATTACAATTATCGTGATAGTCGCAATAATAGAGGAGATGGGGACAGACGACCCAATAATTATAGACATAACGTCAATTATATTTACTCCAGACCTCAAGGTAATCAGCGACGATACTACCCAAGGAGTCACCGATATGACAACCATTATGACCAATCTCGGCATGAAGTCAACTACCCACATGATGGAAATTATAGGATAGCAGAACATAATACGGAGGATCGCACTGAAACAGTACAAAACCAACACAGTAATCAGAATGAAAATAGAGAAGAGGGAGTAAGCCCTCATTTAAACTAATGGAGGCAGTGAAAATTAATGAATACCCGTCACTGAACCGTAATCTTGGGGAACAACGATTAATAAATAAAATTAAGTGTAATCATAAAATAACCATAATTAATAACCACTATTTAAAGAATATCAGGGAAGATTTGTTAGAAGAGGATCAGAAACATGTAAACAGTAATAGTAATAACGAAATCATATATATATATCAGCAAATTTAAATGGGGTAAAATCTACCATAATGATAGACACTGGATCTAACATATCATTGATAGACAATATTGAACTTGAAAGAATCCAGCGAGAAGTCCAGTTACCCATACCGACTTTACCTGTCAATAATGTGATAATTATCGGAGCCACTGGGAGACAAAATAAAACAGTCAAAAAACAAGTATCACTCGATCTTACCAATAACAATATGACCCTACCAATAGGATTCTTGGTCGCAACGGGACTACCATTTAATGTATTGATTGGATGCGATGTGTTGCGCCAGCATTCCGCAATAATTGACTTGCATAAAGGTACGATATCTTTAACATCCGAAGGAGGATTATGGACAGCCGAGTTAATCAACACTAATCAAACCGGTCCAGTTAACACCAAATGTGGAGCCATAAAAAGCTATTTCTGTAAGAAGAATAAATTACCAGAGATCATTCAATATGAAGACGATGATCCTAACCTATGGCAGAGTAAGTTGGAAGAGATTCGAGAATTCCAAAGGGAAAAAACTTATAAACAAATAAGTAAGGTACAGGCCGAAAATTTAATTCAAATATATAATAAATACAGACATGTGTTCTCCAATGCTCCAGGTAAAGTAAAAGGATATCAATGTATAATAAATTTTAAAGAACCGGTGAACTTTCGCAGAAAGTCATACCCAATTGCTTACTCTATAAAAAACGAGGTCCGGAACGAGATTAACCGTATGATGCAAGATGACATAATAGAATATAGTCAATCACCATATACCAGTCCCATAGTAGCAGTCCCGAAAAAGAACGGAAAGGTGAGAATTTGCCTGGACGCTAGGGAAATAAATAAAATGATCGTCAATGATAGGACTTCACCAGGCGAAATAGAAGAAATTTTAAAGAAATTCCACGGTATTAAATACATTAGCACTTGGGATACGGTATGTGGGTACTGGCAGGTCGAACTACACCCAGACAGTAGAAAATACATGGCGTTCCTTTTTGACGGAAGGAACTATCAATTTAAAAGGCTACCTTTCGGACTAATTAATTCGGTTGCAATATTTGTGAAATGTATGAACAAGGTATTGGGACAAGAAACACTGCAGTTCACTACGGTCTATGTAGATGATTTACTTATAACTTCTTCACATTGGGATGAACATTGCGAGCGGGTGGAACAGGTACTAAGAAAATTATCTGAGAACAACATAACACTTAAGCTAAATAAATCTAAATTTATTGCCAATCAAGTAAAGTTTTTAGGTTTCAATTTGTCTGAGGAGGGTATCACACCTTCAACAGAAAAAGTAGAAGCAATCCAAATGTTTCCTACTCCAAAAAATAGAAAACAGCTACAATCTTTTCTTGGAATTTGCAACTATTACCGTAAATTCCAAGATAACTATTCAGAAGTGACTGCCAAGTTTCAGAAACAATTATCATCTAAAGACAAGTGGGCATGGGGACCAGAACAAGATAAAATCCTGCATTTGATCAAGAAGAAATTTTTAGAAACAGTTATGTTGTACCACCCTGATTTTAACAAACGCTTTTATTTAAATTGTGATGCAAGCAATGTTAGCTTAGGGGCTACCCTATATCAAGAAGATAAAGAAGGACATCATATGGTAATCAGCTTCGCCAGCAGAGTGCTTAACAGCTGCGAACGCAATTACAACGTTACCGAGAAAGAGCTACTAAGCGTAGTGTACGCATGCAATAAATTTAGAACCTATATACTCGGGTACCCAGTGACCGTAAGAAGTGACCATAAATCAATTTCCTTTCTAAAAAGATGTAAACTTAGTCACGGCCGGCTAACTAGATGGGTCCTTGCCTTGCAAGAGTATTGCATTGATTGGGAATATATACCTGGAAGAAAGAATATAGCAGCCGATATCTTGTCCCGAATAAACATACAAGACCAATCATTTGAAGGAGAAAAGGAAGAGATAGCGAAGGTGTACCATGTCATTAAGAGTCGGAAAGATCTGGAGATGATTGTCAATGAAATTAGTCAACACCAAAAATCGGATCCCAAATTAATAAACATACGCCAGAAGATACAAAATGCTGATGAAGTTATTACTAAATATTACTGTATACATGATGACCGATTATTTATTAAGGTTACTCCTAAACAAATAAACTGGAAACTAGTAATTCCCACAGCTGTGTAAAACAAATTAATATTGGATTACCATGAACGATATGGACACATGGGAGCCATGAAAATCGTCAAAGCCCTAGAAGAACAAATGTACATAAAAAATTTGACCAGAAAGGTACAAAAATCTATACAAACATGTCACATCTGCCAGATGGTTAAACATAATAATGAGAAGAAGGAGGGAGTCATGATCCCAATAACATCCAAATATAAGCTGGAGAAGGTATTTATAGATATATGTGGGCCCTTCCCACGCAGTGGAGGAAATCACAGATACAAATTCATAATAATTATTTTTGATCATTTTTCCAAATACACTAAACTTTATGCTATTAGCAGAGCCACTACCAAGAAAATTCTAGAAATAGTCATCGGACGGTACATAACAGAGGTTGGCAAACCGTCATCTATTATCACTGATCATGGTACGCAATTTAAGGGCTATAAATGGAGAAATAATCTGTTAAAACACAACATTAGAACATATAAGACTTCAGTTTATCACCCCAGCAGTAATCCGGCAGAACGTGTATTGAGGGAAGTTGGCAGAATACTACGAACTTACTGTCATGACCAACAGAGAAGGTGGTACGAATACTTGTCAGTAACCGAAGAATTTTTAAATATATCTTACCACCAGTCTATTGAAAATACCCCATATACTGTTATGTTTGAAAGGCTTCCACCTAGAGAAATCCAAGATATTATAAACTTTCCAAATAATCCAGAATATCAATTTGAAACAATTAAATTTTATAACCGAGTTATGGAAAAGACGGAAATGAAGAGAAGAAAATATGAAAAGAATAACCCAAAACCAATTAAGTACCAAGTGGGTGAGAAAATATTAATAAGAAACAGGGAGCTACCAAGTACTCTAGAAGGAATAACTAAAAAATTATTATTATTATATACTGGGCCCTATGTGATAACAAAAAATAATAATAACAATACGTATGAAATAATGAACCCTATCACGAAAAGGATTAAGGGAACGTACAACCAAGAGTCCATAAAGAAATATAATGAATAAATTCTAAAATGAAGTAAGGACAACTTACTACCTTATATTTGAACAACTTCTGGATTAACAAAAAAGAAAAAGAATTTATATAAATGAATAAATTCTAAAAATAATAAGAACAACTTATTACCAGTCTTGAAGAAAATTACTTGGAATTTAAAATGAATTTGAGTTGAATACAACCACTAAATTCTAAAAATAATAAGAACAACTTATTAAAGATTACAGAAAAAGGCGAGAATTATTATTAAATGTTTATAAAGAAATAGTGTGAATAACAAACCCAAGATTACCGAAGAAAGCGATAATTATTATTAATGTTTATAAAGAAATAGTGTGAATAATGAATAACAAACCCAAGATTACAGAAAAAAGGCGAGAATTATTATTAAATGTTTATAAAGAAATATTGTAAATAATGAAGAATGGAACCCCAAGATAAAAGTTATTACCTCAAATCTACCTATGCAAAATAAAGAGAAAAAAGAAAAAAAAATCATATGACCTAAAATACATACTACATTGCCAAATAATGGAACAATTTCAGTAAACGATTGAATGTAACCAATATAATGTTAAAGAAGACAAGAAAGAAAGAATATTTATGAACATAATTCATTGGAAAAAATAAACAGCCAAAATAGTGAAATACGATAAGAAGAAGAATAGTTGGGCTAAGGAATGTATTTAGTGTGAAATACAGTTATAATGATCATCACATAACAACTATTTAGAAAATATTGTGATCAGAGAGAAAACAAATGAAGGAGATACTTAGCAATACAATCACAACAAAAATGAAAACAAAAATGACTACAAATGATAACTGTCAAAGTCAATATCAACGAATGTTTAAGGAATTAAAATGGAACTACGAAATATGAAGAATAGTAATGAAGAAAAATAAATGCAACAAAGAAAAAATCTTTTCCCAAATATTTATTATTAAATGATTAAAGAGATTATTAGGAGATTATTATTATATTTTATAGCTGACTGTAGATGAATTCCAGCAGTACTATATTAAAATGTAGTGTGGACAGCAGAGTATGAAGCCAAACAGTGCCTCTCTGAACTGTACCAACGCATGTGTTAGGGATTGTTAGGGAAATTAAATATTTAAGGAATATTAGAATAGTTGCAAGAATAAATTCAGTTTCCAAAGGAATGTGACGAAGAAAACAGAAAGAAGTGAGTTGACAGAAGGATAATTGAAAAATACAGTAATTATAAATAGGAGAGATGTAAAACTAATGTATCAGTGAATAGTGTAGCCAACTACCAACAAATAATGTTTACAGAAATAAAAATGATCAAGAATATTAATTAAAATGATGAAATGTTATTAAATACAAAAAAGTATTAATACTAGTCTAATGAAGTTACATTGAGAATCTCATCGTCAACCATTAACAATGAAATGAAGAAAGGCATGTGAAAAAGACAAGTTTATTTGACCTAAACTTCATTCAGGTAAACTAAACTTTTTTAGGAGGGGAAGCATATGTAACGCAACAGAAATGCTAGCATTCATGTTACATAAAAGACGGTTCCCAGAATAATAAACAAATTGATATTTAAACCCATAATAGAACAGAGACCCAATAATTACAATTATAATCATAGACAAAATTAAATAAGGATGCAAGGTAGTGTTGACTAGAATAAACGAACATGTAAGATAAATAATAGCTAATGATTTATGTTTAATGAAAAGCAAACAAAAAATGAAACAATGACTTAATTTATGGTAATAACAAATAAGAATTTTGTGTTAAGAAGTATTATTTTATGACAAAAATGTTATGATAAAGTTTATGTGATGTTATATCAAATATGTGTTGAGTTAATGAAAAATAATGAAACAAGTTGTATTATTCAATGACGGTCGTAGACTGAAGTGTGAGGCAGTTAATCAATGTTAATAAATTCGAATTTTGTTGTATGTGATCAAGAGATCAAGATAAATTTGTTATTAGATGTAGAAAAATAATTGTTTATACAAATGTTAATAATTAAGTTTTGATTGTATGTACGAATTTATATAAAAGGGACTATAGATGCCTAACAGACATAACCACAGGTAGATCAATTTACAATAAAAGGCCTAACAGCCAAAAATACTAAATAAACACTTATAACTTAAAGGTTAGATGCATCAATTAATAATAATTAATAAATGCACTGTGAAGAGCTAGAAAGAAGAAAAAACATTAAGTTAATAATAATATTTAATAAAATTTATACAAATTATAATAATACCATAATGCCATAATATCGATTGGTAAAAAATAATATCGAAGGTGGATTAAATATAATAAAAAAGGAAAAAACGGAATTATATCAAAAAACCAGTAGAAGATGTGTATAAAATAATAAACCAGCTATCGGTAAAATTACATTCCGATAGGACAGCAAATGACAAAGAATCGACAAAAAAATAAATGAAAGAAACACTATATAGTCAAAACATGTGGAAGCGGAAATTAATATAGGTTGCTAGGGAAAAAATTAAGAAGAAGGTTGTTGATTTATAAAATAACAAGAATTGCTTGGGATAAACTGAACGTGATGATTTAAAAAACCCAAGAATTATTTATTGAATCGTAATATTCGAAATCAACAGATACGATTGTAAAAAAAGACAAAATACTAATGATAATACTTACATCTATCACTAACACAGATTAATAAAATAACGATACATTATGAAATAATAATCGAGAACAAATAACCGAATTCTACAAGAAGAAACTTGGACTGTCCCATGTCCGAAGGAAATTGATGAAAAATTAATCAAATATAAAGAATTAATAGAACACAACTCATAATATTCACAACACCAGAAATTATAACCTTGCAAATACACGGAACAACACTAACTGCTTCAACCGAAGGAAGAACCTATTTGGATCCTGGCGGTGCAGAAGAAACATCAATCGTGCTGTAAAACAATTCAGAAGCTGTATTCCGAAGTGGACAGGACAAGATTTACTTTTATTAAACTGAAGAAAGAAAACTGTACTTCATAATTGACCAGAACAACGAATTTAGCGATCAACCGCCTACGTGATTGGCGTCGTTAGAGTCTGGTAAAATTATATTATAGTAATAATACTAAATACACAACACATAATTTTTGTAAATCTTGCATTCTTATTATGTATTTTTAGTCTTCCCCACAGTTACAAGAACCTTCACACCCTGAAATAAATAAAATACCAATCAAATATAATATATAACCAAATATAAACAAAGAATTAAATAATCAACAATCGATACCTGAATCTATAGTCCCAACATATATTAATTGGAATATACCTTAGTTAATGTGAATTGATAAACAAATAAAGAACCTTTATATATTTGTCACACCTTGTTATTTGGAGTATGGTTTAGTGAACTGGAACAAAAGTAACTGAATAAGTAGAGAATAAATAGTTAATATAAACATCGAATAACCTACAAGTTTCGTTGAGCCGATACTACAGCGCTTATAGCGGAATTATCTGACACCAAAGAGGGAGCGTAAAAATATAAAATTAGACAGAACTCTCTTCAAGGCATAATAGGGTTGGATGAAATTGTAGAATAAATCTTAAGTTATTTAAGTTCTAGGCACACTAACACTGATAATTATTAAAGAGTTAAGTTAACATTAATTGAGTACATCCATATATTCTACAACTCCAAATATTTCCGAGAATTTATACAATTAAATTAATAGAACACAATCGACAAATACAACAGAGGGGTTTTAAGGAGAGGAAACCCGTTAAGTAACAAATTGGCTTCCATAGCGGGGCTCGAACGAGACGCACGTACTCGTTTAGTAACAATATGTACTACGTTATCGGCAACAAAGAAGTAGTTTGTTGTTAAAATTCCTTCCCGGCCTGTTTGGCCGTAGACCAATGTTTCCTGCAAAACCAGACGTTTCGGCTGTGCCATCGACTTCCATCATCAGTTAAAATCGAGTGCGATAACGTGAGGTGGTATACGTTAGTGACCACAGTACTGTCGTTAAGGCTGAAGCAGTAAGTAGAAAGAAGTAGTTTATATGGAAATATTTCATTTCGAAACTGATTTTAAATATAAATCTTAGAACATGGAAGTCATGTATGGTTCTCCATACCGATATTTTGTTTAATAATGTAAGAAAATTATAGCGCAATCATACAGTAAACGCTAAAAATTCAAAACCATCGGATTTGTATTACAATTCCTTTTAATCTGACACTTGGCTAGATTTTTATAATTGTTTTTTCTTTGTTTTGGTTCCCCGTTTTTGGGGCTTAGGGTCAAAATTGTTTTTTTTTTAATTTCCAAAACTGTACACTACCTTCAGATTTTGGTTACAATTTTGTTAAATTTTGACATTGACATGAAATTTGCAATTTTATCAAACATTGATATAGGGCCCCCTATTTTTGGGCCCTGACATCACAAAATGTTGAAACGTTTTTCAAAAATTAAAACTAAATTCATGTCTGTAGGGTCTTTGAAGGCGGAGCAGGCAGCACCTTCCCTATGCCGTGATAATGATGATGATGATGATAATTTATTTTATTTTTCAGTGTTCTTTGTATCGTAAGGAATACACTCTACAGTGATACAAGAAAAAAATGAAAGATAAAAGTAAGAAAAAATGTATTATAAGTTCTTTTTTCTATAATATAGTATAGGTAACATACTTTGCAAGTCTATTTTCTTCGTATCAATTTGTTACAGCTTGGTTACTGAATCTCAGACAACATAACCTACAGACAAGTATTTCATTGCGACATGACATCGTTCGGTTTATGTGCAATAGTGGGACGGTCGACTAGTACAGCCTGATTATTATAACTGACTACAAATAGATTGACTGAATATATATTTGCTACGTACATTGATTTACTGCACACGTGGATACGTAATCTGTGACCCCTTACGTGGAGCAACTGTCACAGTAACAGCTGATTTACGACTGTGAGCAACTATCGATTGTTAGTTCCAACCTCTATGTCGGGGGAAATAAAATTTTAGTTGGCGTCGTCGGTTCGTTTTCAGTTAACCACGTTTATTGAAATTGTCGTACTGAGAGAATACATAAAGTTCTACGTAGTACATTTTTGCGAAAACTTGCGGTTATTTTCAGTGCAATTCGTTTAAATCAACGTGCAACGTTTTGTTTTAAATTTTTACGACCGTCATAAAATGCAGTGAACAATCAATAAATACACGTGCAGCTTTCGTATCGGAGCTGAGTGTCGCCCACGCGTAACCAGATATGAATAATTTTATCACTTGGTAAATAAAACGTATTCTCAGGCGAGTGAGTTTCTTTTAAACGAGTGTCAATAAACCTTGTAGTGTTTCAATTTACTGAACTGAAACGCCAACATTACCTATATTATTTATGCCCGAACGTGAATGAAAACGAAAGAGTCGGAAAGACGGGAAGAAAACTCCACAAAAAGTAACAAAACTAGTAACACATTATAAATTATTATAGTACCAACTAGATGCTTGTGACGGACAAATAGGAAATAGAGCATACAATGCTAACAGTAGACTATTGAGAAGCAAACTCATTAGTCACAACAATATACAAGACACTCATCAGGCCGATTGTTGCTTGTGGAGGCAAGACATGGACAAGAACAAGAAAGATTGTACGACGTGTTTATGGCCCGGTTAAGGAAGATGACGAATGGAAAATAAGAAATAACCAATGACCACATTGAATCATGAGGACATTGTAAGATTCGTAATGGCTCAACTACTACAATGCCTAGGCCACCTAGAACGGACAAATGATCAGCGTATGCCAAAGAAAATCGCAATGCCAAAGAATATGTAAAATTTATTTAAAAAAATACAATTATACAAACACAAAACAAACTAATGCCTGAATAAATACAAAACAATACAAAACATGACACAATTTTCAAAGCACTCAGTATCGGAAACACTGAAAAAGCTAATATATACACCACAATCACTCAATAATACCAGTATAAAATACCAAAAACCAACAGGAAATCATAACATTAACCAACCAAAACACGAATACTCCACAAGATACAAAATTAGGAAGGCTGAGGATGGGAACAATAAGATTCCCGAAAATGTTCCAAATAAGGAAAAAACATCTTGAGGTAAAGAAATTATAAATATTAAATAAATTGTGTATGCACCAAGAAATAGACTGTAGCAAAAAGCGTTTGAATATATATATTTCTGAGGGGGGCCTCAGAAAGAAATCCTTCCCGGGCCTCCAGTGGACTAGGTACACTACTGGGGGTTACACTGAGATGTCAATGGACAGGAGAAGATTGGTGTTGGAAGCCAGGACTCACTTTGGGCTGTAGTACTGAAGGAGAAGATATTGCCTAAGTCTATAAATAGTGTCGACAATTGGAGGAAATAATCATCCATAGCCCTTGTGATCACTGGTACTATTCCTTCGGGTTCCGTACAACCAAGATTTAATTTAATATAATGTAACGACAATTCTAGTGAACAACCCAGAATATTCTCCACTCCCCCCTCCCAGACCAGTGTAGCAGGTGTTGCCCCAGTCAAGGCGACTCTCAAGTAGGTTCCAGTGTATTCAAAAGAACACTTGAGATACGCATTAAGCCGGCGCCGGCGTGCAGTAAGGAGAGAAAGCTATACTGGTCCTCTGCGCGACATGTAAAGCCATAGCAGCCTGGTTGTCAGTTCAGTTACGTAAAGTGTAGCAGGTGTCGCCCCAGTCAAGGCGACTCTCAAGTACGTTCCAGTGTATTCAAAAGAACACTTCAGATACGCATTAAGCCGGCGTGCAGTAAGGAGGGAAAGCTATACTGGTCCTCTGCGCGACATATAAAACCATAGCAGCCTGGTTGTCAGTTCAGTTACGTAAGCACTATTTCCTTAGCGCGGATCGAGTTTTTGTCGAAGTGAAGTGCTATTGTGTTAATAATTGTGTGTATATAATTAGCTTGTTGGTACATCCTCTTCATTCACTTATTAATATTTATATAAATATATATTAACACTTTCACTGTGAACTTACTTTTAGGTTTTGATTACCCAGACGTTTCGACGTAGTATTCGTCTTTCTCAATGGGTTTTTAAATACTGAATGTCTGTACAGTAACGGTTATGGGATGTGGGTGTGTGTGGTGGGGGTTTCTGGTGGGAGGGAGTTGGCGCTGGGATTCAAATTTTGTGTAGGTATCAGTGTATCGAAAAGTATGTGTGATCTGTAATGTAATTGTTCATTTAATATGTTGTTTGGTTGTAGTGTGTGATATCTGTAAATTTCAAATTGTTCTGCTGTGTTTAGTTTTCTACTTTTAGGTAAGTAGTGTAGTATTTCCATGTTGTGTTCTATGTTTGTGTAACTGTGGTTTTCGTTTTGTAAATGTGTGGCGTATGTGGAATGTATGTAGTTTGTGGTGAGGGCTTTTAGATGTTCAGAATATCTAGAGGAAAAAGATTGTGTGTAACTCTATTATTATTGCGTGTGGACAATTCTAACTGGAATTATTGTATGAGTTTATTACGAATTATTAATTGTGATAATTAAAGCTGCTTATTAGTGATTTCATTGGTGTCTTGTATTTTGTTTTCCACTGCACCACACGACGATAAGTTACACTGTCGTAACAATAATATATGTCATTTTGAACTAAAAACTCTCGTTTATTCAAACAATTTTTTTCTTGTTCTATTTGCAAGCCCATGAAATATTTCATGTGTAGGCTTTATAGGCTTTATGTTTATTGGTACCAATACAGCGAGCCTGTTCAAAGGAAAGAAAAGTCCAAACCATGTTTTTATATAAAAACACATTTTATTTTATTCGTATTTTTTATTTCTCCACACACGGAAAAGAATTTAATTAAGACGTCAAGTCGTAACAAGAGAAAACAACGAAACATTTGAATTTACATGCTTGACATAATGTTACACACAGAATGTGTGCAGCGGTTATAAATGCGCGGGATACGTTTAATTTACATTTGGCACGTTAGTGTGGGCCAAATACTTAATCTTTAGGTCTCTCTCTCTCTCTCTCTCTCTCTCTCTCTCTCTCTCTCTCTCTCTCTCTCTCTCTCTCTCTCTCACACACACACACACACACACACACACACACACACAAAGTAGAGCCTGTTAGACGTCTCTCTGCCCGTCTGCCCTCTCCCTCTACTTCAAAGCACGCGCATGCGCACACACACTAACAATGTAACACGCATTTTTTAGTGTCTCCAAGTTATATGAATAATAAAACAAAGCAGTCTATTTCTTTACTATGAACTCGAATGAGTTCTGTGTATTTAATAACAACTCAGTATTGGTGCATGACAGATGATCTGCAAAAAGCGATTTTTGTCCTTCCTTTATTTTAAAGAAGAATATCAATAAGAGAAAGATGATATCCTTCACAGATTATAGATCCTTTATATAGTAGAATTACCAAACTTAAAACATATAATTTCGTAAGCAGAATTATCACTGTTGCACACCACTATATAAAAATTATTCCAATCTGACGATGAGCTGTGAAGCTTGAAAGCGTTAATCGGAATAATTTTTATATAGTGGTGTGCAACAGTAATAATTCTGCTTGTGATTTTAACCACTAACAACTTTCTTCATTAAATATAATTTCGTAGTTCGACGTATGTTAAAGGTCTAAACGGTGACAGCATACGATGTAAAGTGAATAAAAACGTTTGAACGTAAGACTCTTCGAAATGTTTCTGGACGTCTAAAGCAAACAAAAACGATATCGCGCCAAGTGCAATATCTTATGCAAGAAAATGACATTGTTAAATCTATTAAGTGCCAGGTTAGGGCACGTGGAGAGAATGGATTAGCAGCTTAAGAAGATGATGTGGTGAAGACTGTATTGTGGAAGACGGGCAGATGATCGAGGAGTCGGTTGGACGATGTTTTCATCAGAATGTCGGAGAATTATGGATAGGGATAGATAAGGAGCACTGTGTAAGAGTGTTATCAAGTCTTATCAAGAGCTATTCAGTGCCAACACTTTATAAAACGACTGTCATATACTCCGAAATAAACTGTTGTCTTAATGCCCAAACTAGCTCTAGCTCGTTACAACTACTGCCACTAGGAGCGCTGTCCGTCCTGCTCTTGGTGACGGCCCCGTCGTTCGAAAGATCGTTATGATGTCAGTGCATTCATTTGTAGATCCCCCCCCCCCATACATCTCTATGGGTGTGAGAATTGGAATTTAACGAAATCCTAATCCTATTCAAGCCGCCAAAATGACATGTCTCAGCTACGTAGTAGGGTATACTCTTCAAGACCCCTGAAGTAATGTCGATGTATGAGAGAAGCTGAATATTATGTACGACTCGAGAGAATATTGGCGTCCAATATCGGCTAAAATGATTGGATTGGAATCGAATGGATGACTGTCGCAGTACCAAACAACTATTGAATTATAAACCGAAAGGAGGGAGAGGCGTGTGGGAGTCCGAGAAAGCACTAGATTGGCCAGCTGTAGTCTGTCTGCTTGGGACCGGAACAAACCGTTTTTTGCTGAAGTTAATGACGATGGACTGACACAATACAAGAAGTCCTCGACTTCCCGAAACTCGAACTGTCCGAAAGTCGAGTACTGCACGTACATTAGGTTAACTTACGTAAGTTAGGATCGGTTCTGTGAACTGTAATAAACTGTACATGGATTTTGAAGATTTATAGCCTGAATTTTGACACACTTTTTGGGCCGTGGTGGTGTTCAAGAATTTTGAAATTCCAAACCTGACGACAATATTCAGATTATTATTCATCATCATCATCATAATCATCATCTTCACGAATCAAACCAATGATAGTTTATTGCGGTCTCAAATAGGCAAAGATGGTCACTCCAGCGCTTCCTCGGACGTTCCACACTTCTCCGTCCCCTCGGCTTACAGTTCCAGAGTTGTTTGGGGATGCGGCGGCAGTCATCCATTCGGCAAAGATGTTCACACCAATTCAGCCGACACTAGGCGATCCTGTCGAGTATACTCATAATATTCAGTTCCTGCCGTATATCACGGAGAGTATACCCTGCCACGTGCCTGAGAAATCTCATTTCAGCCGCTTGGATGCGACTGGCCTGGCCTTCCGTTAAAGTCCAATTCTCAGACCCATAAAGAAGTGTGGGAAGGGCCACCACCTTGTAGAATTTTACGCGTGTTTCTTTACTTGCTGACTTAAAGAGTTGGGCTAATGGTCCCGCACATAAGGTTGAACTTATGCAACTTATCCACAAATGTTTATTATTATTACCCTATAGTTATTAACTGTTTAATAAAACAAACCCTATACTAATTTTTACAATTCTTTTTTTTTCAAAACTTGGACCTCTTACATTTTTGCTCCCTCTCAGTTTTAGGTGGATAAAACTAAAAATTAATGCGGCTATGCGGGATAAAATTATAGACACGCGTGCACGTTTTACGAAAACCGGTTTATGCATTCAAATTTTATAATGAGACATAATCCAAACGGATAGACAGACAGACAAATGCCAATCCGTCGAGGTAAAACTAAGAACTCGCTTTTTCGTTCAACCGAAATAATCTTTTTGTTTGTGTACGGAATTGCTCTGCCTCACACGAGTCACCACTGTTAAAGTGGCCAGATATTTTCCGAATAGGATTTTATTTATTATGAAGTGTTGTCTTGCTGAAACAATACTGTTATGACAATTACGGGACGCTCTCGAACAATCGAGAGTATCGTTCTACACGTTTCTCGGCTAGCCAAGCAGGTGCAGTGTTTGTGTCAAGGCTGCGCAGTAAAGGACACTGTAGAGTCTTCGAGTGCTTGTCAACTACCCAAATTATGCTGGTATGGAAAATTATATCTACAGGCTATGCATAAGCAACAACGGCTGCCTTAGTTAGTTAGTTGCAGTGGGCGATTTCTTTAGTGCGGATCTAGTGTTTGTTTAGAATGAGTGGAAAGTGTTGATTGTGTTATAATTAATGCGGCACTCTATTACTTGACATTATTTTTTGCGTGGAAAAATGTGAATAAATCTGTACCAGAGCGCCTTGTTGATTACAAAAACTGTTATTTGTGACTAATTAAAGCTGGTAATTAGTGACTCCATTGGTGTCTGTATTTTGTTTCCACTGTACAATACGACGATCCGTGAGACCATCGTAACAGTGTATTGTGTACGTCACAGACTCATCCAGTACAGAGTAGAAGCACAAATGTATTCTTATTTACATGAAAGAGTAGACAGAACGTGACGGGATCGAAGCTTCGGCAGCCACGTGCTGTGTGAGTAAATATCGATTTGTAACAGACGTCTACTAAGTGAATCTCGTATTTACCCGTTTGAAACAAACAGCGCAAGTGTTACAAAAACTAGAAATTCACCTAAGCAAGATAAGCTTTCCATAAGGAATAATAGCAAACGTGGAGTTGAGTTCTAAAGCACGCGAAATTCTTAAGGAAATAAACGATGTTTCGTGTAGAATATTTAATGTATTAATAACTCATAATAAACATAAAACTCGAGAAAAGAAAGAAGAAGAAGAAGAAGAAGAAGAAGAAGAAGAAGAAGAAGAAGAAGAAGAAGAAGAAGAAGAAGAAGAAGAAGAAGAAGAAGATCAACAACAACAACGACGACGACAAAAATAAGAAGAAGTAGAAAATGAAGAAGAAGATATTATTTAAAACATTTAGTGGTAGAATTGTTTTAAGGCTTTCACGGTCGGTGTCAGTTGTATTAAAAGTATGTAGCGGGCTGTTTGACCGTGGTCCATGGTTTACAGACAAACCGAACGTTTCACTAGCACCTGTGGGCCTGACGTTTAACAACCCGCGTTCAGGTAGACTCGAATTCCACTGATGATGGCAGCCAGTGGTACTGTTGAAACGTTTGGTTTGTCTGTAGACCATGGACCACAGCCAAACAGCCCGCTACATACTTTTAATACATTTAGTGGTAGGTTCTTTATATACTCATGTTGGTGTTCCAAAGTGTTTTCAAATGATTAAATATTTTCTATTCATTTTTATCATTTTTGTGGTCGCTAATTACCGATGCTGTTGCAGCGACCTTATAAATAAATAAATATAAAAAAAATTTCTAGTTTGTCGCCAATGCAAGCGCTGATTTAAGAACAAGATTAATTTTCGTTATCGAGATAAAGGCGAATTGTATTTGTGTTGAACTCTTTTGGTTCAAATAATCTTCATTTTTCCTTTTACAGCAAAAGTCAGTCGTTGACGTATAAGACACAAAGACAGATTTTTAATAAAGTAGTAAGTCTGCGATTTTTTTAAAATTTGCTGTATCTTTTGCATCATCATTATCACTAGCGAGGGTTGAAACAAAAATGATCTGCTGCGGTCCCGAGCAGATGGGCCCAGGACCCATCACTCAACAGTCCACGGCCAGGCCAGCCGACGTGAGGCCAGCTGGTCACTCCAACGCTTCTTCGGACGTTCCGCACCTCTCCGTCCATTCAGCTTATAATGCAGTAGTTGTTTGGGGATGCGGCAGTCATCCGTTCCGTGAAGATGTTCTCATCTTTTTAGCCGATATTGGACAATCCTACCGAGTATACTTACATGGTATATCTACATTTCTATTGTGATCTTAAAGAGTATACCCTGCCACGTGTCTGAGAAATCTCGTTTCGGCCGCTAGAAGACGACTGGCCTCGGATTTCGTTAAAGTCCAATTCTCAGACCCACACAGAGGTACGTGGGTGGCCATCACCTTGTAGAATTTTACTTATGAAGGAAGTGTTTCTTTGCTCGTTGGTTTTAGATTTCTCCTGATGGTCCCACACACTTATATGATTGACCTTATATAGCTTCTTCTCTACGTCATTGTGTCTAATATAAGACACATTGCTATCTTTATTATATATAATTTACCTTAATTTCCATCCAGTGACGTCAAGCGTAATTTGTATTTGGTTACGCGTTTCAGGCCATGTGGCCCATCCTCAGACCATCACTCCAAGAGGAGCTCGTTAAAAAATTAAAAAATCCATATAAAACAAACACATAATAAATAAATACAAAAATATATTAAAACATATAAAGGCGTTCTATTACACGAACACGATGCACCGCGTGTAGCATGCCTGAACTGCGTCAATGGAACCTGTTATCTATTATTATCTGTAATCGATCGCAGCGCGGTATCATACAGTGGGTTGGACCTGAAGTTAAGTTTATCATTAAGTATGTCGTCACACACATCTGGGTTATTGTGACCTCTATATATCTCGAATTCTTCAAGCGCATCCATATAACGGCCTTTGGCACAATACTGTAGGGGTATGAAGTTATTGTTGAAATTTGTATAAGAATGATTACATGAAATCAGATGCCTTGTAAAGTTAGATTTAATATTATCTATGGAAAAATTACCCCTGTTAAAATGGCTTTGTGGTGTGTGTTCGCGGAATCTTTTGATGAACGGTCTACCCGTTTGGCCGATATAAAATCGGTCACAATCGTCGCATATAAGCTTGTAAATACCAGTTTTGGATTCAACTGTTGTCTGAACGACTGGGCGAACTAAGTTCCGTAGACGGTTATTTGTTTTAAAAATGACAGTATAACCTAATTTATTTAAAATGGATGTAAGGATCTTGGGCATCAACTCAGTGTATGTTGTTGTGATGTATTTGTTGTTAGGTGTAATATCATGTGTCTGTTTGGAACGACGGGATTTGTGTTTTCTAAGAATATTGTCAATCATTTGGGATTCATATCCGTTGGCCAGAGCTATGTGTTTAATTATCATACAGTGACCTGGACCGCTTTAAATATGTTATCTTTATGGTCATCATCACTATCTAAAGACCATGCCTTGTCATGTTAGCCACATCTCTCTCTCCATCATTGTCCTCTTTAAATCGCAGTACGATAGGAACTTCATCTCCTTTCCCATGTCTTTGAAGAACGCTGCTTTTGGTCGTCCTTTTCGTTTCCCCCCCCCCAACAACTTTCCTTTAAAAATGTTACTTAAGAAATTGATTGTGTCGTAACACGTGGTCGATCAATTTTACCCTTCTTCTTCCAATCATTTTTAAAAGTGATCTATCATCGTTCACTTCTGCGAGGATTTGCTCATTACTTTTCTTATCCATGCAACTCGTCCTCGTCGCTCTTCTCTAGCTCCACATTTCCACAGCTTCCAAGTTCCTCCTTTCTATTTTGCCTAGGGTCCACGCCTCACACCCCATAAGTTAAGATACTCCACACAAATGTTTTTGCAAACCTTTCCCTTACCTCCATACTTAAGCGATTATTTGTAAGTAAAATCTTTATGGTAGTTAAAATATAAATATTCTCTGTATTAGATGATTATTTAGGGGGTGGGGACGGGCACAGTCGTTAGTTAATCTACTGGTCAAGAGGACTCGAAACAGCGACTCTCGCTCAGTACTACAGAGCTACATTCAGTTTTGTATGTGTGCGCGCGTGCGTGTGTATAGTGCATTAAAACGTGGTAATAAACGTGCGCCGGTAAAGCTCAGACAGGCGTAATGAATTTCACCAATGCCGGACAATCATATTAGCCGTCTGCAGTCGACTAACAAGTTTGTGTGCCAGCATCTCTTGTTTACTTGGTGACATGGTGTAACGGGCCGTCCCCTCAGCCAGGAGAGCGCGCTCTTGCTTCACATTACCGACAACGTCATAATGCTTCGTCTCTATTTGTTGCTGTTAATGTAAATTTACGGATTGTTTTTAAAAAAGACAGACTAATGGCGCAACTACGGGTGAGGGATAAGAGGGGCTCAATCCCCCCCCCCCAGAACTATCTAAAATTTCAGCGACATTCCATAATCACTGAACGTAGATGTTGTAAAATAGAAATAAAATCATAGAAATATTTTTTGGAAATAAAATCCGTGCAATTGAAACTTGGCTCACTAAAGTGGAGTTATCACTTTAAATAACTAAAACCAGTTATTACAGTGGGAATCGCAAATAACGAGTACTCTGATGTAACGAACAAAAGTACGAGATTTGTTTACTTTTGTACCTTAGTAATGATAATTAGACTCGCTTTTAACGAGTAGGAACGCATTAGAGACTTAGTTGTAACGAGCATTTTGTCGCAGGTTTGTTCATGGGTTAAGGTCTAAAAAAGTTCGTTACAATACAGCATTTTAAACAATCGTTTAAAATCATTAACGCAATTTAGTGAAACTAATAACGTAAGTGATGAATTCGTCAAATATTTAAATAAATTATGAAACTGTTTTCATATCTACAGATACAAAATTACTAAACAAACAAAAATAGACGACTTTTTTAAGGTTAATTCAGTTGTGTGTGCAAAATGTAATTTCGACGATTCCATTTAGAACGAAGAACAAAGAGACAAATAAGTTGAAGTGAATTTTCTTGTAATTTCAAAATAAATATTGTACACAGTTACTTCTACTATATTTCGCGATAGCACTGTACACCAATAGTCAGCAAAGAATGTTAGCGTCTAAAAAATGTTTAAAGTCCAAATTTCACTTTTAAGCGTACAATGTAAAAAAAAAATTATTGTGCAAAGCCTCTCCTATAGTAGACATTTTTACTTCCATGTTCCATAAGGAAATGGAAGTATGGTCATGTCGAAAAAATCGTGTTCGAGATAACGGCTGATTCTGATTGTACTACCCTCAAAACATGAAGAAAAGTCATTTTTCGAAAAGTGTCTGTGGTGTGTGTGTGTCTGTCACTCTGTGTATCTGTGGGTCTGTGTGTAGAATTTTTTCATGGCAAACGATAACAGCCGAAAATTCAAACAAAATCAATTTTTTTTTGCATACATTCCTGAATTGTAGAGGATTCAAGGCCTATTGTTTTTGGTGAAGATCGGTTAAGGGAAAGGGGTAGTTTACCTGCAACATTTTATGTTTTAACAAGAGTAAAGTACTTAATTTTGATAAATAAAGTATCCTGATAAGATCATACTAATCCACTGTAGAAACGTACGAGATGAAATATCTATAAATGAAGAGGCTAGTTGAACGGGGTGGGGGTAATTTTCTATAAATGAAAATTTAGTTGAAGGGGGAGGGGATAATTTTTCATATGTGTACTATGTTATCGGCAACAAAAAAGTAGTTTGTTGTTAAAATTCCTTCACGGGGTGTTTGGCCGTAGTCCAATATTTTCCGCAAAACCAGACGTTTCGGCAGTGCCATCGACTGCCATCATCAGTGAAAATCGAGTGCGATAACGTGAGGTGGTGTACGTTAGTGACCACAGTACTGTGGTTAAGGCTGAAGCAATAAGTAGAAAGAAGTAGTTTCTATGGAAATATTTCATTTCGAAAATGATTTTAAATATAAATCTTAGAACATGGAAGTCATGTATGGTTCTCCATACCGATATTTTATTGTGTGTTCGATAATCACGCTATACAAATTTAGGCCTGCGAGTCGACAACTCGGATGTAGCGAGCACCCGGTTTTAACGAGCACATTTGTCCGTTCCCTTGAATCTCGTTATAAGCAAGTTCCACTGTATTTTAAGACGTTTTGGCTTCAAATCTGGAAGATTGTTAGAAATATTACAAATATTGTGATTCCTATTTCTAAGTCTTCCACGGCCGGCGTCATCATTGTTGTTGGAAATAAACATTCGGTCTACTGAGGCCGCGGTCTACTGAAGTTATTGTTTTAAGACGTTTCGGCCTCACCTCTGGAAGCCATCTTCAGTGAATAAAACGATTCAACACAACTGACACGATGTTCTTCAGTGGCCACAGTACTGTAGTACATCGGCGTAAATTGGCGCCTAACTTTGGCGGTGTAACGTAACACTATGTATAGTAAAACACGCTTATATCAATTACATATTTCGATGTAGACTATTAATATTAATTTTAGTACTGTCAATAAATAAACATACAGATGGGAATTATACTGAATAGTCGTTATATAAGTGAGAGGTGTGTATTGGCAAAGCGACACATTGACGCCGACCCAGTGTAAAATTGTATTGTAAGTACAACTTTCTAAGTCGTAAAGATATAAAACGCTTTGTTTGCTAAAAACAGCAAAAAATATGCAGTGCCGTTAGATTTAGGGTGTTTTCGGCCTTCAAAATACAATGAGTGAAACGTCATAAACGAGGGTGGTGGAGAGACCAGATCTCTCTTTTTTAACGAGAAAACGGTCTCGCGGCAAAAAGTGCGCGTATTTAAGATTTCAGCAATCAGAAAAAGTGTCACCTCTGCGCGCGAAGTTAATTCGAGTGGTTACTGGACAATTTCAAACTTACCGACAAGTTCGAATTTCAGCCGATGATGGTAATTTTAAGAGTAGCGGCAGTAAGGGAAGTTTAGGTGAAACTATAAAAATAACTGATGCAGGAACTTAAAGGAGTCAGACAGTGAAATCAAGAGAGACAATCGCAGTCGGTCAGCCAGTGAAATCAAGAGAGACAGTCGCAGTCAGTGAGTCAGTGAAATCAAAAGAGACAGTCGCAATCAGTTAAAGTCAGTGAAATCAATCAGTTGGTTAGTTAGTTACTCAATCGTTCAGTAAATGAGTCAATCGTCAGTCGACAGTCAGAATCAAGAGTCGGAGAATCATTCAGTCAAGTAGTATTGTTTATTCTGTGCGCGGCATCAAGTGCGAAGAAGTCTATTTATTATGTGCGCGACCGTATGAAAAGTCAAAGTCCGGAGGACGTGGAGACGAATGATTATCGCGAGTGTGGTGAATAAGATAAAAGCAGAGTAATACAAATTGTGTTGTGATGTGGCAGGGCAAAGCTTCATAAATTCTAGTGTGTAGTGAGACCATCTATATAATAAAGTTAATAAAATATATTATATACAAAATTAGAAAGTTTAGTAATAATTCTTAGTTTGTAAACGAGGGACAATTTCATTTTTTAATGATCAACAAACCTTTCTTCATAAGTTGTACTTCCAGTTATGTTTACCTAGAACAAATATACTGTAGGCCTATAAACGTAAACAATTTCAGTTCTTCCAATTCTTATACCCTGTTTTCGTAAACGCATCCTCTCTCTTAGGCACGCTGTCACAAATTGCTCGGCAGTAGTAGCAGTAAGCCGAATCAGTCACAACACAAAGAAATTTTCAAATTGCCAGTCAGGCAATGTTTCAAAGAAATCAAGCAGTGTTACTCCTTTGCGTTTCTTATCTCCCATTTCCCAGCACTTATCAACACAAAAAACCAAAACAATCATAACAATAACGAATTAAGAAAGAGACAAGCGCTGTGAACTTTAACGGACTACGACACGACCGAGTAATTAACCGACCGCACTTGTATCAGTAATCATTAGAAAAAAACAAATCATAACAAATAACAGTTCCTAACTTTAAGATTTTAAAGTCTTTAAGATTCCTGAACAAAGCCATCGACGTCTTGCGGTGTTCCAAAACAAGTCTTTGTGTAAAAGGCACGCATTTTATTCCAGTTAATTAGGTCTCTAGCGTTTGTTTTTTTCGAACAGAAATATTATTTTGACGTATATATCATTCAAATCTGTCAAACATTCTCCTTACAAGTTTCTTCGAAAAAATAAGAATAATAAATTTATGGCAACTAGTCGTCTGATAACAATACAGACGTTGATAAATAGTGCTTACTGTGCTCGCAAGCATAGAAACAGTCTCCTGTTTGACTATTGACTATTTGTTAGTTTTTATTGTAACGTTTATTACCACGTTACAAATCCAGGGAACCCATCTTAATTGACACCTGCCAATTACATGGGCTGCCTACGTTGTAACGAACTGTTATTAAACTCAAAATAATTGAACAAATTACTTAAGTTAATTATTAGGAAACAAGGGAAGGTATTTCACTGATTTATGCACTCATTTTCATGTGTAATAAGATGACTTCTCTTTATTAACAACTGATATGAAAAGATCCCATGACATAATTAATTAGATTAAAATATTTGAATGGTTTTCAGAAAAACTGGGGATCAAACTGATAATGTATTCTTTTACCTCGGATCCGAGGTTACTTTAAGTATATCTATAGCAAAGACTTCTGAGTATTTTGTGTTCATCTAGATGCTTGCAAGACTTCTTTTACCATTTGAAGAATGGTATTATTAACTAAAGTGATTATAATTTACATTTACATATAATGCGTTACAACGTATGATATTGAATATTACAGTAAACTCTTAGTTGGTCTGATTTAAATTTTAAATAAAATTATAGTCTTTGAAAAGTCTCTTTTCTCTGTAAGTTATGTCTCAAATATAATTAACTCTCGATAGGCAAGCTATCGAGTCACCTTTACAATAGGTCGTGGTAACCTCGTCCTGGGGTGTCTCTCTTGGGAATTCTTGAAGTCGGCGTCGTCATCTGAGTCCTGTCTTAGGCAAGTACTAGATAGGTGGTTCACTGCGGAGATTGAAGTTTCTCTAGTTTAAGTTGGTGTAGATCCACGTAGGTCCTCGTCAGCGTCTTATGCCTCGTATACGACCACATGTGAAGTTTATGCAGGTCACATCTTCATGTGTAAAGTTGTACTTGAATTTACCTCTTGAGGGGAGACTTCATCTTGCTTATTACTTGTTAGTTTTTTTTTTTTTAAGTTATTACATTTTTCTTTTTAACACAACTTTCTACAATTCACACATTACACTCGCTCGCCACGTTTAGCAGTGGTAGCTAACATTTAAAATTAAATTTAAACAGTGCATTTTGGTGGAGCTCTCGCTCGTAGTTCTATACGCTCTGACGGCAGCATTGTGACTCTCTACTCGATTCGACTGGCACATTACAACGGAGAGGGGCAAGTACTCCGCGATAATATAGTTCCTATTTTTATTTAAATTGACATTCTTATTACAAAAAAACAATACATTAATTCTACATATATAATTTAAGTGAATTATTTTAACTACTCTTGTGCCTTCAAATTACTAATTACAAAGATTATTATTTTTATATCTTCCTAAGTTACAGACGACTCGCTATGCACGTTGTGTCCGGAATTAACAGGTCACCGCATGATGACTAGCAAAGGGTTAATTGTGATATTAATAACTTTTTACAATTCGAATTGTTTATTAATGCTTTAGTTAGATTTTCCTTTTACATCTCATACTTATTCTGAGTTAGGACAGGGGCTTTAGGTTTAATAGTGCGATTTAAAAATACTTAATTGCTAGTAAATTAATTTTTTTTATTTATTTAAAATTCTATATTCAATTAAATCGTCACATTATTTATAAACAAGTGAAAACAAAATTTTATGATCCTCGGAACATTGGGGGGGTCGAGTGCCCCCCTTTAACCCTCCCAAGTTACGCCTGTGCTGTAGTATATAATATACCGTTATATATACGGTCCTCCTAGGGACCGCGAACATTCTTTGCCACAGTATCCATTGTGGCAATGGATAGGAGAAGATCGGTGTTGGAAGCCAGGCTCACGTTGGGCTGTAGTGCTGAAGATGAAGAAGTTGTGTACTTTCCGCGTCACAGCTTTGACGTAAGTAGTTATTACTAGCCTTAGGCAACAGTGCAAAATCCAAAATTAAGTGCCAATCAATTAACCAACTGCCTTATTCCATCACGACGGAATGCTAAATTAATGAAATAAATATAGAAACGCTTCCAGTACGTACTATAATATAGAAACGCTTCCAGTACGAACTATAATATAGGAACGCTTCCAGTACGTACTATAATATAGAAACGCTTCCAGTACGTACTATAATATAGAAACGCTTCCAGTACGTACTATAATATAGAAACGCTTCCAGTACGTACTATAATATAGAAACGCTTCCAGTACGTACTATAATTTGCGTACTTCAGGTAAGTCGCTATTTTATTTTCATTAAAGACTGCATTTTCTTTTTTGTATTAATCTAATGAATAAACAACAAGGGGGGGGGGAGAGACAGCAGTGGCTTGTATCGCAAGAAGTGTTTGTTTTGTTGCGACCTGAACGGAATAAATCGTAGCTCGTCAATGTTTAATGAAAAAACTGGTGTCGAGTGATCTCCCCGGGCACACGTTTTTCTTAATATTTTACCGCTTAAAGGATACAAGTAATATTGTAAATTTGTAAAAAAAATTGTGTCTGATCCCTGTTACGTGAAACCTGTCACAATGGGGTTGCGCGAATCTAGTGGTCACCGATTTTCACAAGAAACAACTGATTTCTTACTAACCGATCAGTGGCGTTGAACAGTTGAAGATCAGGAGACGGTAGGAACGATTTAATTCAATTATGTCGTAACCTTATGAGTAAATGGCTCAAAAGAAAGGTAAATTAAAAGCAGATTAGGACAGACTAGAAATTGGATTACAGTGAAAATGACCTGTATCAGGTTGGTTGCTTTTACCTGGTACAGGTATCGGGTAGTGTGCGACATGTGCCGCTATTGTGTTTTTACACTCTGTCGCTCTCTGTCGGCCTGAAAAGATTCAAAAGAATCTTTTTTCTTTTGAATTTTTTCAAAAGAATTGAAAAGATGAAAAGAAAAGGAGGAGGATAGAATCAAAAAAAAAATTCATGAATTATTTGCCGATGAGAAGGAGAAGGAGGGGAAGACCACGTACAAGATGGCTGGACCAGGTTGGTAAGAATGCAGTGAGGCTGGGTGCAGCAAACTGGTGGACATTGGCCGGGAGTAGAGACCAGTGGGGACTATTCTTTTGGAGGCCAGGGCCCGGACTGGGCTATAGCGCCGAGGATTTATGTATGTATGTAAAGATACGTCCTGCACTCGTGAAATTAGAGCAAGAATTGCTATAGCGAAAGAGCCATTTAATGGGAAAAAAAGACTGCTGTGTGGCAAAATTAATAAGAATTTAAGGGAAAGGTTGGCCAAATGTTATGTGTGGAGCGTTGCTTTATATGGTGCAGAAACATGGACACTGAGGAAGGAGGGTTAGAAAAGATTAGAAGCATTTGAGATGTGGGTTTGGCGAGCAATGGAAAAAGTAAGGTGGGTTGATAAAGTAAGGAATGATCAAGTTTTAAGAAGAATAGGGGAAGAGAGAAGAATCCTGAAGGTAATAGAAAATAGGAAAAGAAATTGGTTAGGTCATTGTTTAAGAAGAGACCGCTTGCTTACAACTGCCATGGAGGGTGTCATAGAAGGAGGAAAAAGAAGAGGGCTTAGAAGAATGAAGTTAATAGATAGCATTAAAATCAGAGGGTGTCACGAAGAAACGAAAAGACTGGCATGCGATAGGACAGCTTGGAGAGCTTTTACCATTTGAAGACCTGCCTTAGGGCAGAACACCAAATAAAATAAAATAAAAAATTAATGCCATATAATTAATTATAAAGTTAATTATTCCATAGTTATTACTATAATAAAATATTGCAGAACAGCAGACACGACTTACTCACTTTCGTAACCACACACCGCACACGCATGCGCAACTACAAGTTCATGTGAGAAAAGCTGAGCGGTTAAACGTCACGAACCCTCGACCCCCTTATTCGTCACCAATCAATTTTCGAACCGAAACTTATTTAGACTATTTCCGGTCCCTTTCTTGTTAATGACTTCTCAATTTGTCACTTGATTTCGTATTTGGTTGTGATTCATCATCGCCGTTTCTGAGACGAGTCACTCCTGGTTCTACATCGATAAAATACTGTTATACTTACGATCGTAAATTACATAAACAATACATAAGTTAAGGTTCAAAATTTATTTTCAAATGTTGTATACAATCATAGACGACGGAGAAGAATCTATCCCGATTGAAACAAACGAAGGCGTAATACAAGGTTGTTGTCTGTCACCATTCCTTTTCAGTGGCGAAGCTAGTAGTTAATGAATGGGTAGGCAAAAATCTTATCTTAAATTTTTTTTAAGGAATCACTAAAAGGATGGTGGTTCAAATCGGACGCAGAGGTAGAGTTTGCTGTAAGCGAATGGTTCCACAAACAGCCGTAAGAATTTTACTATAACTAGCAGGGAATCTACAGGTTGGTGCAACAGTGGAACTCATGTCTTAATGTTAATGGAGACTTCTTTTAAAATCGTTGAATAAAAAATGCTTTACAGCTCTATACGTGTTTCTATTGAACAATCCTTGTATTAGTCATACACAATAATACAACTGATTGAACTTCAAATTTTTAAACTTGATTAGTTTCTATATATATGTTTAATGTTACAAATAATTCAAATAACAATCTTGATCATCTGTTAGTTCAGCGGAATAACAGGGACACTTTTAATAATCGCATAAAATAAACACACTTATAAACAACACAGCGCGCTTTAACTTGAATGTTTGGACCACAGAAGTGAGGCATGCCTCAACGCTCCATGTGTACAGCACGGGACAATCCCCCCTCCCTTCTCTTCCCTATCGCTCCGGCACATTGCTTACATACGATGTATACAAAAAACGCTGAGGCAAGTTCAGGTTGCCTCAGCGCTTTAAACGAGCTGTGCTGAGTCTCACCTGTCACCATCTAGCGGTCGCTCAGTAAAGCACGTTTCGCCCTAATAAATTCAACAGTCGCGGTAACAATGTATAATCTTTACGCTATGTAGTTCATACGTATTTATAATTTTTATTCTACAGAATTTTTTAGGGTAGGCATTGCCTCAATTGCCTCCATGTAACTTCGCCACTGTTCCTTTTTAACCTTCATCTTGATGATCTCCTCAAAAAGTGGAAACAACAATCTCCTGACGGTATTAGACTCCACCGAAAACCATTCTGTTCGCGGATGACCAAACTATATTCGCCACTTCAGAAGACGATCTCCAGCGAGCAATATACATCTTACACACAAGTAAGTGTAACATATCTGAATCAAAGACAAAAGTCTTTATAGGAAAGGAACCGGTTCGGACCAAAATGTTCATTGACAATACATGCACAGAACAAGTAAGACGTTTCAACTATCTTGGACTGACATTACTCATGATCAAGATAGAGATATAGAAAATAATGTGACGAATTTCACACGAATATGTGGAACGATTTGGAGAACATTCGGAAATAAATGTAGAAAAGAAACCCAAATAAAATTTCATTAAAAAATGGCAATACCTACACTACTGTATGATTCTGAAACTTAGGACATAAAGAAAATAGAAAATACAAACAGCAGAAATGAAGTTTCTGAAATCAGTTAGAAGGTGTAACAGACGAGATCATATAAGAAATGAGGAGATAAGAAATGATATTTTTGCAGTTAACGAAAGGATTACAGGACACAGAACAAAAAGGATTCAACACATAGATAGAATGGAAAAAGTAGAATACCGAAGATAGGGAAAGATTATAACCCTAGAGGCAGAAGTAAAGTTAGTAGACCTAAGAAAAGGTGGAAAAGGAACAGGCCAGAAGATGAAAGAAGAAGAAGAAGATAAAACCGTTAAGAAGAAGAAGATGATGATATTGTATACTCATATGTGTGTGTGTGTGTAGAAGTCTATTAGCATGTAGTGAAAACTCAAACAGTGCAGCAAATCTGGATATCTTTAAATATTAAAAAATTTAATACACTGTGTTCGAGAACCGGCAATTGGGAGTGGAGGACATTGCTGAGACCAGCTGAGCGTGTCTATCATATATTAGCTAAAGAATCCACTGTGAAAAAACTTTGTACCAGCTGTGTGCTGCTTTTGGAATTCAAACGTGCTGTTCATTTGGTATTGTCGCACTTTTGGGGGGGGGTCACCCTTCAACGCTCGTGTGACCACGTTTAAACTCGAGCGCCCAATTACAAACCGTTGTTGTTTTTGAAGATGCAGCATCTACTAACCACGACGTTACATGAGAGGATAGAAATAGAAAAGTTGGGCATATTATGCCAACAGCAGACTACTGAGATGTATCAAGAAAACCTCTCAATAACCTATCTTTATAGCTATATAAAGACAATGCTCCGAGTCGCATAGATTGCAATGGGGGACACATCACTAGGATGGAAGGCAACCGAATACCTAGGAAGGCACTGTTTAGTCAAATCGAGGGTAGAAGGCCTGTCGGACGACCCAAGTATCGCTGGAGTGACGCAGAAGAAGAAGAAGAAGAAGAAGAAGAAGAAGAAGAAGAAGAAGAAGAAGAAGAAGAAGAAGAAGAAGAAGAAGAAGAAGAAGAGAAGAAGAAGAAGAAGAAGAAGAAGAAGAAGAAGAAGAAGAAGAAGAAGAAGAAGAAGAAGAAGAAGAAGAAGAAGAAGAAGAAGAAGAAGACCTGTAGATTGGGCTTAGAAACATTAGAAACAGTGATCCTCGTGGAACAAGAATCCGCAACTATGATCCGAGTGAATACATTCCTCCTCTTAGTCATCCACTTCTACCCCTCGGGTGTCGAGGTTTTCGAAAGAGCTCTCCATCTCGACGTGTCCAGTGCCAAAACCCTGCCAAGGAGCCAAACTGCTCCTCCTGCACTCTTCTTTGACGTTATCCTCCCATTTCGCTCTGGCCGTCCTCTCCCTCTTCTGCCTTCATGTTTTGCCTTCCATGCTCGTCTTGGGTACCTTTCCTTGTTCATCCTACAAACGTGGCCAAACCAACGCATTTGCGCGCTACCAATTTTATCATTTGAAGTGAATATCTTCAAATTTTTCCGGACGTTAACGTTTCTCGCCTTATCTCTACGAGTTTTCTTCTCAATTCTCCTCAGGAATCTCATCTCCATTGCTTGTATTCTCTTCTTATGTCTGTCATTCAGAGTACATGACTCTCATTGTACATAAATGTTGGTGCATATACAGATTTGTACACTGCCAGTTTGGTTTTCTGTGACACTTCGCTTCTTCCCAGAAACTTCCTGTCGATAGCGCCGTAAAGCTTGCTTGCAGCTGAGATCCTCATGTCTAACTCTGACTCAATTCTGCCATCCTCACTGAAAACGGCACCTAAATATTTTAACGTAGCCACTTGTTCCGAGTGAATACCAGTGCCAAAGACTTATTTCTAATAACATGTTGAAGAAAGGAAAAGACGGTTTGAAGAGACGAAATTGTGTGCTTGTAATTGACAAACCCGAAATAACAGATATTTCTGTAGGAATAAAAAAATTGCAGTAAAATAGTAAACTACAGTACAAAATTAATAAAAATTTAAAAAAATAATAATAACAACCAATAAAAATACGGCGCAGTAGACGAGACGACAAGCGCAGTCGACGTCATTAGAAGGGCAGAGTGTTTTCCCCGGCGCCCCTCATGGGTCAGTCGTTTCGTACTCCGAAAGTCAGCGTTTTTGATCAAAATTATCAAAAAATATGTATGTGCTATAAAAAATAAACAATTTTATAAACCGAAACGCAAGTTACGAGGTCGACATAACTCCTTTAACGTCTCTCTCTCTCTCTCTCTCTCTCTCTCTCTCTCTCTCTCTCTCTCTCTCTCATGCATCGCATTAGAATTTGCACAGTAAAATATTGTTACGACAATCTCACGGATCATCGTATTGTACACTGGAATTAAAATAAAAACACCAATGAAGTCGCTAATTACCAACTTTAATTAATCGCAAATAACAATTACCTCAATAAATAAGCAGCAAAGCCAGAAAATTCTCTCCCCCTCTCTCTCACTCTGTCTCTCTCTCTCTCTCACCGTGGGCAGATTCACAGTCAGGAAAACGATCGATTTGATCACGGACTGAAAAACCACAATTCTAAACAATGAAAGTGACTGACCATTAAGAAATCCGAGACTATCCAAGAATTAAAAACAAACAAAAAAAAACATAAAACAAAACATACACAATTTATTACGAGAGATGAGATCTTAGAATATAAAATTTTATCTGACACAAAATAATAAAAAATACACATATTACTAATTTATTACTTTATGCATATGGAACTCTGATGTTTAGTAAGATTATAACGACCTTCGATCGTGGTGGTACAAGAGAGCGCGAGCCGCCTGTGTGTAATGTCAGCCCAGTGTTTGTTTTGGCCCAACGTGATGTCAAGCCCGGCGACTATTAATTGTGTGTGTGTGTGTGTGTGTGTGTGTGTGTGTGTGTGTGTGTGTGTGTGTGTGTGTGTGTGTGTGTGTGTGTGTGTGTGTGTGTGTGTGTGTGTGTGTGTGTGTGTGTGTGTGTGTGTGTGTGTGTGTGTGTGTGTGTGTGTGTGTGTGTGTCCAGATTCGTGTTGGTGAATTTCTCAGCAGCAGAGGCTTCGTCCCAATACTCGAGAAGCTCACTCGCCATAGGGGGCGTCCGCCGCCAGCCGTACGAAATCTGATACTAAGTTTGTTTATTCCGTATTTCATGGCCAGCGTATAATTTTCATGTGACTCTGTCGCAGATGATTCACTACTACCACTATTTTTGTTAAGGAAACAACCAGTATTTTTTATGCGTGTAAAGAAGTTATACAAAACCACAATCATCAATGTTACCATAAACGAATTGGACAAGAGTTAAAAGAGTTTTTCTCTACCCATCTTATTCTTTTTCTCTTTAGTTTTCCTATACTTTATTATGTTCGCTTTTACAAAATTCGCATCGCGGAACGGCGTTGAAGCGACTCGTATGGACCATTCCCGCCATGTTTACCCCCCCTTTCATTTATAACCTTACTAGCTGTTACTCGCGGCTTCGCACGCAAGTGCATGACTTTTAATGTGTAACTTATATTAGAGCAGCAGATCCCAGGCAATTCAGTTTAAAATTTTTTGGCTTGACAGAATACGCATATCACATCCATTTTGCCAACTGTAACTCTTGGATGTGACGAATAGTCATAATTTGAATCACACTGGAAAACCTATAAAATCAAATTACCCCGTCTGCTCACTTGTGAGACCTGAGTATGCCGTATGCGGTCATTTTCAAGCTGATATTCACGTCGATCTGATAATTGCAGATCCCTTAATATCTGTCTGCCTTCTTCGTTGTTGGTCTGCGCGCTCCCCATGCTCCTCACGTGTTTCCCTGTCCCTAATATCTGCCTGCCTTCTTCGTTGTTGGTCTGCACGCTCCCCATGCTCCTCACGTGTTTCCCTGTCCCTAATATCTGTCTGCTTCGTTGTTGGTCTGCGCGCTCCCCATGCTCCTCACGTGTTTCCGTGGCCCTAATATCTGTCTGCCTTCTTCGTTGTTGGTCTGCGCGCTCCCTATGCTCCACACGTGTTTCCGCGGCCCTTATATCTGTCTGCCTTCTTCGTTGTTAGTCTGCGCGCTCCCCATGCTCCTCACGTGTTTCCGTGACCCTAATATCTGTCTGCCTTCTTCGTTGTTGGTCTGCGCGCTCCCCATGCTCCTCACGTGTTTCCGCGGCCCTAATATCTGTCTGCCTTCTTCGTTGTTGGTCTGCGCTCTCCCCATGCTCCTCACGTGATTCCGCGGCCCTAATATCTGTCTGCCTTCTTCGTTGTTGGTCTGCGCGCTCCCTATGCTCTTCACGTGTTTCCGCGGCCGTTATATCTGTCTGCCTTCTTCGTTGTTGGTCTGCGCGCTCCCCATGCTCCTCACGTGTTTCCGTGGCCCTAATATCTGTCTGCCTTCTTCGTTGTTGGTCTGCGCGCTCCCTATGCTCCTCACGTGATTCCGCGGCCCTAATATCTGTCTGCCTTCTTCGTTGTTGGTCTGCGCGCTCCCCATGCTCCTCACGTGTTTCCGTGGCCCTAATATCTGTCTGCCTTCTTCGTTGTTGGTCTGCGCGCTCCCTATGCTCCTCACGTGTATCCGCGGCCCTTATATCTGTCTGCCTTCTTCGTTGTTGGTCTGCGCGCTCCCTATGCTCCTCACGTGTTTCCGCGGCCCTTATATCTGTCTGCCTTCTTCGTTGTTGGTCTGCGCGCTCCCTATGCTCCTCACGTGATTCCGCGGCCCTAATATCTGTCTGCCTTCTTCGTTGTTGGTCTGCGCGCTCCCTATGCTCCTCACGTGTTTCCGCGGCCCTAATATCTGTCTGCCTTCTTCGTTGTTGGTCTGCGCGCTTCCCATGCTCCTCACGTGTTTCCGCGGCCGTAATATCTGTTTGCTTCGTTGTTGGTCTCAGCGCTCCACATGCTCCTCACGTGTTTCCGCGGCCCTAATATCTGTCTGCTTCGTTGTTGGTCTGCGCGCTCCCTATGCTCCTCACGTGTTTCCGCGGCCCTAATATCTGTCTGCCTTCTTCGTTGTTGGTCTACACGCTCCCCATGCTCCTCACGTGTTTCCGTGGCCCTAATATCTGTCCGTCTTCTTCGTTGTTGGTCTGCGCGCTTCCCATGGTCCTCACGTGTTTCCGCGGCCCTAATATCTGTCTGCCTTCTTCGTTGTTGGTCTGCGCGCTTCCCATGCTCCTCACGTGTTTCCGCGGCCCTAATATCTGTCCGCCTTTTTCGTTGTTGGTCTACACGCTCGCTATGCTCCCTACATGTTTCCGCAGCCTTAATCTCTGCCTGCATTCTTCGTTGTTTTTCAAGCCGGTACTTACTTTCTCCTGGTGTCTGAGCTGTTCGCAGTAATCTTGCTTGCTTAGCATTTGGATGGACCTGCCCAATGCTTTGTCGTTTTCCGGAGTCATTCGGCAAAGTAAGGCGCTAAAGTAGTCGTACTTCAAAGAAGGGTTAATTTAAAAGGACGTGAAGAATAAGGAAAACGACCCGCCATTTTAAAGTTATTTGAAGGTGAAGTTTAAAAGGAATGTTGTTAACCAGAACTTGAAAGGAGAGTCAGTTTGATAGGAAGTGAAGAACGAGAAAACAAACGGGACTGTAAAGTTATGTGAAGGTGAAATTTAAAAGGAAAACGAATAACTTGACCGAATAAATGTAACTGATAAGACGATGAATGAACAACTCAATTGAAGAAACAGAAATGTTAAAAACTCTGTGAAGGTGTAACTTTTGTGTACTGTTTACTTGTCTTCAAAATCTAATGGGGGGACGGGAGGCACAAAAATGTGAGGGGCCAACATTTAAAAAACTCTCAAAAGTCTATGCGGTGTATCAAATTAAAGGAAATATTAACCAAAACATGAATTTAGCACTCGTTTATGAAAATTAAAAAAAAATTTTAGATCCCGGGAGCCAAAAAGTGGTTGAAAAGTTTTGAAAAAATCGCAAAACTCCATGTGCCATGCCATGTTAAAGGAAATTCTAATTAAAATCTGAATATAGTGTCAAGTTTTGGAAATTTGAAAACTTTTGAACACCAGGGTCCGAAAAGTGTGGCAAAAATTTATTATAAAATTGAAAACTCTATGTAGGATATTAGAATAAAGATAATTTTAACCAAAATCTAAACACAGTGTAGAGTTCTGGAAATTTCAAAAAAAAATTTTGACCCAGGGCCCTAAAGTGGGACGAAAAATTTAAAAAAATTTCCAGCCGGGTGTCATACAACAGGAAATTACAAACATAAATCCGAGACTTTTTGGAATTTTCAGCGTTTGTTATGTGAGTGTGTAGTCTACAGTTGTTATTTAGCTACACAAGAAATAGTAGCAGGGTAATCGGGATTGTCGTAATTTTTACGATAATTGACATCCAATAATAAATGTACTTGGTTCATAATCTTGAACGTTCTGCAGCTCAGCGAGCATACTCGAGAGATATATGCTCGAGAGCATATAGCGCGAAAGAGAGAGAAAGATAGAGAGAGGGGCAGTGAGAGAGAGAGAGAGAGAGAGAGAGAGAGAGAGAGAGAGAGAGAGAGAGAGAGAGAAACAGAGACAGAGAGACAGAGACAGAGACAGAGACAGAGACAGACAGATAGACAGACAGACAGAGGTTTGTGGTTTTGAACATCAAAATATACCTTTCGGTTGAAATTTTGTTTCGCAATGATGTCGTGCTCATCGTTGCACAAAATGGAAAACATTTAGTAGCTGATGAAAGCGATCTGACGTCGGCGAAGAGGAAAGAGAAAGAGAGAGACTCCGAGCAGGAGACGGGCTTCCTGATTGGCAATTTGCCTCAACGTCTCACCGCACCACCGTTTTCAATCCAGCGCCCATTTCTTACGAGCGTACATATCATCATACGGTGCGGTTTATCTGTCATATCATGCTGTACGAGCATGCTGACATCAAACGAATCAAGTGAGAAGGCGCTTCACTATTGTCTACACGTCGCGTAAGTGTATCGAGTTGTCCTTAAAATTTAAAACGTTAAAATCCAAACTTGTGCTGCACACACACACACACACACACACACACACACACACACACACTGGGCCGTGATCAGTTGCGACGCATTCATGTAAATACGATCAGTTGCGAACGCGATGGAAATTTCAACCCGCTCAATTGTATTTTCATGTTACTACAATATTACAAAAATTACCATTATAATTCTATTAATTCCTAGCCTAACCTAGCCTAACGTAACCTAACCTAAATCAACGTAATCTGACCCTGACCTAACCTAACAAAAATATTGGAACAAAGATATTACTCATACAAATGCAAAGTTGCAAAATTGAAATTTTGAATAGGAAAGTTTATAAATGACAGATTCGGTCAGTAAGTGAAAGTGCGGGGCGCAATTGACCGCGTAAGAACAGATAAAAACGTTGTTTCGTCGCAACTGACCGAGACCGCATAAGTAGAAAAACTCAAAGTTATAAGAAGATTCAAAGTGGCAGCCATTTTTCCCACATTTTAACAGGTAAGCCTACCAGCATTGTTTGATAATTGCGTTATCTGCTCTGAGAATACCTTGTATTCATTTTACTTCCATATTCCTTAAGGAATGGAAGTATAGTGATGGCAAAAAAAATCGTGTTCGAGATTATTGCAGATTCTGATTCTACTACACTCAAAACATGAAAAAAAGTCGTTTTCCGAAAAGTGTCTGTGTGTGTGTCTGTGTGTCTGTGTGTCTGTCTGTCTGTCTATCTGTCTGTCTGTAGATTTTTTTTCTATGGCAAACGATAACTGCCGCAAATTCAAACAGAATCAAATAATTTTTTGCATACAGCCCTGATTTGCAGAGTACTCGCGACCTATTGTTTTTGGTGAAGATCGGTTGAGGGAAAGGGGTAGTTTACCTGCAACGGTTTTTTTTTAGCAAGGGTAATTTTGTTTGTTTGGCAAACGATAACAGCCGCAAATTCAAACAGAATCAAATAATGTTTCGCATACAGCCCTGAATTGTAGAGTTCTCAAGATCTGCTGATTTTGGTGAAGATCGGTTAAGGGAAAGGGGTAGTTTACCTGTAACGTTTTATGTTTTAACAAGGGTATTTCCTATGGCAAACGATAACAGCCGCAAATTCAAACAGAATCAAAAGATTATTTGCATACAGCCCTAAATTGTAGAGTTCTCAAGACCTATTGTTTTTGGTGAAGATCGGTTGAGGGAAAGGGGTAGTTTACCGGCAACGTTTTTTTATCAAGCGTATTTTCTATGGCAAACGATAACAGCCGCAAATGCAAACAGAATCAAATAATGTTTTGCATACGTCCCTGAATTGTAGAGGTCTCAATGACTTTCGATTTTGGTGAAGATCGGTTAAGGGGAAGGGGTAGTTTACCTGCAACCTTTTACGTTTTAACAAGAGTAAAGTACTTGAAAATTTATTTAAACTTTTTGAAACAATGGTAATTGTTAAAAATAAAATAATTTTGTTGCCAGGCAATAAAATTATAATTTTTTCATTTTAATGTAATATAATATTTTTCATTTAATACAGCAATAAAAAGGCAGGTAAGACACAGCCTGGCTGTTTGGCTGAAAATGATTTTAAATATAAATCTTAGAATATGGAAGTCATGTATGGTTCTCCATACCGATATTACTTCCATATTCCTTAAGAAATGGAAGTATGGTGATGGCAAAAAAAATCGTGTTCGAGATTATTGCAGATTCTGATTGTACTACACTCAAAACATGAAAAAAAGTCGTTTTCCGAAAAGTGTCTGTGTGTGTGTCTGTCTGTCTGTGTGTGTGTCTGTCTGTAGATTTTTTTTCTATGGCAAACGATAACTGCCGCAAATTCAAACAAAATCAAATAATTTTTTGCATACAGCTCTGATTTGTAGAGGACTCGCGACCTATTGTTTTTGGTGAAGATCAAATGAGGGAAAGGGGTAGTTTACCTGCAACGGTTTTTTTTTATCAAGGGAAATTTTTTTTTTTGGCAAACGATAACAGCCGCAAATTCAAACAGAATCAAATAATGTTTCGCATACAGCCCTGAATTGTAGAGTTCCCAAGACCTATTGTTTTTGGTGAAGATCGGTTAAGGGAAAGGGGTAGTTTACCTGTAACGTTTTATGTTTTAACAAGGGTATTTCCTATGGCAAACGATAACAGCCGCAAATTCAAACAGAATCAAAAGATTATTTGCATACAGCCCTAAATTGTAGAGTTCTCAAGACCTATTGTTTTTGGTGAAGATCGGTTGAGGGAAAGGGGTAGTTTACCGGCAACGTTTTTTTATCAAGCGTATTTTCTATGGCAAACGATAACAGCCGCAAATGCAAACAGAATCAAATAATGTTTTGCATACGTCCCTGAATTGTAGAGGTCTCAATGACTTTCGATTTTGGTGAAGATCGGTTAAGGGGAAGGGGTAGTTTACCTGCAACCTTTTACGTTTTAACAAGAGTAAAGTACTTGAAAATTTATTTAAACTTTTTGAAACAATGGTAATTGTTAAAAATAAAATAATTTTGTTGCCAGGCAATAAAATTATAATTTTTTCATTTTAATGTAATATAATATTTTTCATTTATTACAGCAATAAAAAGGCAGGTAAAACACAGCCTGGCTGTTTGGCTGAAAATGATTTTAAATATAAATCTTAGAATATGGAAGTCATGTATGGTTCTCCATACCGATATTACTTCCATATTCCTTAAGAAATGGAAGTATGGTGATGGCAAAAAAAATCGTGAAGTCGTTTTCCGAAAAGTGTCTGTGTGTGTGTCTGTCTGTCTGTGTGTGTGTCTGTCTGTAGATTTTTTTTCTATGGCAAACGATAACTGCCGCAAATTCAAACAAAATCAAATAATTTTTTGCATACAGCTCTGATTTGTAGAGGACTCGCGACCTATTGTTTTTGGTGAAGATCGGATGAGGGAAAGGGGTAGTTTACCTGCAACGGTTTTTTTTTATCAAGGGAAATTTTTTTTTTTGGCAAACGATAACAGCCGCAAATTCAAACAGAATCAAATAATGTTTCGCATACAGCCCTGAATTGTAGAGTTCCCAAGACCTATTGTTTTTGGTGAAGATCGGTTAAGGGAAAGGGGTAGTTTACCAGTAACGTTTTATGTTTTAACAAGGGTATTTCCTATGGCAAACGATAACAGCCGCAAATTCAAACAGACTCAAAAGATTATTTGCATACAGCCCTAAAGTGTAGAGTTCTCAAGACCTATTGTTTTTGGTGAAGATCGGTTAAGGGAAAGGGGTAGTTTACCTAAAAGGTTTTTTTAACAAGGGTATTTTCTATGGCAAACGATAACAGCCGCAAATTCAAACAGAATCAAATAATTTTCTGCATACAGCCCTGATTTGTAGAGTACTCAAGACCTATTGTTTTTGGTGAAGATCGGTTGAGGGGAAGGGGTAGTTTACCGGCAACGTTTTTTATCAAGCGTATTTTCTATGGCAAACGATAACTGCCGCAAATTCAAACAGAATCAAATAATTTTTTGCATACAGCCCTGATTTGCAGAGTACTCACGACCTGTTGTTTTTGGTGAAGATCGGTTGAGGGGAAGGGGTAGTTTACCTGCAACGGTTTTTTTTATCAAGGGAAATTTTTTTTTTTGGCAAACGATAACAGCCGCAAATTCAAACAGAATCAAATAATGTTTCGCATACAGCCCTGAATTGTAGAGTTCTCAAGATCTATTGTTTTTGGTGAAGATCGGTTAAGGGAAAGGGGTAGTTTACCTACAACGTTTTTTTAACAAGGGTATTTTCTATGGCAAACGATAACAGCCGCAAATTCAAACAGAATCAAATAATTTTCTGCATACAGCCCTGATTTGTAGAGTACTCAAGACCTGTTGTTTTTGGTGAAGATCGGTTGAGGGGAAGGGGTAGTTTACCTGCAACGTTTTTTATCAAGCGTATTTTCTATGGCAAACGAAAACTGCCGCAAATTCAAACAGAATCAAATAATTTTTTGCATACTTCAGTGAATTGTAGAGGACTCAAGGCCTTTAGATTTTGGTGAAGATCAGTTAAGGGGAAGGGGTAGTTTACCTGCAACCTTTTACGTTTTAACAAGAGTAAAGTACTTGAAAATTCATTTAAACTTTTTCAAACAATGGTAATTGTTGAAAATAAAATAATTTTGTTGCCAGGCAATCTGAAAATTTCAGATTTTGTACCACAAAATCTGAAAAGATTATACGATAGTTTATGAAATCGTTAATATACGTCAGTGGAAGGTGTAATGAGAAATTAGCAGAAATGGAAACCTGGGGAATGTTAACTGTTCTGTAGATACAATTTTGTCAGAATGTTTGGAAATGATCATCAACATTGAAGAAAAAGTAAGCATATTAAGAAACATATGTAAGTACTTATTATAAAAAAATAATGTTTGTTTTTTGATAAAGTCATTTTGATTATAAAATATAAATATTTACAACAAGAAAAGAATTTTCAGTTTTCAAAATTTAAATATATTTTTATAAAACAATGGGTTCTTCATTGAGGTGGGGACCATGTCACTCACTCCATCTCAAGCCTCCTCTCCCATTTTGCAGAAAAAGAGGACCCTGTCAAGGCTGATACTTTGACGACAGTGACAGGGCTTTCCACCAAATTCAGCAGAGTGACAGGTAGGCCCAACTCTGATTGGCTCCTCAGATTTCCCCAGCGTTAGTAGGTTCTATGAAAATATTTTATTTCAAAAATTATTTTAAATATAAATCTTAGATATGTTTTATAAATCTCATGTTTTATGTTTTAACATGGGTAATTTTTTATATGACGAACCATAACTGCCGTAAATTCAAACAGAATCAAATAATTTTTTACATATGTGCCTGAGCTATAGAGAACTCAATGTCTGTTGATTTTGGTGAAGATCGGTTACGGGGAAAGGGCAGTTTACCTGAAACATTTTTTGTTGTAACATGAGTAAAGTACTTAATTTTGATAAAGTATCCTGATAAGATCTTAATAATCCACTGTAGAAACGTAGATGAAATATCTATAAATGAAGAGGCTAGTTGAACGGGCTGGGGGTAATTTTCTATAAATCAAAATTATAGTTGAAGGGGGAGGGGATAATATTTTTTATATGTGTACTACATTATTGGCAAGAAAGAAGTATTTTTTTGTTAAAATTCCTTCCCTGGCTGTTTGGCTGAAAATGATTTTAAATATAAATCTTAGAATATGGAAGTCATGTATGGTTCTCCATACCGATATTTCCTTTCATGAAGCTGAAGTGTGACGAAAAGCTTTCTTTTTTGTTTAGTCAGTCCGAAGACACCAAACACAGTGAACTGAATTGAGTAAATTAGGATTTATTTAAAAATTAACACTTCTCTTTATAATCAAATATTATAGAACTTGGAATGAATGAATACGTAAGACCAAAATAACGGTGTCAAGAATGAAGTGACAAGTACAACACCAGCAGCATTGCGTGTTCGGTGAGTCTACTGTTTTGAAGCAGTCTCTAGTTTATAACAGGGGTCTCCAAACTTTCTCACTTGAGGGCAGAACTGAAAAATCTTGAAAGTCAGGCGGGCCAACAATATATATATTGTAAACTTATTTTTTTTTTAAGTTTACGAAATAATCAAGTAAATAAGATAAAATATTATGTAAATAAAAGTAAGAAAAAAAGTTGGGGTAACTAGTGTCTGCAAAGATTTTCACCTACCATCGAAAAAAATTAAAGTACAAAGATTGAAGTGTGCTTAGAATGGAAGACAGCTGGACACCCAAACATTGTACGAGGGGGTTCTCCTGGTGGGATGGGACGCAGAGGACGACCTAGTAGAGACAGTGTCCTGAGTGATCTTAGTCAGCTGATTGATAAACATCTCCCTTGCTCAGGACCGATGTGGATGAACGACACCGGTTGAACAGGCCAAGGGCAGCTGCATCCGTCTGTTACGCCAATGAATAAAGAAGTTATTTAAAAAATATAAAAATCCAGACCTTACTCCGAGCTGCTTTGGGTACTACAAGTATTATAAAGTTTTACGTGAACAGGTTACTGGCCTGTTGCACAACCACCTACCAAATGCCATTGTTAGAAGAAACGTGGGTCGTCTGAGGATGAGATGGGTGCCGGAACAGGTCTATATTAACTAATCTTTGAAAAAGAAGAAGACGAAGAAGAAGAAGAAGAAGAAGAAGAAGAAGAAGAAGAAGAAGAAGAAGAAGAAGAAGAAGAAGAAGAAGAAGAAGAAGAAGAAGAAGAAGAAGAAGAAGAAGAAGAAGAAGAAGAAGAAGAAGAAATTGTTCCGTACATTTCAAGCCATGTGCGACACCACAGTGAGAACTTTAGGACAGAAAGCGTGACAGGAAAGAATGTATACAAATAAGCTGTATTGTATAAAATTAATGCAACAGAAGTTCTTCAAAAACATCTCAAAGAATGAAAGTAAATGATCGTTACAAAGTTACAAAGTTCAGACCATTCAGATCAGAAGCAAATCTCATCCCTCCCCCCCCCCGCCAGGGTCGAGGAGTAACTCTCCTAATGACGCTGCTGGTCACGTGTGCGCCACTGAAAATCGTCTCACAATAGCACGAATGGCGGCGCAGGGTGCCGACCGCGCTCTGGAGTCAAACGACATGCGGGAATCGAAATCAAGACGCGTTTGTAATGATCGATCACCCTACTCCTCACCTGTAATACAGCCACACAGAGTAGGGCTTCCTTTAATCTGTAGGATAGGGAGCTGTTGGGAAAGCCGTTCCTTTGAAGTAACAAGATAGGATACGCTAGTAGTGAAGAAGCTAGCTAGCAGGTAAGAAATAAATAGATACCGGCTTGATATATCGCTGGGAATCAAATTGACAATCAGAAATCGCATCATCTTCTGTCACAACTACCAACTACCTCTCTCTCTCTCTCTCTCTCTCTCTCTCTCTCTCTCTCTCTCTCTCTCTCTCTCTCTCTCTCTCTCTCTCTCTCTCTCTCTCTCCGGCTTTCCTCTTCACCGACTTCAGATCGTTTCATCATTGTAAAATTTATTCCATTTTGTCCCACCGCCAACGTATCTATACAAGAATAACAGACTATATTTCACAAAGAGAACACATATACACACAACCACAAAAACGCGCGCGCGTGTGCTTTTGTGATATCGTATCAAGTTATAATTACTTCTCCAAGTATAGTTTTTTAACCTTAATATAAAATTATTTGACGATTATACTTACAGAAGTAATTATAGTTTGATGTAAGTTATGCATTCTTTTTAAAATATATAAAACATAATTTTTAATTAAAAAAGTTGTGTTCGCGGTTATAATCACAAACAGAATTATCACTGATGCACACCGCTATAGAAAAATTATTCCGATTAGTGCATTCAAGCTTCACAGCTGATCGTCAGAACGAAAATACAGAAGAAAACGAAATGTTAGCAAAAGGTTTAAAATACGCGCCGCCACCAGAATTAAATCAAGGAAACAACCATTATTGAATGCGAAAGCATCACACAAAAACTAGAAAATGAAAATGATAAATTTTCCGATCTGACGATGAGCTGTGAAGCTTGACAGCGCTAATCGGAATAATTTTTCTATAGTGGTGTACAACAGTGTTAATGCTGCCTAAAACATAATACACACACAGACACACGCGCGCGTGCATGCGCACGCAAACATACATTCATACACACATTTACACAACTGGTAAAATTCGTATATTGCAGGCTAGTAGCTAATTACTGATTCTACCTACACTGTTCCGTCGGCACCATCTGCGAATAACCTCCACCTTGAAGTCCGGAAGCAGTTTTTTATTTATTCATGGTTTGGCCCCATATATGTCGACACCTCGGTGCGGCAAAAACTGGGCTCATAAACCAAAAACTATGAAAAGAAAATATTAGCACCGGAAACTGACAATTCGGGAAAGACCTAGCAGACTAATCGTGAGTTGCCCCATAATTGAAAAATTATGTAATGACAACATTTGTGTACTAATAAACGTACTTTATCGAAAGTAGTGAGCGAGTTTTGCAGCTCAGGGAATGTCTACTAGCATGTCCACAGCTCTGGTTAACGTTTATGCCAACCAACTAATCGAGGAAGTCATGCCAAAGACAGGGATGACGGTGATCGTGTGTCACTGGTTGATTGGAAGACAACACAATTAAGTATGCAGATGACAAGCCAGTAACAAGGAATGGGCGAAATTTGGAGAGAATATTAGTCATAAGAGTGTGATAGTGTGGGGGGTGGGGGCTATGACGTGAGTTGCGTCAGTACCATGTGAACTGGGAACGATTTGAAACCCAGTCACCACTGTGCAGTGGTTAAGAGCACAAGTCTATCGTAAGCTGCAGAAGTTGAGTCATCACGATTTAGTGTAGGTTCAGATAGTGGACTCAATGAAATAAACAACGAATTGATAATTGTTTAAAGGTTATTAACTAAATGGTGCGCAGAAACACTGGAGGGGTGAGTTTGTTTAACGATAGCCTATGGCAGTTCTACTGCTGATTAAAGTGTGAGTTTAGTTAATGTTGTATGAAATCTACCCTTGATTAAACGGTTGTCAGTATTTGATGCGGCGGGGCGGTAAGCAACTTAATTAATAATAATAACTCGATTAATTAAAATTAATTCCAAATGATAAGTCCGTAGCAAACTGACTATCAAAAAAACTTTGTGTGTGTTAGATGGAGCTCTTTCGCCTTGAAAAGAATGTGAAATAAACTGAACACAAACTCAACGTGTGCAATCATTAGCGGACGCCGCGTGGCAATTGTTTCCGACACTGAAGATGGCATCCGGTAGTGGGGGCGAAATGTCTGACCTCAGCGCGCCAGATAATGTTTCCAACCGCGTGGAAAGCTGGAAACAAACAAGAACGAATAAGAAAACCGATGTTGAAATGCCGATACCCAATCATTATCAAAACTAAAGCAAACTTTCACGCACCTCAGTAATCAGCAAAGCCAGAACTTGTATTGCTGTTATGAACCACATTAAAATTACCACTGTAAAATATTATTGACATTAAAACGTAATTTTAGTTTAACATAGTTTTAGTTTTTTATTGTATGGCACTAGTATCATCTTTATCAGTATTTCTACTGCACCCACAGCCACCATTACTGTCATCGCTGATATTATCATCTTCCAAATCCATCACCATCATCATCACCACTCCAAGGACTAGGCCTTAGACCTGTTCCGGAACCAATCTCCTCCTCGGTCTATCGACATCTCTCTTGCAAGTATAGTGATACCCCAAAGCAGCCAAGTGTAGACGGATATCAGGCATGCGATTCAAGTGTTCACACAATCTCCTTCTGTGGTCTTCAATTCTTTGGTGCAATAAAACAATGTTTAAATCGCGTCTAATATCCTCGTTTCTTCTCCGATCCAAGAGAAAGCAACCTTGCGTCCCCCTTAGAAATTTCATTTCGGCTGTCTGAATCCTCTGCACGTCCCTTTTACCAAGAACCCATGTCTCACTAGCATACAGGAATGTGGGGACGGCCACAGTTTTATAAAATTTCCTTCCGTGTTTTATTTTTCATGTACCTATGAATCGTTCCACAGATGCGTCTAAATCTTCCAAATTCGATATGATTATTATTGAAAGAGCGAAGCGAGTTCTCAGTTTTTACTCGATGTTTGGCATTTGCCTGTTTGTCTGTCTATTTGGAGTATACCCCACGATACATTTTGAATGCACCAACCGATTTCCATGAAACTTTATATGCATGTCCAAACATTCACCTCTACAAAATCCTATTATTTTCCAGATTGATCGAAAAGAGGGCGGCAGTGGCAAAAAATTGTTATTTCCGATCTGGTGATGAGCTGTGAAGCTTCAAAGAGCTAATCGGAATAATTTTTCTATAGTGGTGTGCACAGTGTTAATTCTGTTTGTGATTATAACCACTAACACAACTTTATGAATTAAATATTCTGATAAGATGTGCAATCGACGACAGGTAATGGACGACAACAATAAGGTAATGAACGACAACAATAAGGTAAGCAAAGTCCTTAAATATCTTAAGTTAAAAGTCAAGATTGTTATTTCCGATCTGATGATGAGCTGAGAAGCTTGAAAGCGCTAATCGGAATAATTTTTCTATAGTGGTGTGCACAGTGTTAATTCTGTTTGTGATTATAACCACTAACACAACTTTATTAATTTATTATTATTATTATTATTATTATTATTATTATTATTATTATTATTATTATTATTATTATTATTATTATTATTCAATGGTTCTAAGTAGGCTTACAACTTTATAATGAGTCAGCTGATTAATGTTGGTTTTAATAATAACTTTAATCGTTTTGCATTCTCATCATGCATCATGAACGAAATGAACAAGATCTAACAAGAACTTTTCCTTCTTGTGACTGGAACGCAGGGAGGTGAATTTGTCGCAGATAAACCCCCTTAGCAGTAGTAGTGGTGGTAGTAGCGGTGATTCAATGTTTACGTTGGAGGGCGCGTATTATTGGACTTGACGGCGTAATATCCCATCGTGCGTCGCCAGCCCTCGGGTGTCAACTTATTGCCTGTTGACCTCAACGCAGTGTCCGCTAAGAATCCACGCCAGCGATATTGACTGACGCGTCCATATTGAAATACGAAAATAAATAAATATCAACACCACACCACAGCCTTCTCGATTTGTGTGGAAGTCGGATAGACCCTAACAATAATAACGAACGCGTAAAGAACTAGGGGAATAATCGGGACTTTAGTAGTTTTCCACATACTGTAATTGAAAAATTTTGTAATGACAACATTTGTGTAATAATAAATGCAATTCAATTCAAAGTAGTGAACGAGTTGTGCAGCTCAGGGAGCGTTCTACCGTTTAGCGTGTGCAGGTGCGGATTAGAAGCGCGTGGTGCCCTATGCTGCCATCAGACTGGTGCCCACCCCTATTCAAAATTCAAACTTTTGTCCATTATTTACACGGATAAATGTTGTATACAATTTCGAAAGTTAACAATTATTTTATTAAACTCTCAAATTTCAACAAATATTTGGCTAAATAGTGATTACAATGAGCATAGTAACTTAGAAAATACTAAGCGATCCATTTTTTCCTGATTTCGCCTTAACGAAGTCTTGTATATTGTATATTTCTTCAAGTATCTCGCTTTCCATACATAGCGCTTAAAAAACATAATGGCAACCCGTCGAAAAGTGTGCCCACATCAATTTATGAATTTGGATTGAGGCATTTTTGACATGATAATGTCTTTCAGCTGGACACCGTTTGAAACTTTCTGTAACATTTTATTTACCGTCACACTGTATGACGTCATCATTTTTAGGCTGGGGGTCATTCCACAAAAATGTAACGTCATCGAAAAATGTAACGCTTCCACACTTTCGATTCCCCACAGTCTAGAAATCTTCGGTCTCTGTCGTTTTAACATGATAATGTTTGTTATATAGTAAATATTTGTTATATGCACATTATACGTTTCAAAAGCCTAAAAACATTATCATGCTTCGATGTTTCGGTTTCGTCGAAAATTTCTTTAATTTGTCTTCTTTTTTTACATTTATTATCTTCAAAACATTTTTGTGATTTAGGGCTGGATGGTGTACCCTCTGACAGCTGAGCCCCTGGCGCCCAGTGCTGCAGCAGACCCTAGCGTTATGGATAATCCGCCACTGAGCATGTCTACAGCTCTGATTAACTTTTGTGGCATCCAACTTATCGAGTAAATCATGTCAAAAACATGGATGACGGTGAGTATACGTATATCACTGACAAAATCTGTATAATATTTACCGTATTTCTTCCGTCGTGTGACTTCGTGTTGAGTTAATCAATCGAACGCAACACGAAGTCACACGACGGAAGAAATACGGTAAATATTATACAGATTTTGTCAATAAGTGACTTGGATAAACAATTCAAACATGTCTTTCAAGTATATCACTGGGTACAGCGAAGAGAGTACATGCAGATGACAAACCAGTAACGACAAGGAATGTGCGATATTTGCAGAAAATGTTAGACAGAAAATTGAGAGAGTGAGGGAGGGGGTGGCTCGCCGCCCGCGAGAATGTAGTGGCACTTGCGCCAGTACTATGTGAAATTGAAACGATATTGTTACGTACAACGGAACGTTCTAGAAGTATCTCGGCTATCCCAGCAGAGCCCAGCTGTAACGTGTGTGCGTACATACTGCTGCTGCTTTATGATGAAAGACGATTACGTGACACTTATCATGCGTCAACACTCGAGGATATTCCAGACCGTACCAATCAGCACTGAGTTCAAGGACATCGTTTCCAGTGGATTCGAGAGCGCCTGTTTGTTTAACACGTCATCCAAAGTGACAGATTATTCTGGAATCTCAGCGGGGTGTAAATATAAGCATTCAGCGGCGCTCAGTTTCAGTTTACTTCGGGCGATTACTCAGTGCATTTAAGTGGCGATTTATTCAAGTGAGGTTCGATATGTATTGTGGCGAAGCGTTATTGTGTTATAATTGTGCGGGACTCTATTAGTTGGCATTATTATTGCGTGTGGATAAATTTACTTTGAATTATTGTATAATCTTGTTGAATAACTTGTTGACTGCAAACGGTTAATTGTGATAATCAAAGCTAGTAATTAGTGACTGCATTGGTGTCTTGTATTTTCTTTTCCACTGTACCATACGACGATCAGTGAGACAGTCGTAATATTATGAATTCCAGTCTATGTAGTAGTGAAGAGAAGAGCACGACGCTATCGTAAGCTGAGTTGTCCACGATATAGTGTAGATTCAGTGAGTGGAATGAATGAATGAAGTAAGCAACAAATTGATAAAATTGTCTTAAAGAGAACTGGCTAAATGGTGCGCAGACTAACTGGAGGGGTGTGTTCGGTTCGTTCAACGATACGGTAGTTCTACTGCTGATTAAAGTGTGAGTTTAGTTAATGTTGCATTAAATCTACCCTTGATTAAACGGTTGTCAGTATTTGATGCGGCGGCGGTGAGCAACTTAATTAATAATAACACTATTAAATATTAACTTAACGATATCTTCCCAAACGGTATCAACGAAGAAAGTATAGCATAGTTGTTCTTCTCTTCTTCTTCACCTTCGTGTTCTCGACGCCTGATCTGTTGTCCGTACTTTCCCAACTGTGCCAGTAAGAAAAAGGTAGCCTTATTTTTTATTATGTCTTCTTCTTCTCCATTCTACTGATGTGTTGATTCCACCTTGTCTTGTGCTGATTTATCTTAACATTGATTTTATAAACTGATGATTATTCGTTACATCAGGGGTCCACATCTTGTGGATACGGGTTTGGCAATCCCGATGTGCCCTCATAGCTGGATTCTCACTTTGCTTCAACTTGGCTTGGGTGAGATCCCTTCCTTTAGTCTTTTCTGTGCAGTCTCTCTTGACTGCCTTTTGTTCTTTTCTGACCCCGAAGCTATTAGATTAATCGAGGACTAGGGTGTCTTCCTTTTCCAATGCTAATTTCTTAATTTTGGGTGGCTTAGGATCTTAGAGTGCTCACTGATGCCGATACGTGAGCACTGTAAATACTAAGAAACTTTCAGTATCAGAATAACTGATACAAAGCTACCAAATCCTATCTCAGAAAGAGAATGGTGAAGGAGAATCTCCTGCGCCCCAAAACAGGGGCCTTTCGGCTAAGGTATGGTAACCCTGACAGAAGAGTCTCTGGTCCTCCTGGTAGGAGGTTGTGCAACAGGCCCGTAACATGTTCATGTAAAACTTTGAAATATTTTTAGTATTCAAAGCAGCCTCAGAGTAAGGACTAGAAATTGTGGCAGTAAGATAATGCTGGGATCATCTGCAAAGGATGACATAGGATCGATTGGCGAAAGCGGCACTGAACTATAAAGACGTCCGAGGCACTGGTAGAAGAGACGTGGGTCGTCCGAGGATGAGATGGGTGCCGGAACAGGATTATATAACTCAATCCTTGAAGAAGAGGAGGAGGAGGAGGAGGAGGAGGAGGAGGAGGAGGAGAAGCAGAAGCAGAAGCAGAAGAAGAAGAAGAAGAAGAAGAAGAAGATTATTTTTCTCGTTCAATGTTCTTACCTAAGGAGGAAAAAATCCATTTTTTTTTTAAATGTTTACGACCAGAAGATCCGCATGAAATAAAATGTCAGAATATATGAAGACGGGCGACGGTAACCTACTGGCGGTTATACATATGTCTGACGTATAGAAGCGCTTACTCAGTTACTATCGAGTTAAATGACGTTCGTTTGATGTCAGTGTGAACGCGTCGTATACGATACGACAGATAAACCGTGTAGAGAGAGAGAGAGAGAGAGAGAGAGAGAGAGAGAGAGAGAGAGAGAGAGAGAGAGAGAGAGAGAGAGAGAGAGAGAGATACAGACAGATAGACAGACAGACAGGCATGCAGATAATAAAAGTAAATAAAAGAAAGAAATGGGGGCGCTGGATTTAAAACTGCGCGGGGAAGCAAATTGTCAATCAGGAATCCTATATTCTGCCACCGACTCACTCTCTTTCTCTCCCCCTTCTCTCTCTCTCTCTCTCTCTCTCTCTCTCTCTCTCACTCTCTATCTCTCCCCCTTCTCCCTCACCGGCTTTCCTCTTCACCGACCGACGTCGCATCGCTTTCATCAGCATCAGCCAGATTTATTCCATTTTGCGCAACCGTGAGCAACATCAATCACCATATCGCAAAAGAAGACTTATTTCAAGCGACAGATGTACACCGTAATTTTCAAAACCATAACCCTATACTTCAGCGGTGGCCAATCTTTTTTTTGTGACTGTGAAACTTACGCGTGCTGTCGGCTACGAGCGAATTGTGTAATACTGTTTGCATATTGTTGCTACGGTCTCACTGGTACAGTGGAAAACAAAATACAAGACACCAGTGAAACCACTAATCACCAGCTTTAATTAATCACAAATACAGTTTATAATCAACTTGTACAATAATCCCAGCAAAATGTATCCACACGCAATAATAATGTCAACTAACAAAGTCCCGCACAATTATAGAACACATAACACTTCGCCACAATACTTCGAACCTCACGTGAACAAATCGCCACTTAAACTGAAAATAAGTGTCGCTGAATGCTTATATTTATACCCCGCTGAGATTACAGAATAGTCCATAATACGCGTCAACACTACTCAAAAACACTAGAGCGTAATTTATTGGGCCTTGAACACAGTGCGTTGACCGGTGAAGTCTGGAACAGCCTCGATGGTTGACGCATGTTAAGTGTCACGTAATTATCGTTCTTCTCAAAGTATCACTTGAGATTCTCAGCATTTTTGGGATTCTTTTTAATGGGAGATTATTTATTAAATGTGAATTTGACTGAATGAGTGTACGTATACGCAAGTGTAGATGTTAAATCTACAGCGAATGCAACATTATGGTTTGTCTCGTCAGTAAGGAGACGACACCATTCTGTAGACACAATCAAGTCAGCTGTAACAAGTCACAGAGTCGTGTTCATTGGTGGGTAACATTCATTGCGGGGGATGTCTGTCAGCTGTGCGCGCTTAAGAAGGAGCAGGAGCGAGAGAGAGAGAGAGAGAGAGAGAGAGATGTCAGAGGGTGAAGATTATGACGTTTAATACTTGAGCAGAATTAGTGATCACACACAACTGTTGAACAACTCAACCCCCCCCCCCCCCCGTCAACCAACATAACACATAAGTCAAATGTTGACTTGTTCCTTGATTACACCCCTGTGTGAGCCATTACACTGAGAACACAAACAAAAGCGCATAAACATCAAGTACTTCAGTGGCGTATCTACGGGGGGGGTATCAGTGAGATCAATCGTCTCCCCCCTCACACCAGAGCTACTAAAAATATCAACGTAATTCCATAATCACCTTTCTCAACCAGTTTCGCGTGTTAAAATGAGGCTTATTTATAATTGTACAAACAAATGTAATTACAATCGGATATAATTATAAATTAGTAAAATAAAGTTTTTTTTTAATAATGACAATCACCCAAAATTTTGTAAATCACGTACTTATTTATTTCGAAGAATGGGTGTCAAAAATAATTGTAGGATGTCTCAATAAATATCTGTCATTCAAGATGTTAGACAAGGGTGCAGTAGGTCATCTAGGGGACGCGGGGTAGCCCCGATCAGGTCGGTAACGAGAGTATAGTACGCTGTAGCGATATCTGTTGAATGCTGAACTCTAGCCGGTTGCACAGTGAACTAACTAAAAACGACCGCTAACCATTTCCGCCATTGTACTTACAGTGAATTACAGAAGTGTGTTTTAGACAAATTTCTTCTTATTTCTTCACATCTTTAAAGCAACGTAATGACATTTGCACTTAAATTTTGAATTATTTAATTGCACAGATGTATTGTTAACGTTTTCAGCATTATTTTAATTCGTTATTTACGGTTTTAAACTAACTTACTGTAGTCTCAGGTTATAAAACTCAGTAGTATACGCGGTGGGGTAGCACCGATCAGGAGAGTGGGGGAATGACGATCAACTGTACTGAGTTACAACTGTACAACACCGTACTGAGTTAAGTACTATTAAATACTAATGCGTTTCCCTTATATGTTCGTGATACTTTCCGTGGCGTAGCTAGGTTTTTTTTTGAGTTTTGTACTGATTAATAAAAACTTTTTTTTTATTATGGCGTATCTTAATTTAAGAGCTACCCTCGGAGTCAAAGATTGTCAATATTAGTGTCTTTTGAATGAGAAACTATTATAATGCGTATTATAGGAAAGATTTTTAGTAGGCCTATATGGAGAAAATATACACACAAAAATTAAATTGCATTATTTCCCATATAAAATACACACGATATAGTACATTGGCTTATGAACTAAAAAAAAACCTAATTTTTAATATTTATTTTTAGACTTAGAATGTAGTAAGCACCATTTGTAGATATAAGTAACATTCTAATGTATTGTTACGACGGTCTACACGATCGTCGTAGGTACAGTGGAAACAAAATAAGTACAAGACACCAATTAAGTCACTAATCACACCTTTAATTGTTATAGTAAAACAGTTCGTAATTAACAACACAGTGTCTACAACAAATCAAATGAAAATTGTTCATACGCAATAAAATGTCCACTAATATTAAAACACAACTGTTTTACAATTATACCGTCCGAATATAAAACGCAACACTTCACTAATAACTACTTGAACGTACACCGTAATAACTCGAACCGCTCTGTAAATATATCGCACTAATACTCTCGAACCGCACAGTCAAAAATCTCGCATTGAACTGAAAAACTAAGGCCGCGACGCGATGTATTTATATTTACGCTCACACACCAGAAGCTTCCAAACTGCGTCTTATCTCTCGCGAACTACGTAATTGTACGGCCTTGACACAGTCCGAGCGCCCGAGCGAAGGCCGGCACAGTCGAGAAAATTCTCGCAAAATGCGTCTAGTAGCACGTACACCACACGCTTACGTTGAGTTCTTTCTGGCACATTCGATAAACGCGTAGATTGTTCTGTGCTGTCGTAGCACTATCTTTTATCAATATATCATTTGATTTTTACATTGAGAATTTTTATTTTAGGTTTTTATTTTTTCCCATTTAATTTGCATAAGAAATCAACTGATCGTCATTACCCCGCGGGTGGGGGAATACCGATCAAAGCCCATTTTTTACGTTTTATCCAATAAGAAAAGCCCCTTTCAACTTTAACGCTTACAGTGTATAACTAATAATTTGCTCTGTTAAATCAACAATTTTTTACATTTGTTTTTAACTTTTAGCCAATTCTTCAATTTTTTATCGAAATTCTCCCATAGGTGATCGGGGCTACCCCACTCTCCACTACTCTTTTTAACATCAGTATTGACGTGCAAATGTCTAGTAAACGCTGGTATTAAGGTACCCCGCGAGACATATTTGAATGTGCTGTTGTTCGCTGACGACTTGCTTTGCAATAATCGGGTCTTTTCCAGTATCTGTCTACAAGCAACTCTCGCAGCGTTCCCTAGACCGCCAAGTCACCCCCACCAACGTTCCCGCCATGAGACAGTGTGTCTTATAATGCAAGCAACGACGTTGTGAATAAGTTCAAACTTACGTGCGGGACCATCAGGTGAACCCTTAAGTCAGCAAGTAAAGGAACACGCCTAAAATTCTACAAAGTAATGGCTCTTCGCACACTTCTTTATGGGTCTGAGAATTGGACTTTAACGAAAGGCCAGGCCAGTCGCATCCAAGCGGCTGAAATGAGATTTGTCAGACACGGTAATACTCTCTCCATGATCATAGAAGAAACACAGATATACGGCAGGAACTAAATATTATGAGTATACTCGACAGGATCGCCCAGTATCGGCTGAATTGGTAGGAACATCTTTGCCGAATGGATGACTGCCGCTTCCCCAAAACAATTATGGAACTAAAGCCGAAGGGACGGAGAGGTGTGGGACGTCCAAGGAAGCGCTGGAGTGACCAGCTCAAATCTTTGCTTATTTGAGACCGGAACAAACCATCCTTGGTTTAATCCTTGCAGATGATGATGATGAACTCTGTAGCTGACACGTGATGACCAGGCTGTCCTGTCGAGTTCGGAAAGTGGTTTGGAGGTGGCTGTACTCACGTTGCATCGAATCTTCAAAGTCAATGAGGGTGTTATTGTTGTGAGGCCAGCTGTAACAAGTAGTACTTATTTGTCGGTGACTAAGAAAGAGAAGTGAGTGGAAGGGGGAGGGGTAGAGATATCAACAGTGCATATATAGGGTGAAGACGACATCTAATACCTCAGCAACATTAATGATGACTCAACAGTTGATCACAGTACAGAACCCCCTCTGTCGTCTGCTGATTGCCAAAGTTCACACGTCTACCAGTCGCACTGCAAAACCAGCTGAGGTCACGATTCTGATTACCCGCATACAGTTTAGTGCGCATGCGTGTGCATCTGTCATTTTGTTCACCAGTTACAAAATAATATTCACAATAACATTGTGAATACAATGTTCGAAATAAATCAACTCCTTGACTTTCGATAAGATTCATATTGATATTAAATCAGTCTAAATTTAATGATAAATTGTAATATAAATTTTTGGAAAACATAGAAAGAAGTTTGGATAGGTAGTAGCCTTACAAAAAAAGATTTTTAAAATAATTTTAAAACGTCTTAATACAGTTTTCATGAATATTTTCCCACATTCACTAAATTTTATTATTTCTGTAGCTTTCACGATATAAAGGAAACTCAAATGAAGTTCTATAAGATTATGGCAGTCCCCACTCTTTTAGACGGTTCCGAAATATGGGTATTATCTATAAAAATACAAGTCATATACAAGCTACAGAGATGAATTTCTTGAGATACGTAAAGGGATGTACACGAAACGATAGAATTAGAAACGATGTGATAAGTCTGGTATTGGGTATATTCTCTTTAACAGCAAGAATCGAGAAACGTACGCTGAAATGGACTGAAGATGTAGGTAGAATGGAAGCGAAAAAGGCTACATCAGCATGTTTTACAATATTCGCGCCTAAAGGGAAAAGAGACGTGGGAAGACCGCGCAAAAGATGGCTTGAAAATAGTGACCGGAACAGGTGAATAATGAAGAAGAAGAAGAAGAAGAAGAAGAAGAAGAAGAAGAAGAAGAAGAAGAAGAAGAAGAAGAAGAAGAAGAAGAAGAAGAAGAAGAAGAAGAGTTCACGATTTTAAAACGTCTTAACGTAATTTGGTACAAACGGCAAACCTATATATTGGCCAACCGAACCTGGGAAGACTCCTGATGTCCTGGACTTCTTCGTGACCACCGCCATACCTAGAACCAATTGTCTACTCCAATTTTGCTTTCAGCTCTCTGGTCGTCGCGAACATAAGCACAAACATCATCAACAAAGCTGATCTCAAGACTTCAATAAATTCCAAACTTACATCGAAGAAAACGTAAACCTGAAGCTACAACTGAACTGCCCCGAACGAAGGTGCACAGGATCACATCGCTCTTACACAACAAGTAGCCTGAGGCACTCCACTACCAAAAGCGACAACAAATTTTTAGTTATCTGTGTTTTGAGTTAACTTATCAAACCGGTTGTTAATTATGGAGACGAGACATGGACATTGACAAAAAAGGAACAAGTAACATTAAGAAAGTTTGAAAGAAACATCTTACGACGTGTCCATGGCCCGGTTAAAGAAGATGACGAATGGAGAATAAGAAATACCCAGGATATAGATGAGCTATTGAATCACGAAGACAGTGTAAGATTCATAAAGGCTCAACGAATACAATGGCTAGGTTACCTAGAGCCGAAGATGAGCAACGTAGGCCGAAGAAAATCCAGAGGGCGGAAGTCTACAAAAGCAGAAAGAGAGGCCGACCTAGGATAAGATGGTTGGTTGATGTGCTGGAAGTCCTCAGAAGAACGGATGTAAGGGGTTACACTGAGATAGCATTGTATAGGAGACTTTGGAGAAGATTAGTGTTGGAAACCAGGGTTCAGGTTGGGCTATAGTGCTAGAAGAAGAAGAAGAAGAAGAAGAAGAAGAAGAAGAAGAAGAAGAAGAAGAAGAAGAAGAAGAAGAAGAAGAAGAAGAAAAATAGGAATGTTTTGAGTTATCCGGAAATTTTTTGGATGGCCCGACAAATCTTCGTTCCCATAAATGTCAGATTAACTACAGTTTATGACTGGAAGTCATTTCCTCCATAATTATACGTGAAGTGCTACCTTTGATGTCATTAAAAATGTTCAGTTTTTGTTAGAGGTAGATTACTGGATGTCAAGATGGTTGCAAGCATATAGGCCTAGTACAAAAATACGATTGAAAAAGAATATCTATTTTTAATTTTAAAAAAAAGTAGTTACCCTAAGCGCCTTATTTCAGCAGTAAATAGTCTCTATTTGGACACACAGATACTTCTGAAAATACTATTTGCAGAAGGTTCTAAGTATAACTCAAGGTGTAAGACAGGGCTGTAGCCTCTCTCCAACGCTGTTTTATATATATATATATATATATATATATATATATATATATATATGGACGATGTCACGCGTAGGTGGCAGGGCATATACTCATCAACAGGTATTTCTCTAGAACAAAGCGAATTTGTTAATACGCTGCTGTTTGCTGACGACCTGCTGCTTATTGATTCCATCGAAAATGGTTTGCAAAGAGCGCTACATAATTTACAACGGTGTTCGATTCAGTACAATTTAAGAATTCCCACAAGCAAAACAAAGGCGATGGCTTTCCTGGGAAGCGATCCTGTAAGAGCCAAAATAATGATTAACCACCAACTAATTGGACAAGTCTCTCACTTTAGCTATCTAGGGTGTGATATATCATATAGGAACAATAGAGACATAATCTACATTAGTTTCAAATGATGTCCGGCACCATAACAAGAACACTAAAAACAAGACGCGGAAAGGTACTCAGCTCAAGTTTAACAAGGTAATGGCTGTCCCTATGCTTCTGTACGGATGTGATTCATGGATAATGAGAAAGAGAGATAAAAGCCGCATACAAGCAGCGGAGATGAAATTTCTAAGATCGGTCAAAGATTGTTCCAAACAAGACCGATTTATAAATGAAGAGATTAGAGAAAAATTGGAAATATACTACTTAAATGAGAAAACAGAGTTGCACAGAAGAAATTGGAAGGACCATCTAGAGCGTATGGATGACCGAAGACTACCAAGAGCGGCAAGCAGATACAAACCAGCTGGAAGAAAAAGCGTAGGGAGAGCAAAGAAAAGATGGGAAGAAATCCTATGAAGCCGGAACAGCTCACTAAGGGCTAATCCTTGTTGGGAAGAATTAAAAAAAACAGCTACTTTAAAATGTTAATATTTTACAGACAAAAATCCAAGTTATAAGTTATATATGATGTTCTTAAGTGTATGGTCCCGTACTGACTGTCCACCGATAGAATCGTCATACACAAAGGATATGAAATTGCAAATTGCTTTCTGGGTTTAGCATTGGGCCCAAGAAATATGTCCAGTAATGCCAACATATTAAAATTATCACAATAGTAATTTATTTTTTCTTCACGCCCATTTCAAAGCATTACTCGATAGCATCAGGGACATAAAATTATAAAAAGATAATAATTATAAATAGATTATTCGTTAATACGTTTTACGTGTCTAATGACACAGAATAAACTACACATACACACATACACACACAATCCTATGAAACTTACATCAGATAGTACCAGCAATAAGCTCGAAGAATATGGTGATTATTTTCGTTGTAATTTTGTTATAGCTACAAACCGATTTTACTAAACAACCAATTTTGAAAGTAACAATTTAACTATACAAATAAGTGCGTGCGCGCGTGCGAGCGCGCAAGTATGTGTGTGTGTGTGTGGAAATTTTGTAAACAACAAAACATGTCAGAGAACATTACAATCTTTAAAATGATTTGTTTGATCGTAATTCTTAATTAGAAACCCACAAGCGATGAGTGATTTCTATCGGGCAAATTCTCTACTCGGACCGCTGCCATCAGTGACGTGTGTAGAAATTGGTTTGGGGGCTACGGGGTCGTGTCGGCTTCATACAAAAGAAAAAAACAAGTTAAGACTAATCAACATTACTATCTTTAACGTGGCTGGAAAACGTGTGATAACGTGCTGCAACCAGTCCCGTTAAAGCAAATGGTGATAACACAATAAAAATGCGCGTTATCGAAACACTATAAGATACGCTACTTACCGGCTGAACTGATTTTCCTGTATTTCATATTTCACACGTTTACGTAAATGCTGTGTAATAACCCTGTTTGTATAATACAATAAAAGAGCTGATTAATTATATTAGCGTACACAGCTGTTAAAAAAAATTTAAAAATAGGCAGTCATTGAGGACTGCCGACAGAAGTGAAAACTTAAAACTATGAAATAACAGTGGTTTTTTTTGGATATTCAAATTAATTGTAGTATCAAAAATTAAAATTTTTTGTAAATTAAAATCTTTAACATCAGTCTGGTTTTCACATCTATCGGCACTCCGAGCAACAATTATATACATTTTTATATGGTTTACTTATTAATTACTAATCCGCGGCAAAAATACTATCGAACAACTATAAATTTGTTTTACCACGCTAGTAAGATAACTCCTAAGCCACTATGCATACTCATTGCATGATGTATGGCAGAGGTCAAATATCAAAAATAAAAAATAAATAATATCAAATTTTTAAACGGAAATATTGATACGAATATTGGAAATATTTGAAAATACATGCTTTGTTTATGTTATTTATTTTTCTATATAAAAATATTAACATATTTAGTACTCACTTTTGTACTGCACAGTGATCCTACATTTGAACATTTAAAATAATGATCAAACTAAAACACAATTTGAACAATGCACAGTATACACACATTAAACTTTCCACGTAGTCAATTTAACTTTACTTATATACATATACACAGCACTAATGTTACAATCTTACAATAATAAAAAAACTATTAAAAATACATACTTCGACATTAGACATGACGAAAAACCCTAAGTTAACAGCCAGACGGACAAATAACAATTATGTAAATATCATATAATATAGTATAAGTAATTAATAAGAATAAAAATAATTTAAAATAGATCATAAGTATTGCGTTAATTGTTAATACGGAAAGCCGAAATCGCGCTAGGGATCGAACACGCGATAGCAAATTCGGCAGCGTAAGAAACTCCAAAATAAACTACGTAAACGATAAAAGTGTGTTAAATAGTATAAATAGTATTACAATTGTATAATATAATTGTAGTATAATAGTATTAGACACAAGTATAATCTATACTTTCACTGCTGGCCACGCGCAACACGTCATACTTATAGCTACAGATATACTGTTAACATTAGCATGCCGACATTATCATGTTGGCATTAGCATGTCGGTGACGCGAACTCATAGGATTTTACCCATCCAAAAATCGCCCAACGTGCCTATAGAAGTTTTCACTTCAAAAATAAAACAGCCTCTAAAGAAGAAAATGATGACGGGAAAACTGGAAGTCATAGAAAGGAAAATATTAAGAAATATCTTGGGATCAATAAAAGACGGAGAACAGTAAAGACGACGTCACAGTAATGAGCTGTACACACGAGATGAGAAAATCACAGACGTAATTAGAAAAGGAAGAATTACTTTCTACGGACATGTTCAAAGAACGAATCCTGACACACCAACAGGGAAGCTTTTTAACTATTTCAAAAAGCTCATAATGTCTAATACGTGGTTCAAAGAAACAGAAAATTACATAGAAGAACTCCAGATTACTCAAGAAGACATTGAACAATGTTTGCCACTCAAAAAGAAATTAAAAAAGGCTCAAGGTTTTCAGAAAAAAGACAAGAAGAGGACCAGGTGCCATCTGGACTGACGAAATGAGGGAGAGACATCGATCAAGAATGAAGGAGATGCGGGAGAGGAGGAAGAGAGAGGAGAAGAAGGGAGGAACCAGATAAACAAAACGTAATCCACAGTGGCTAATACGCAAAAAAAAAACGTAAAAATTAAGTAATTAACAAAATTCGTTAACTTTCTCGAACATTTGAGGGGATCCGATCCAGTTCGCCCCCCTCCCGCCCCCGTAAATACACCCCTGGCTTCCATCATAATATTTTCATCCCTATAATCTGGGATCGTTCTCGAAAACTAACAAGCATAAAACAACCCAAAACAAAATATTGGCAAAATTTACATAATTAAGATTAAAATCTTACGATAACGGTGTAAGTCTTACAAGTCTTATTTTAACTGCATAAAATGGTTACCCGGGATTCATTATACGAGTATTTATGTTAAAACATTTGAGCTAACGGTATTGTCTAAACATCACACAATACACGTGTGTGTATTACATGATGATCCTAATGATACATGGAGGGGTTAGTGGTTGAAACTACCCAATTCCAAGTTTTAGTTATGCTTCATGATGTTTCAAAAACGATATTTGTATGCATTTCTCTATTTCTTTTTTACTTTTTAGCAGCTATGTAATCAATAGAAAAAAACTCTATTAATAATAATAAATAGTTGTTTTGATTGTTCATCATCTTTTTTCACAGCACTAAACTATGTAGAATATTGAAACTTTCAACTTGTGAAACTTACTTGTCTTTTCTTCTCGTACGCGTTTCGGCGTTGTGTTCGCCTTCGTCAGCTTTGAGACAGACTGCCATTAACTTGTAACGGTTTTTTTGAAAGGTATAATGGGGGTGGTGTGTGGAGGAAGGGGATTGGCGCGGGGATCCAAATTTTTGTTAGTTTTTTGTATAATTGTGTCAAAAAGTGTGTGTGATTTATACTGTAATTGGTCGTTAAGTATGTTGTTTGGTTGTGTTGTGTGGTGTTTGTATATTTCATATTGTTCTGCTGTGTTAAGTTTTCGACCTTTGGGTAAGTAGTGTAATATTTCAAGATTAGTATCTATGTTGGTATAGCTGTGGTTTTTTGTGTGTATGTGTGTGGCAAACGCGGAATGTATATTGTTGTTGGATAAAGCTTTTAGGTGTTCAGAGTAACGAGATGAAAAAGACCTTCCCGTCTGGCCTATGTAGAAACTATTGCAGTTATTACAATTTAATTTGTAAACACCTGTTTTGTTGTATTTGTCTATGTCCGTGTTTGTATCATTGATGTGTTTTTTGATGGTATTGTTTGTTCTGTATGCTATTTTGTACAGTACTTCTGTTTTCTGAATGTGTTGGCGAGTTTGTGTGTGTTGGAGTTATGGTATGTGAGTGTGATGTATTTAGTTTGTAGTGTGTTGTTGGTATTTTGTGTTTTGTTGTTTTTGTTTATGATGTGTTTGTGTAGTTTGTTTATTAAATTAGGGTTGTATCCGTTTTTTATTGCTATGTATTTGATTGTGTTGAGTTCGTCGTTATAGTCCTGTTTACTTAATGGTATTTTAGTTAGTCTATGGAGCATATGGTTGAAGGCCGCATGTTTATGTTGTGTTGGGTGGTTTGATGTGTTGTGTATAACCATGTCGGTTGTGGTTGGTTTTCTGTATATTTTATACGTGTGTGTATTGTTAGTTTTGTTAATTGTTAGGTCCAGAAAATTTATACTATTGTTTTGTTCAATTTCCAGTGTAAATTTTAGTTTGTGGTGTATTGTGTTTATGTATTTGTGGAAGTTTTCAACCTGTCTTGTGTTGCCTTTGAATAAAATTAATATATCACCTACATACCTGTGCCAATAAATGATTTTGTTGGTGTATCTGTTGTTGTTTATTATGTGGTTCTGTTCTATGTTGTGTATATATATTTCTGCCAGTATTCCTGATATGGGGGATCCCATCGGGAGACCGTCTGTTTGTGTGTATATCTTGTTATTGTATGTAAAGTAATTTTGCTCAGTTATTATTTTGGTGAGTGTGATCTCTTGTATGTGTGTTTCGGGCGTGTTGTTTTGTCTGAGTAAATGTTCTAGTGTTTGTATGGTTTCTTGAATTGGGACATTGGTGTATAAATTGGTTATATCAAAAGATGCTAGTGTTGAATTGTGTGGGATGTGGATGCGTTCGGTTTTCTGACTAGTTCGATGTTATTTTTGATAGAAGTATTGTTACTGAGATTAATGTTTTTTCTGATTATTTTGTCTAGGTGTTTTGCGATTTTGTGGGAGGGAGCTTGTGTGTTGTTTATTAATGGTCTGATGGGAATGTTAGGTTTGTGTATTTTCGGTAATGCATTTAGTTTTGGGGCGTTAGGTTTGATTTGTTTAAGGTATTTGGTCCTTTCTGGTTTGATTATGTGTTTTGTGTTATTTATAAATTTGTTAACCTGTTTTTGAAATTTTAGTGTGGGGTCTTTATTTATTTTCGTTATATTATTTTCGTTGAAGAAATTCTCAATTTTAGTGTTTAGTTCATGTTTGTCTATTATGACGTTTATGTTCCCTTTATCAGTTTTTAATATTGTTATGTTGTGTTCAAGTAACTTTTGTTTTACGTTATTAAGCGTTTTTATTTCGTTGTTGTGTCTTTTTTGTTGTATATGTGTGCGTTGGAGTTTCCGTTTTATGTCGTGACGTATTGGGTCCTGATCGTTAATGTGCGTGTTTTGTACAGCTGTTTCTGTGTCTATGATTATGTCACGTATATGTCTATTGTGGTTTTTGTTGTTAGTTGTATTGTTTTTCAAATTATGTTTCAGTCCTTTGTGTCCTTTTTAATGGATTTATTAAACAAATGGTCACTACCGAAGATCAAAAATGATCAACAATTAATTTTTGAAGAAATTTAGAAAACAGAAAAAATCCCAGAAGAATGGAAAGTGGCCTTAATACATCCGCTGCATAAGAAGGGTGATAAGCAAGAGGTTAATAACTACAGAGGAATATCTTTACTTCCAGTTGCATATAAAATATTTTCAAAAATTCTGTTGAAGAGAGTATAAAAAACATTGGATAGCCATTTGGGTGAATATCAGGGTGGCTTTAAGAAATGCAGATCCTGTCCAGAACAAATATTCACTCTGAAGTCAATAATCCGTCGCAGACTACTGAATTCAAAGGAGATTGTAATAACATTTGTTGATTTCAAAAATTTTGATTCTGTTGATAGAGAAATTATAGATAGAATAATCCGAGAATTTGGTGTTAAATCTAAATTGGCAAATCTAATCCGTGAAACCCTAACGGACACAGTCTCAAAAATAAAATTCATGGGAGAAATATCTCAAACATTCAAAATAAATACGGGTGTAAGACAGGGTGATGGCTTATCCTCAATTCTTTTTAACTGTGTCCTGGAGAAAGTAGTGAGAATTTGGAATGAAAAATTAAAGGAATGCAAAATATCACCAATCATGTTGGGAAGAAGGAACAAACGTATTGAAATAAACTGTTTGGAATTCGCAGATGACTTTGCTATACTTTCTGAACATCTGACATTTGCAGTAACACAAGTTAATTTTTTAGAGGACATAGCCAGTAGAACAGCTTAAGAATTTCTGCAGAAAAAAAAACAAATTTCTCACAAACATTAAAACGCGCCAAAATTCCTGGTAACAGATATTGGTCGAATAGAGAGGGTTCGAAAATTTAAGTATCTAGGAGAGATAATTCAAGAGAATGGTTTGGAAAAATCTGCTATAGAAGAAAGGATTCATAAGATGGAAAGGGCATATGGTATAACTAAAGATATTTACAATAAAAAGTGCATATCTAAAAATGCGAAAATAAGGCATTACAGTACAGTAGTGAAACCAGAATGCCTATATCCAAGTGAATGTCTAGCATTGAATTATAATTTAGACAAACTAGAAATATTGGAAAGACGAATTATTAGGAAAATATTAGGCCCATGAAAATCTTCAGAAGTTTGGAAATTAAGAAGTAATGATGAAATATATCAAACTATGGAAAGAATAACAGAAACAATGAGAAAAAGAAAATTATAATTTTTTGGACATTTATATAGAATGGACGACAATAGGTTGACAAAGCAAATCTTCAAATATCTGTGAGGGAAGAAGTCAACTTCAAGTTGGATTAAAGAAGTTCAAAAGTATTTAGAAAAAAAAATAATATACACGCAGCAGAAGCAATTGAAGGAGAAGTTTTTCGGGCAAAAGTGTTAAAAATGGAGAGTGTCCATGGTAGGAGAGACAAAAACCCAGGTTCAAAGTGAACTGAAGACAGGAAGAAGAGACACAGTGAGAAGATGAAAGAATATTGGAAAAAAGGAAAGAACAAAGAGTAAAGAATTGAAATTGGCATGTGGTCCCTAGATGGCCGATACGGAAAAAAATAACCTTATCTCACGTAATGGACAATCCAAGTCTTTTGTTTAAATTAATGTAATACACGTTTTTTAAAAATGTCTCAAAATATTGAGTAAACAGGCCGATCCTTATAAAATTCAAACCGTTCTAGAATTATTTATTTGTCGTTAAAAAAACTTTGCTTTAAAAATACAGTTCAACTTCTTCATAACTTACATGTTCTAAAACCTTTCAATTAACAAACACCAGTTCCGTCTTATAAATTGTATTGTACAATTCAACTGTATTTCAGACGCATTGATTAATTAATTTATTCATTACTATGAACCCCCCCCCACGCTTACATGTTAATGTAAACCCCACAAGGTATGTTTTCATTTGACTTATTAACTTAAAATAATAGTTTGGTAACAGGAAACTCTAGATAAAAACTTACTTTAAATTCAAAGCTTTCCTATTTAAATTCTGAAACTATGAAAGAATTATATTTTTGTTTGTACAATTTTTAGGTACAAACAATTAAAGAAACGTGAATAATTGTCAAGATTAAGTAACACTTCAGATACAGAAATTTCTAGAATTAATAAGTTGCAGAATAAATCAGTTACTTGTTTGACAATAAAAGTTCAGACAAGTCCAGGATTTAACAAAAGCCTTAATGTTTTCTTCAAACTTACTTAAAATGTCATAGGACTAGTTGCTGGTTTATTGATTTTTCGATTGAAACAATTTAAATTTAATGATGTCTTACCGTTCTACTACCAAACTGAACAGCGACGACTGCTGAACTGAGATCGAGGCCGGTCTTGTTCCCGTGGACTTCGTATTCGCCTTCATCGCTGCAGAAGGCAGTGTATGACGTTGGTTACTGCCATGGCCGGCTCTAGTAGAAGGCCTGAATATTAAACGTGGCAACGTTGCGTCTGAGGCCTATAAGCATAGTGTAATAAAATAACTAAAGTGAACATGTTATATTTTGATTTAATTTCATAGCATTACTAAAATCATTAGTACGCCTATTTATAGCTAAGTCTAAATTATAGGTCTGTGTGCACTTAGTACTATAGGTTCTAGTTGAAGAAATTAGTGAATTACTGTTAGGGCTAATGAATTAAATTTGTTCGAATTATTGAATTCGCATCACATGAATGAGTTGATTATTATAATTCTTAAATAATATAACAGTAATTTACATAATAAATTTTTAATTTGCAAAAAATGATGAATTATAAAACTGGTGTTAACCGGCAATTAAAAATGACGCGATTTGATTATTGAAATACAAAAATTAAGAGATCGTCTAGTTGGCCTCAAATATCATCTGGTTCCAGTGTTGCCACGTTTAATATTCCGGCCTTCTACTAGAGCCGGCCATGTTACTGCAGATACCAGATACCTGGGCAACGAAATACCTGTACCAAAATTACCTTTCTTTTTTTGATACATGAATAATAATAATTAAACGAGCGAAGCGACAATTCGGCCGTCTCGCATTTGTACCTATATCATCTGTCTGTTTAACTGCCTGTCTGTTCCTTTGTTATACGTCTTAGGGTACGGTTACACGGAAGCGTTTTTTCTCCGCCCGTGCACGCTCGTGGAGTTTGGAAAAACACACAGTGGTCACACGTGCACGGACGGAAGTGTAGTCACAGAGACGGTTTATAATCGGACGGCAGCGTTGGGACGTCTCGGACGCGCATCCCTACACCACTGGCTATAAAGGTTACATATGTATATAAACGCAACTGCACAGAAACGTCCGTGTTTAGATTAAAGAAAACATTTGTTTTCAGTAGTTAGTAAGTCTTTATTTAAGAAAATTTTTTACATTACATATTTTTTTTATAAAGATGTCAAAAACACCATGGAGACGAAAATTAATTACCATAGTAACAAGTAAATAAACAAATGCTATTATAAAAAAAACGCACTAAACACGCGTTTCGATGCGGTAGACCTTGAAAACGCAGCAGAGTTGACGACCCGTGCATTTTTTTCACATCCGTCTGACCAATTTCATTGCCGCCTGTGTGTTAAATTCAGTGCGTTTCCCAACCTTACGCGCACGGCCGAAAAAAAAGCTCGTGTAACCGTAGGCCTACCATTAGATAACTTTCGTATACATCAACATATTTCCGTAAAAACCTGGCACGCGGCGTGTACATTCTTTTAACCCATACTCCGGCCTGTGTCGGAGTGATTCCGCCAAAATAGGTGACAGAAAGCAAAATATGCAGGATACAAATGTTTAAATAATTGCAAAACTCCATGTGGGATAACAAATCTAAGAAAATTTTTAACCGTCATCTGAACGTAGTGTTCAGTTTTAGAAAGTTCAAAAATTTAGGACGCCAGGAACTCCAAAATGTGAGTCATTTAAAGTCTATGAAAAAACAATCAAACAATAGTTTATTTACAGAATTCTCGGTTATACCAGTAAATGATTTGATAATCACTCCTACATTCATACTACTCTCATAAGAACTTCTGCAATTTCTATACAGACTCTGTGTGTGTGTGTGGGGGGGGGGTGTTTACCTGTCTGTCTGTCTATCTTCTGACTATATATACATACATAAAGATGGAGAGGGATACGGAGAGAGAGAGAGAGAGAGAGAGTGTGTGTGTGTGTGTGTGTGTGTGAGAGAGAGAGAGAGAGCACAAGCATTTGGGCTTTATTTAAGCGTAAAACTTTTCAGCCGTGAGAAATAAGTTTTGAAAACGTGGTGCTCACGGTTGCGCAAAATGGAATAAATTTGGCAGCTGATGAAAGCGATGTGATGTCGTTGAAGAGGAAAGACGGAGAAGGAGAGAGAAAGAGAGAAAGTGAGTGAGAGGAAGAAAGGTGGAAAGAGAGTGAGTCGGTAGCAGATGATAGGATTCCGGATTGGCAATTTGTTCCCCCGCCCCATTCCATATTCAATCCAGAGCCCACATTTCTTACTTTTATTATCTATCTGTCTGTCTATCTCTCTCTCTCCACGGTTTATCTGTCATATCGTATACGACGCTCACACTGACATCAAACAAACATCATTTCGCTCGATAGTAAGTGAGTAAGCGACGCTTCACGATCGTCTAGAAGTGAGGAAACTCGTCTGACACGTACATCCAATCGTATTTATATTTTATGTGTTTTAAATTTTAAATTAAAAATTTTCAAATTAGTAGAAAGAGGCCACTGCCTTGTCGGAGAAGAGAGATTTTCGAAGCTTCCTCCCTTCCCCCCGACAGAAAAGTCTGCGATCCTGAGAGTTGTAAGGGTAACACCGGACGTTCAGCGAGAGGCCAGCTCTCTCTCACGGTACAAAATGCATGGGCTGAAGGCACTAAAAGAATGTCTCGGATATTGAACGTTCAAATGCGAGTTTGTTTATCTTACGGGAAAACCGTTGGATATACAAGAAAAAGCTAATAATGAAAGGGATACTCATCTGCTTTATGAATTTGAAGCATAATAAAAAGGAGGGGCGTACTTACGGGGGGGGCGAACGGGACTGCATTCCCCCCCCCCAGAGGGTAAAACAATTTGACGAATTTTGTTAATCTCTTAATTTGTAGGCTGTTTTCTTATTTCTTCACTACGTACTTACATATTTCTGTAACATATGTATGTCTGCATGTTTACTTATTTCTGATTACTGTGTACGCTAATATAAAATAACTAATTTTTAACCTATAGAAGCAGGTTTATTACACAGCATTAGCGTACACGTTTGAGATATGAAATACAGGAAAATCATTTCAGTCTATAAGTATCTTATAAACAATGTTTGAGTAAGCGTATTGTATTGTATTATTACCGTTTACTTTAATGGGACTGCATTCAGCCATTTTAAAGACTGATATTGCCATTAAGCAAAGTAATATTGCTTAGTTTTAACGCTTTTTTTTTGTATGAAGCCGACCCGACACCGGACCTGCGACCCCAAGTCCAAATTCTAGATAATCCACTAGATGAATTCGAGAAAGAACCCACTGCCTTGTGGGAGAAGAGGGACTTTCGAAGGCTGTGATATAGCCCCTCCCCCCCCCCCCCCGACAGAAAAGTCAGCTATCCTGAGAGCTGGGAGCTGGCACACCACACGTTGCGCGAGAAGCCAGCCCCCTATCACTGTACAAAATTCATTTGCTGACGGCACTACAAGAATTTCTACAATATTGAATGTTCAAATGCGACTTTGTTCACCTTACGAGGTAAACACCGTTGGACAAGAGCAAGCTAATAATGAAAGGAATGCTCATTTGCTTTATGAATGTGAAAAATAATAAAAAAGATAGCTAGAACATACAGGCTAACGAAATAAGGGAATCCTTGGGAGTCGCACAATACTTTCTAATATTTAGAAAATAATGTGATGCTGAAATAAAGAGAGTAAAATGGGAGAAATTTAAAATGGAATTTTGAGAGGTAGCTATTTTGAATACCTGGGCTACAGTGTGTCTTATAATGCAAGGAACGACGTTGTGAATAAGTTGCAAAGTTCAACCTTATGTGCGGGACCATTAGGCGAATCCTTAAGTCAGCAAGTAAAGGAACACGTCTAAAATTCTACAAGGTGATGGCCCTTCCCACACTTCTTTATGGATCTGAGAATTGGACTGTCAGGACAGTCGCATCCAAGCTGCTGAAATGAGATTTCTCAGGCACGTCGTGGCACGGTATACACTACATGATCATAGAAGAAACACAGATATACGGCAGGAACTAAATGTTATGAGTATACTCGACAGGATTGCCCAGTATCGGCTGAATTGGTGGGAACATCCTTGCCAAATGGATGACTGCTGCCGCATCCCCCAAACAACTATGAAACTATAAGCCGAGGGGACGGAGAGGTGTGGGACGTCCGAGGAAGTGCTGGAGTTACCAGCTCTGATCTTTGCCTGTTTGAGCTAGAAAAAAACCATCCTTGGTTTAATCCTTGAAGATGAATGGAGCTCGGAGGAGAAAGGGCGAAAAAAAAATCTATATTTTTTTTTACAGAATCCTATTTTCTGACATGTTAAGAACACGGTAATAACACTATCACGTATATATTCGCCCTTAGTATTTTGTAAATAGCATTGAAATGTATGGACTGCATAAAATCAGCTGAGAGCTCAGTGCTGTAATATTGGAGGAGTAAGGCCGACTATATTTTATATAGTATTATTTTTTTATTTTACTTATCACTAGCCGATTTACCCAGCGTTCCTCGGGTTCATAATTTATTCATAGGCTCATAGGCATCTATTCTTGTTCTAACGTTATACTACTTGTATATTGTATAATCTTCCTTATATTGTTACGTTCGTATTCTCACTGGAGGAATACTCTGTAGCGCACCTGTTTAAGAACATGTCATAAACTTTATTCTTATATCTGGAGAAAAATTCTGTTGCGCGTGATGCTCCTGCTCGATTTCTAACGCTGGGAGAGGGCGAACAGCTAAATTAGTTTTCAATAAAATGTCTACAGTACTTTCACGCGCTGCGTATTTAACTGTCGTTTTATAATTCATTGTGTAAATGTTGAAATAAGGTATTTGTTAAATTAGCGTCTCCTAAACTTATTCTAACAATACAATACCTCTATAGATTTCAGCTTATCAATTTTTAAATTCAAACTGAAGCAAGCGCATTTATATTGTCTGAACACTATGATCTGAATACATTCGCTATCAAAACGTTGTTTTTTGTACTCGCTTATAACTTACTACGATCTTAACTTATCCACTTTTAAATTCAAACTGATACAACTCTGAATTCACGCAATATTAAGAAGTTTCTTAAGATGCATACACCACCTTCGATATCATAACCTATAGGCCTATCTTTATTTATAAGAACCGTGGACGTGGACCGTAGGCCTATCTTTATTTATAAGAGCCGTCTTTCGCGGGATCCGACCTAAGACCCCGGGTTCCGTGGACGGACTCCGGGGAAGGCCCGTCGGACGACTCCCGCGCTATTCCCTACTCGGGAGGCTTCCACCTATGCCGGGACACCGCCTGCTTTTTCCGGCATCCAGGCCGGTCGAACTCCCGCGCTAGGACTTGGTCAGAGACCTCCCCGGGGTACGGAAGGTTCTCCGAAGCCCGGGAAAGCCGTCGACATGCAGGGCGAGGAGCTGGACTCTGGCCCGGCCGTCTTTCGCGAGATCCGACCTAAGACTCCCCGGGTTCCGTGGACGGGCTCCGGGGAAGGCCCGTCGGACGACTCCCGCTGTGCCGGTTTGATGCCGGCGGTTACAAAATTCTAGAAAGGTTTCGTAATTGTAACATAACGTGAGCCGAGGCAGCGGGGGCGAACTTTGGTCCGCGGTATGAGGGGAGCGGCACTGTGTGCGGTTGCGCGCGCAACTCGGCTATGTGCGGTCAAGATTGTGTGCCGCGGAGGGCAGTCAACGCTTCGCCTCGCTCAGAGAATTGTCCCCGTCTCCGCTCTCCGTATTGTTCGACGAAGTTGCTGTTTCTACATGCTTGGCTAGGCGTAAATTTGACTCCCGGGTTCTCGCACTAAGCCGGGTTCCTGGCTTGCTGATGGCTGAACATCCGCCTAAGCTGTGAACCATGTCAAGATCGTATACGAAGAGGGAGATGGAGACTGAATTTCTATGTTGCACTCGCCAGCACTTATGAGGTGATATTTATGCTTTATTTCATTTTTTGGGGCCGGGCCGGCAGTGTGCCCGTTTACTGCGAATTGCCTAGAAACCATGGGACCACGTGTCCAGACTGTTTACCGGGAAGTTGAGCTGTGATCATGACTCTGAACACTATAACTTAAATTTCATAAATTTTTTTTTATAACTCTTTTATATAACACTAAATGCAATGCCTGTAAGTGCGTGCTGCACTGCGGGAGCGTGCCAGAGAGATTTTAATCTTGTACCATTTTACTGTTGCTTCTCTTTTTCATTTCACTCCTTACAAAATTTAAATATTGCTCAGTAGTTCTGTTCCGGCTGGAACAGCTGTGTATAAAATTTAATTTGACTATGGGTTTCACATTTAAGGGCTGGGGACTTTCCTGGGGTTTTTTTTTTGGACTTTTCTGGGGTTACAAAATGGGACTTAGTTTTTCTCTGACACGCTGGTGCAACTTCAGACAGGTTGAATGCCTGTCAACTTTTGTCAACTACATGTAGGCGCGCTCCCACAGATGCCAGAGCACAACCACCTTACTGTATTCTTTTCCTTTAATTATTTTATATAGTTATTTGAGGCTAATAGAAATAATTTACTAATATAATGGAAATATTTTAGCTGATTTTGCCCCTTGCACAAGGGCTAAACTGATTGTTTTCTTAACTGGCAAACACATATGGGTTGACTTCCCACTTATAGCTTTTGCTGTTTAATTTTTGACTATAAAACATGTATTCATCATTTTCTTTTTGAGTAAATTATGTATTGTCAAAATCTTCTGAAATAGTAATGCCTCAAGCAATTAATTTCTGTTTATTAAGGTACATAGAGATTTGATTCCTTTTGGAATATTTTTTTTTTGAAGTCAAATAATTGTCTAGAATTTTATAAACATTGTCTGAAAGTAGGTGACGTAGTTTTGTTAATTTCAATTAATGATGTGAAAGGAACTTAAGGTTCACACGCTCATCATGGGTCATTGATCAATGGAATGCTAGATAAAGGGGTGGTCCGGTTATTTATGCCTCATGAATTATTATCATTCTTCCTGGGGTTTTTGGCTTTACGTTATTCTGCTGAACGGGTTGCCGAAGGGCATATAGTTTGTCACTGCTGAGTTATAAGATTGTATTTACTCTACCTGTTGGGTGGGTGCATTCCAGGGGCATGCGTGTTACAAATTAATGTAATTGTGAGTTGGTGTACCTTGTGTTCTGTGTGTGTTGTTATGTGTCTAGCTAGCCACGAGATGGAAGAAAAATTTTATAATTATATATATATATGGGTGTTCATTGATTTATGTATATATTTGTTGCGCTTAATATTATACATATTTGTTATGCTGAAGATTTGAAGATTTATACACACTTGTGATCGTTTATATTTGCACACATTTGTTATAACTAAGATTTTACACACTTGTTATCTTTTACCATATTCATACTTGTGATTAGGCATACAAGCAGGGCATGAAATAAAATGAATTGTTATCGTTCTGTTACAGCTGAGTTTTATTGCAAGTCCCGTCATACTGGACCCAGCATAATTTTTGCTTCCCTAGGCTTCGGCCTAGTCCTAATTAACTTGTAACCTCTCTTTCAAAACCAACAAGCAAGGAGATAGAAATTTAAAAAAGAAATAAAATAAATACTAAAAGCATAGAGAGGTTACAAATGGTAGCAGAGCGTGGTTCATTCTAGGCTTGAACCCTTGGGTCCTGGTGTGTGACGGGGCTTGCAGACTCGGAAATATTAATGCAATTATTGTAACATAGTTGATATAGGCCCGTGTAGGCTAGTTAGAAGTTGTTTAATTTGTGAGTCGGGTCGCACCACTGAGGCGATTAATGGTGTTTAAAAATTTTGATAGCTTGTACAGCCGGGGAGTCGCAAGCGTGGCCTGGAATATGGAATGTTCATTAGGGTCGGTGTTTGACGTGGTACATTGACGGGATGCGGTATGGCCCGATCGGAAATCGGTACCGGAACCGACTTGTGTCCGGTTGATGTCGAAGTATATTTAATTCCCAAATTAGGACTTTTAGTTGATGGTTAGTTGGTTGTTGTGATTTATGTGTTGGTACGTCGTGTGTGTCGGGTTGCTGTTTGCTGTTATATGTGTGTAGTATTGTTGTTTGTTTCTTGTCTCCTTCCGTCGTGGAGTGCATGGTTCAGAATAGGCCAGGTTTCCGCAGCGCTAGAGAACCCGGGGGTCTACTCAAAGGAAGGACAGTACTTGAGTTTTTCCGTTTTTTGTTAATATGTTTTTGTAGGTTATGTTTGTGTTAGGTGTTTAGTGGGGATTTGGTTTATGATTGTTTGTTTTGAATTGTGTAATTCTGGCGGGGATATGCTACGAGAAATTGCCCCACCCTCTTACAGACGTTCTCCAGAAATTTCCGGTGGTGGATGGATTTGATGAGGATCAGCTGTTGGTTTTCTTGGACCTGGTCCTGCAGGTGGCAGATTTCCCGGGGGTGTCCGATGGGGAGGTCTTGTATCTTATATACCCGTATTGCCGGAGTACGTTGGCTAATCTGGTCACCAAGGCTCTGCGTCGGGGTGACAGTGTTGATGCTTTCCATGGGGAGGTGTTGAACTTCTTCCTACCCATTCAACGACGCGCCAAGCTTGAGTTGGAAAGATTCTATCGCCCACAGGCCTACGGAGAGGCGTTAGGAGACTTCGTGCGCGATATACGGAAAGCGGCCCGGGTGTTAAGATTGGGGTTGCCGGAGACGGAAGTTATCCAAGCAATTCTACAAGGACTGACTCCCCAGGAGAGATCTCGTTTGGCATTCGCAGACCGTCCACGTTGTTTTGCGGATCTTGAGCGACTGTGTGTGCTTTCAGGAACGGTCAAGGAGGTTGACGAGTCCCGGGGAAAAGAGGCTACCGATGTCCAATACTCCAGCGGTTCATCAGGAAGAGCCAAAAAGGACAAACGTGGTGGTTGGAGGAGAACACAAGAGACTGTTAGAAAGCCTGAATATTCCGGAAGTGATGGAGGCTACAGGGGGGTGGCAAGTGTGAAGACGGTAACAACAACTACAGCACAGAAAACAAAGAAACATGAATTTAACAGGGGAAAAAGAAATTATGTTAGGGAACAAACAGCGGCAAGTAGGGAGCCTGTAGTTAGGCGTCACTCTTGTTGGGAGAAAAGGGAAGCTTTGGAGGTTCCAGAGGAAGTACAAGTGCCCAAGAGAGTAGTAGATGAAGAAAAGGAAGCAGAAGTGGAAGAGCGGTATGACTTCGTGGGAACAATACAGGAGGATAAGAGCGCGTCAGTTAATACTGAATTACCGGACTCAAGGAGGACGTCATGGTTGAATCTAGAGGCCGCAGAATTTGTTCCGGTATTTACATCTCGGTTCGTGAGGGATCCAGATCCTGTAACATCACCATCGCCAGTCGAAATTAATTTAGTCATTGCACATGAACCTGGACAGCTGGATTCCAGGGTGGAAGATGTTGAGGACGTTGTGGTTGCTGAAAGTGGTCAAGGAGTGGAATCGACAGAAGAGTCAGAAGAGCGGTCTGCAGATGCTGCGCCGGTGAGTATAGTTGTAGGTGTTAGGGAGACTGTAGAGTCTGAAGTTGCAGATGGACACAGGGATGTCCGGGCTGCAAGTGTTTCTGAGGTTGTGGATGGACAAGGGGATGTCCATGCCGCAAGTGTAGTAGAAGTAGATGAGGTAGAAGTTGAGGAGAAATTTGGTGGCAGCGTTGTGGAGTGTGTGAGTGAGAATGATGTAGTGTGTGAAGATGTGCAGACGCCTTCTGTAAGTAGTGTTGAGGATTCCGAGGAACGGGAGGAAGTTTCAGGTGGACCAGGTGAGCAACTAGCGGAGGACGTAGATGTGCAGTGTTCAGATGGTGGTAGTGGCGATGATGTTGATGATAGATGTGTTGGGGAAGATGAGATTGGAGAAGAGGTGAGTGAAGAAGTTTGTGAAGCGCCTGGCGATCAGTGTCATGAAGAAATTGGTGAGGAGCTGAGGGAAGATGCGGTTGAAGATGGATCAGAGGAGCAACGGGAAGATGCTGAGGAGGTGCAGTGTCAGGAGGTTGATTTGGATTATGTGGACGAAGAAGGGGAAATTGTAGAAAAGGAAGAAATTGTAGCAGAGGAGTTAGACGACGAGCATAATCCAAAGCGGAGTGAAAGTAGTGAGGTACGTTGCCTTGATTCTGATCCCGAAGGAACCAGTCAGTACAGCTCAACACGAGATAATTTCTTAGAGAGTGGTGTCCGCAAGGAGCGAATACCTAAAGTGCGTCATAGAAAGGTAAGAAGCAGAGGTTAACGAGTAGCGGGTAGATGTTCCCCACACTCCCAGTGGTGTTCATCTATTTCAGGGTTGCGCCCCTGCCCACGCGAGCCTTGGTTTCCTCCATTCATCCTCATTTCCGGAGGGAACCAGGTCCTTACCCTTAGTCCTAGCTATTGACCCTTTAATGATCCTTGCCCCGTTTCATCATCCCGATTTTCCTACCCCTGCCCTTAGTAAAAAAAAAAAAAAAACCTATTGATAAGGAAGTGAGTAGATTGTGGTCCTCGAGATGGTCGTGGTCTTTGAGATCGTCAGTTTCCCCTGTTTAAGGTTAGGTGGAGTGATGGTGTGCTGTTGTTGGTTGTTTATAGTTGTTGAGGTTGATGTTGTTTATTATGGGGTCCGAGCCATGCCGCATTCTCCGGTTTTCCTGGTGTTATTTTGTCGAGAGAGAAAGTTGTGTACTAGGTGCCGTAGAAAAGTAAACCCCCTCTAGTTATGGTGTATTCGAATAAGTAAATGATGGGATTGATGTTCGTGTGCCCTTGGTGCGGTCCTCTCTGTCTGGCCAAGCGGGGCCGTCCGCCCTTGTGTAGGGAAGTGGGCCAGCCATATGGCAAGGATGGAGATGCCTTGTGGGTGCATGTGGCTGGTCGGTCCGAGAGATGGACGAGGAGTAGTTCGGTCGCTCACATATCAAGGTGTGAGACACCTTGTTGGGTCCGGGGGACGAATATGTGAGTGGGACCGGTGGGAGTAGGTGATGGTCACCGGAGAGGGTGACGAGTTGGGGCGGTCCCGTGGGGTTGGCATAGCGGAGGGGGTCGCATGGGGATGGCTGTTCTCCTGAGAGCAAGTGCCATCGGGCCAACTCACCCACGATGTCCACCGGAGTTTTCAGATGGGAGTACACTGCAGGGTACTTTCCCGAGTTTTCTTGGGGGAAACCGGGTTGCCCTTTCGGGGTGGGGGTGTGCCGGTTTGATGCCGGCGGTTACAAAATTCTAGAAAGGTTTCGTAATTGTAACATAACGTGAGCCGAGGCAGCGGGGGCGAACTTTGGTCCGCGGTATGAGGGGAGCGGCACTGTGTGCGGTTGCGCGCGCAACTCGGCTATGTGCGGTCAAGATTGTGTGCCGCGGAGGGCAGTCAACGCTTCGCCTCGCTCAGAGAATTGTCCCCGTCTCCGCTCTCCGTATTGTTCGACGAAGTTGCTGTTTCTACATGCTTGGCTAGGCGTAAATTTGACTCCCGGGTTCTCGCACTAAGCCGGGTTCCTGGCTTGCTGATGGCTGAACATCCGCCTAAGCTGTGAACCATGTCAAGATCGTATACGAAGAGGGAGATGGAGACTGAATTTCTATGTTGCACTCGCCAGCACTTATGAGGTGATATTTATGCTTTATTTCATTTTTTGGGGCCGGGCCGGCAGTGTGCCCGTTTACTGCGAATTGCCTAGAAACCATGGGACCACGTGTCCAGACTGTTTACCGGGAAGTTGAGCTGTGATCATGACTCTGAACACTATAACTTAAATTTCATAAATTTTTTTTTATAACTCTTTTATATAACACTAAATGCAATGCCTGTAAGTGCGTGCTGCACTGCGGGAGCGTGCCAGAGAGATTTTAATCTTGTACCATTTTACTGTTGCTTCTCTTTTTCATTTCACTCCTTACAAAATTTAAATATTGCTCAGTAGTTCTGTTCCGGCTGGAACAGCTGTGTATAAAATTTAATTTGACTATGGGTTTCACATTTAAGGGCTGGGGACTTTCCTGGGGTTTTTTTTTGGACTTTTCTGGGGTTACAAAATGGGACTTAGTTTTTCTCTGACACGCTGGTGCAACTTCAGACAGGTTGAATGCCTGTCAACTTTTGTCAACTACATGTAGGCGCGTTCCCACAGATGCCAGAGCACAACCACCTTACTGTATTCTTTTCCTTTAATTATTTTATATAGTTATTTGAGGCTAATAGAAATAATTTACTAATGTAATGGAAATATTTTAGCTGATTTTGCCCCTTGCACAAGGGCTAAACTGATTGTTTTCTTAACTGGCAAACACATATGGGTTGACTTCCCACTTATAGCTTTTGCTGTTTAATTTTTGACTATAAAACATGTATTCATCATTTTCTTTTTGAGTAAAATTATGTATTGTCAAAATCTTCTGAAATAGTAATGCCTCAAGCAATTAATTTCTGTTTATTAAGGTACATAGAGATTTGATTCCTTTTGGAATATTTTTTTTTGAAGTCAAATAATTGTCTAGAATTTTATAAACATTGTCTGAAAGTAGGTGACGTAGTTTTGTTAATTTCAATTAATGATGTGAAAGGAACTTAAGGTTCACACGCTCATCATGGGTCATTGATCAATGGAATGCTAGATAAAGGGGTGGTCCGGTTATTTATGCCTCATGAATTATTATCATTCTTCCTGGGGGTTTTGGCTTTACGTTATTCTGCTGAACGGGTTGCCGAAGGGCATATAGTTTGTCACTGCTGAGTTATAAGATTGTAGTTACTCTACCTGCTGGGTGGGTGCATTCCAGGGGCATGCGTGTTACAAATTAATGTAATTGTGAGTTGGTGTACCTTGTGTTCTGTGTGTGTTGTTATGTGTCTAGCTAGCCACGAGATGGAAGAAAAATTTTATAATTATATATATATATGGGTGTTCATTGATTTATGTATATATTTGTTGCGCTTAATATTATACATATTTGTTATGCTGAAGATTTGAAGATTTATACACACTTGTGATCGTTTATATTTGCACACATTTGTTATAACTAAGATTTTACACACTTGTTATCTTTTACCATATTCATACTTGTGATTGGGCATACAAGCAGGGCATGAAATAAAATGAATTGTTATCGTTCTGTTATAGCTGAGTTTTATTGCAAGTCCCGTCATACTGGACCCAGCATAATTTTTGCTTCCCTAGGCTTCGGCCTAGTCCTAATTAACTTGTAACCTCTCTTTCAAAACCAACAAGCAAGGAGATAGAAATTTAAAAAAGAAATAAAATAAATACTAAAAGCATAGAGAGGTTACACCGCGCTATTCCCTACGCGGGAGGCTTTCACCTATGCCGGGACACCGCCTGCTATTTCCGGCATCCAGGCCGGTCGAACTCCCGCGCTAGGAGTTGGTCAGAGACCTCCCCGGGGTACGGAAGGTTCTCCGAAGCCCAGGAAAGTCGTCGACATGCCGGGCGAGGAGCTGGGACTCTGGCCCGGCCGTCTTTCGCGAGATCCGACCTAAGACTCCCCGGGTTCCGTGGACGGACTCCGGGGAAGGTCCGTCGGACGGCTCCCGCGCTATTTCCTACGCGGGAGACTTCCACCGATGCTATGGCAACCATAATCTATTCTATTGGGTTGCCATGGTAACCAGATCTAGTAGTTTCTTAAGACCCAAAGGACCCCCCAGGGGATCGTATTGAAAAAAACACCTGTCCTATGTTGGTTCTCCCGTTGCGTAAAATATTTGTGCCAAGTTTGGTTGAAATCGGTCCAGTGGTTTAGGAGGAGATGTGGAAGACCACAAAGGACCCCCAAAAGGACCCCCCGAAGGATCGTATCGAAAAATGTCCTATCCTATGTTGGTTCTCCCGTTGCGTAAAATATTTGTGCTAAGTTTGGTTGAAATCGGTCCGGTGGTTTAGGAGGAGATGTGGAAGACCCCAAAGTACCCCATCGAAAAAAACACCTGTCCTATGTTGGTTTTCCCGTTGCGTAAAATATTTGTGCCAAGTTTGGTTGAAATCGGTCCAGTGGTTTAGGAGGAGATGTGGAACATACATACATACATACATGGATACAGTGACTTTTATTTATATTAAGATTAATTATTTAAAAATAAAAGTGTAACAAACTAATCACAGTCTATGTTTTTTAATACTGAAATACATATTCGCCCTTTCTATCCTGAGAGTATTCACAAACTTTAAACGCGATTTCCCAACACCATGTTTTTCATATTCGCCCTTTCTCCTCCCAGCTCCTGTGATGATGATGATGATGATGATGATGATGATGATGATGATGATGATGATGATGATGATGTAAAATGGAAAATAAAACGTCTTGAATATCTTGAACTTTCGCGGATTAGCATAATTATAACAATTCTCGCAGTAACTGTAGGAATTTTTTTAACGTGTGTCTGTCGCAATTGGCAGATCGATGGTCATGTACGAAGCGACGATTACACGTTATTCGTGGGACAACGAGCGACCGAAGCGTTGGTGTTTGTCTCCAACAGAGCAACTGGCCATCCATAACTCTATCCGACACCGACGACACGACTCTGCCGCAGCAGTGTCGTTGTGGGTGTGTGTGCTTGTTTATTTTGCATTTTCAATATAGATGTCGCGATAACGTCTGCAAGAGGCACACATACACAATGCCATTGCACGGCCGGCCAAATCGTGGGGGCGTTGGAAGGTCAACAAGCGATAAATCGACGCTCGTGGTGGCCGCGGGCCCGTTGTCGACGACGGGATATTGAGACCTCGCTGACGCTCTCCGCGCTTCAATAACAGACGACAGACGCCCGCCAAAGTAAACAATGAATCACCACTGTAAAAGAGAGGGTCTCTATCTGTGACAAATACGCTTCGTGACCTTTCATTTACGATGGATGATTCCCACGTAATTGTAAAGGAAATTTAATATTTGACGTGTGGCAAAGTAGTAAGTATACAAACATGGCTTTCGATTAACAGACATGTCAAGGAGCATAAATACTATGATAATGCTGCTAAAGTTCTCCTTTTATCAACTTTGACTTCACTACGCCTTTTAGCTTTTTCGGTGATCTCCTTTCTCCACATAGTTTTCTAAGTCCTGTTACCCTCATCTCCCGCAAGTCCACCTCAACGTTTTCTAACCTACTTTTCCACGGCCTGTCACTAATCCTGTCATCTGTCCACAATTATCCTTTCCTAGATTCTCTTAGGTATTCTTTTTTCGTGGCAGTGGTTGAATCCCACTGCCAGGAGTTTAATTTTCAACCACATTATTCACGTTCCGTCTTCATCCCGTACCGATCTAAAATCCTCTTTAAGACATTGCGGACATATATTACTCTCTTCACGTTTTGATCGCAGGTTTTCTTTCACCATCAGTATCATCATGATACTATGATGCTCTACCGTGTAGTCTTCACCGACGTTGTCTTCAAGCAATCTGTTCCAGGCTTCAGCTTTCGTCTCTACATAGGCTACTACACCCGATAATCTCGCCATTGTGTAACATTTACGGACTTGATGGCTGTGATGTTTAATTTAAATTTATCGTCACGCATTGTTAAGTTAACACACAGTTAACGTGAGAGCAAGCGCGTACTGTAAATAAAACTCTGGTAGGTTGAAAACACTTTTATTAATCAGAACACTTATACATGCAGACTACAAAAATGATACGTACACTCAGTACGGATTCCAACTTAAGAATGACGCGTTACAAGTAGTTTGCTAATGAACAGAACGCTGCCACAGAGAGCAGCACTTGCTGGACGTAACACGCATGGCTGTGTGGATTTCGCGTCGCGAGAGCTACCTAATTACATAGTTACTGAATTTTATGTGGCTGTTTCCAAAAAATCTGGGGGGGGGTATTACCAAGATGCCCCAAGGCCGGCTATGAGGGCTTGTTTTACCTCTTTTCCGCTCACACCGAGTACACTTCTCAACAAGCGGGAACAGAACCGACCGGGGACTTTGACCGGTAGCCGAAGCTCCCTGCCGAGAATGCTTTGCAGCTTTCTTTTATGAAAAGCGGTAACTTAACCCCAGACCGGGGCAGCGTAGGTGATGATCGGCAACAGATACGCGTTGACGATCAACTTACCTAGGATGCGGGTCATAGCCTTGTTGGCAAGTATTGGAAACAGTAAGCCCAGACAGATTCATGCTCCCTTGATAACTAGCTGGGCGAGGGACCGCCAGGTGAGCCGACGATCTAGGTGGACACCGAGGTAGGCCTACTTGGTTTCGGGAAATCAGGGCAAGTAAGCATGTTCTGCCAATGCGCACTCGGTCTCGCGGCTCCTTCCGACGCCTGGAGAATAGCACGGGGGAGCTCGAAGCTATTGGTTTTGTTGACGGCAAATTTCCAGTTGTTCAACTACTTCCCCATTGTACATTAACTTCATAAGCCTCCGTCATAAGTCGTGTGTCGAAGAACCAAACTTAAAGGACACCAACCTAACCTAACCTAACAAAACAAAAATACTGGAAGAAAGAGTTTACTCGCACACATGAAAACGTCACAGAATTGAAGCCTCATCGAAGTTTGGAACAAGAACGTTTCCACTAGTTACCACAGTTGCGACTAAATAAAAGTGCCGACCGCAATTGTACCGGGTAAGAACACGTAAAAACGTCGCTCCGTCGTAACTGACCGAGACCGATTTCAATAAAGCTAAGCCGCTTTGCTGTACGATTAAAATTCAAGAGTCTAATTTTGTAATCACAATAAAATTTATCCTGTATGCCAATGGAATTTACATTTATTTTACCCCCAAAGTCACCTTCCTTAATGGTTATTATAAACAGATTGTATTAATAATCAACTGGCACTAACCACAAGTATACTAATTTGATGTAATAGAATTACAGTGTTTGTGTAGAAATATTTTTTTCTGATTGATAATGTAATCTAGATTTGTTGCGTTTGGTGGGCGACACAGTAAGAAGGGATGCAATTTGCTTAGCACTGTACACGCTTGCTCCCTCCTGCAGCGACATGTGACGCGGAAGTAAGGGGATGAAAACCAAAGTAATATCTTTGGCAAGAAGCTGCTGCGTCTTATTAATTTTGGATCGCGTAGTTATACGCAGGAGCACACACACACACACACACACACACACACACACACACACAACACGCTGTGTAACTCGAGAGGTTCACACCAATCAGAATGCATCCACATGCCTGTAAATATAGTATGTTCTATACGGGGAAGTGGAGAAAAAGTATAGTTTTTAGTAGGTTTCCAACTCCAAGAAATCAAATAGTGATAGTTAATTATATGGCGGGCAAAGACTGACCAATGACCGGGGAGCGGTCTTACATTTCTTTTAGTTTCAACTACGACTTCTTATCGTATAGACAAATAGTTGTTTAGTTTGTTAGTACTATAAATAAATAAATAAATATTTATAGGTTTTCAGAACTATACCTCAATATTTTACTCATTATTGACAGTTTTAGCGAAACAAGAAATATCGGTATGGAGAACCATACATGACTTCCATATTCTAAGATTTATATTTAAAATCATTTTCAGCCAAACAGCCAGGGAAGGAATTTTAACAAAAAAATACTTCTTTGTTGCCAATAACGTAGTACACATATAAAAAAAAATTATCCCCTCCCCCTTCAACTATAATTTTGATTTATAGAAAATTACCCCCAGCCCGTTCAACTAGCCTCTTCATTTATAGATATTTCATCTACGTTTCTACAGTGGATTATTAAGATCTTATCAGGATACTTTATCAAAATTAAGTACTTTACTCATGTTACAACAAAAAATGTTTCAGGTAAACTGCCCTTTTCCCGTAACCGATCTTCACCAAAATCAACAGACATTGAGTTCTCTATAGCTCAGGCACATATGTAAAAAATTATTTGATTCTGTTTTAATTTACGGCAGTTATGGTTCGTCATATAAAAAATTACCCATGTTAAAACATAAAACATGAGATTTATAAAACATATCTAAGATTTATATTTAAAATCATTTTTGAAATAAAATATTTTCATAGAACCTACTAACGCTGGGGAAATCTGAGGAGCCAATCAGAGTTGGGCCTACCTGTCACTCTGCTGAATTTGGTGGAAAGCCCTGTCACTGTCGTCAAGTCCCCACCTCAATGAAGAACCCATTGTTTTATAAAAATATATTTAAATTTTGAAAACTGAAAATTCTTTTCTTGTAAATATTTATATTTTATAATCAAAATGACTTTATTTTTGTTACCTGGCAACAAAATTATTTTATTTTCAACAATTACCATTGTTTCAAAAAGTTTAAATAAATTTTCAAGTACTTTACTCTTGTTAAAACGTAAAAGGTTGCAGGTAAACTACCCCTTCCCCTTAACCGATCGTCACCAAAATCGAAATTCCTTGAGACCTCTACACTTCAGGGATGTATGCAAAAAATTATTTGATTCTGTTTGAATTTGCGGCAGTTATCGTTTGCCATAGAAAAAAAAACGTTGCAGGTAAACTACCCCTTCCCCTCAACCGATCTTCACCAAAAACAATAGGTCTTGAGTACTCTACAAATCGGGGCTGCATGCAGAAAATTATTTGATTCTGTTTGAACTTGCGGCTGTTATCGTTTGCCATAGAAAATACCCTTGTTAAAAAAACGTTGTAGGTAAACTGCCCCTTTCCCTTAACCGATCTTCACCAAAAACAACAGGTCTTGAGAACTCTACACTTTAGGGCTGTATGCAAATAATCTTTTTATTCTGTTTGAATTTGCGGCTGTTATCGTTTGCCATAGGAAATACCCTTGTTAAAACATAAAACGTTACAGGTAAACTACCCCTTTCCCTTAACCGATCTTCACCAAAAACAACAGGTCTTGAGAACTCTACAATTCAGGGCTATATGCGAACAATTATTTGATTCTGTTTGAATTTGCGGCTGTTATCGTTTGCCAAAAAAAATAAATTTCCCTTGATAAAAAAAAACGTTGCAGGTAAACTACCCCTTCCCCTCAACCGATCTTCACCAAAAACAATAGGTCGCGAGTACTCTACAAATCAGGGCTGTATGCAAAAAATTATTTGATTCTGTTTGAATTTGCGGCAGTTATCGTTTGCCATAGAAAAAAAATCTACAGATAGACACACAGACAGACACACAGACACTTTTCGGAAAACGACTTTTTTTCATGTTTTGAGTGTAGTAGAATCAGAATCTGCAATAATCTCGAACACGATTTTTTTTGCCATCACCATACTTCCATTCCTTAAGGAATATGGAAGTAAAATATCGGTATGGAGAACCATACATGACTTCCATATTCTAAGATTTATATTTAAAATCATTTTCACCCAAACAGCCAGGCGGTGTCTTACCTGCCTTTTTATTGCTGTATTAAATGAAAAATATTATATTACATTAAAATGAAAAAATTATAATTTTATTGCCTGGCAACAAAATTATTTTATTTTTAACAATTACCATTGTTTCAAAAAGTTTAAATAAATTTTCAAGTACTTTACTCTTGTTAAAACGTAAAAGGTTGCAGGTAAACTACCCCTTCCCCTTAACCGATCTTCACCAAAATCGAAAGTCATTGAGACCTCTACAATTCAGGGACGTATGCAAAACATTATTTCATTCTGTTTGAATTTGCGGCTGTTATCGTTTGCCATAGAAAATACGCTTGATAAAAAAACGTTGCAGGTAAACTACCCCTTCCCCTCAACCGATCTTCACCAAAAACAATAGGTCTTGAGTACTCTACAAATCAGGGCCGTATGCAGAAAATTATTTGATTCTGTTTGAACTTGCGGCTGTTATCGTTTGCCATAGAAAATACCCTTGTTAAAAAAACGTTGCAGGTAAACTACCCCTTTCCCTCAACCGATCTTCACCAAAAACAATAGGTCTTGAGAACTCTAAAATTTAGGGCTGTATGCAAATAATCTTTTGATTCTGTTTGAATTTGCGGCTGTTATCGTTTGCCATAGGAAATACCCTTGTTAAAACATAAAACGTTACAGGTAAACTACCCCTTTCCCTTAACCGATCTTCACCAAAAACAATAGGTCTTGAGTACTCTACAAATCAGGGCTGTATGCAAAACATTATTTGATTCTGTTTGAATTTGCGGCTGTTATCGTTTGCCATAGAAAATACCCTTGTTAAAAAAACGTTGCAGGTAAACTACCCCTTTCCATCAACCGATCTTCACCAAAAACAATAGGTCTTGAGAACTCTACAATTTAGGGCTGTATGCAAATAATCTTTTGATTCTGTTTGAATTTGCGGCTGTTATCGTTTGCCATAGGAAATACCCTTGTTAAAACATAAAACGTTACAGGTAAACTACCCCTTTCCCTTAACCGATCTTCACCAAAAACAATAGGTCTTGAGTACTCTACAAATCAGGGCTGTATGCAAAACATTATTTGATTCTGTTTGAATTTGCGGCTGTTATCGTTTGCCATAGAAAATACCCTTGTTAAAACAACGTTGCAGGTAAACTACCCCTTCCCCTCAACCGATCTTCACAAAAAACAACAGGTCTTGAGAACTCTACAATTTAGGGCTGTATGCAAATAATCTTTTGATTCTGTTTGAATTTGCGGCTGTTATCGTTAGCCATAGGAAATACCCTTGTTAAAACATAAAACGTTACAGGTAAACTACCCCTTTCCCTTAACCGATCTTCACCAAAATCAGCAGATCTTGAGAACTCTACAATTCAGGGCTGTATGCGAAACATTATTTGATTCTGTTTGAATTTGCGGCTGTTATCGTTTGCCAAAACAAACAAAATTACCCTTGCTAAAAAAAAACCGTTGCTGGTAAACTACCCCTTTCCCTCAACCGATCTTCACCAAAAACAATAGGTCGCGAGTACTCTGCAAATCAGGGCTGTATGCAAAAAATTATTTGATTCTGTTTGAATTTGCGGCAGTTATCGTTTGCCATAGAAAAAAAATCTACAGACAGACAGACAGACAGACATACAGACACACAGACACACAGACACACAGACACACACACAGAACTTTTCGGAAAACGACTTTTTTTCATGTTTTGAGTGTAGTAGAATCAGAATCTGCAATAATCTCGAACACGATTTTTTTTGCCATCACCATACTTCCATTCCTTAAGGAATATGGAAGTAAAAAAACAAGACGTATAAAACGGGAAAAATTTAAGTTCTATTCATTTATAATTAAGTTACAGATAAATTAAAATAGAACTGCGCTGAAGTTTAAGGCACTGATAGAAGAGACGTAGGTCGTCCGAGGATGAGATGGTTGCCGGAACAGATTATATTACTTACTCACTGTAGTGGAAAGAAGAAGAAGAAGAAGAAGAAGAAGAAGAAGAAGAAGAAGAAGAAGAAGAAGAAGAAGAAGAAGAAGAAGAAGGGTCAACAAAATCCAAAGAAGATGGAGACTTTTTTCTGTAGACAAAATGACCAAGTTTTTCTGTCTTTCCTCAGTCGTTGTTGAGCAGAAGGAATTTGTTATTAATTTTTAAGTTATATGGCACGAACTGAATTTTGTGAGTATACTCGATGGGATCGCTCAATATCGGCAAATATGGTTGGAACACACTAACCGAATGGATGACACCCGCGTCCCCAAACAACTATGGAATTATAAGCCGAAGGGACGCAGGGGTGTGGGACGTGTCAAGAAGCGTTTGAGTGACCAGCTCTAGTCTATCTGTTTGCGACCGGAACAAATCCTTTTGGTTTAATCCTTGCTGAAGATGATGATGATGGTGACGACGATTAATTTAAGTCTTGAGAAACGTCTTTCATATGAGACCACAGACATCCGAGTTGCTTAAAAATACTGTAGAATGGGACGTAGATTGGGAGGGAGATTCAGTGAAATACTATTTCACGGTTGACTTCCTTGACTGTCTAAAAGCAAGTGTGCTTCTGTGCTGCATTAATAGGATGTACATGTAGAAATCTACTTACTGTACTTCTTGAGCCAGTTGAATGGCATAGCAGGTGACCAACCATATTGCTTCTGCTTTGCATAATAGTTCCAATCAGAGTACTTTTTGCACCCACTCTCTTCAAAACCTCAACATTAGGTACTCTTCCCGTCCACGATATTCTTAAGGCTCTCCTCCTGCACAACTTCTCAAATGCCTGAAGGTAGTCCTTCTCCATTTTTCTCAAAGTCCAGCTTTCCGTGCCACATGTGCGTATGTTCCAAATTAAACTCTTGTCAAATTTCTTTCTGATTTTCAAGAACACCTTTCTGGACGCCAGAAAAGATCTTTTCTTGAAAAATGTCACTCTTGCTTGCACAGTTCTACTTGGTGCCTCTGCCATCAGATGTAATGCAACTCCCAAGATATCTAAAGAAATCAACTTACACTACCGTCCAGAAATACTTCAGCCTTCCGTTTCCTTGTTCTGGAAAATTTCATGACTTTTGCTTTTCTTTATTTATCATCATGCCGCATTTATCTTTTCTTGATCGTGTTCATTCGGCAAGGTGCATTGTGTAGTTCTTCCTTGTTGTTCCCTAAAAGCGCAATATCACCTATAAAACGGATGGTTTTGTAACACATGGCATTAATTATTACTCCATCACTGCTAGTTTCCATGAACCTTCATAACAGTTCTTCATCACATACTCTACATACAAGTTGAACAGTAGTGGGGACAATCCACAGCCTTGTGTAACACCTTTGTTTGGACTCCATCTCGACCTATGAGAACTCTAGTTCTTGTAGAGTTGCAGGATACTTCTTCTATTCCTATCGTCTAGGGCTTTGAACATTACATTCCACTCGATATTGTCAAATGCCTTTTCGATTACAATAAAGACCATCATGATTTCTTCGTTAAGTCTTAGAGTTTTCTCCACGGTTATTTGCATCGACAATATTTGCATCAACATTTCTCAAGCAAACTCATTAGTCGTAATATAAAATTAAAAATATATCAGACACTTGCCAGACAGGTTGATACTTACGGAGGCGAGACAGGGACACTGATAAAAAATGGTACAAGAAACACTAAGAAGATATGAAAGAGAGATTGAAAATAGAGACCGGAACAGGTGAATGATGAAGAAGAAGAAGAAGAAGAAGAAGAAGAAGAAGAAGAAGAAGAAGAAGAAGAAGAAGAAGAAGAAGAAGAAGAAGAAGAAGAAGAAGAAGAAGAAGAAGAAGAAGAAGAAGAAGAAGAAGAAGAGTTCACGATTTTAAAACGTCTTAACGTAATTTGGTACAAACGGCAAACCTATATATTGGCCAACCGAACCTGGGAAGACTCCTGATGTCCTGGACTTCTTCGTGACCACCGCCATACCTAGAACCAATTGTCTACTCCAATTTTGCTTTCAGCTCTCTGGTCGTCGCGAACATAAGCTCAAACATCATCAACAAAGCTGATCTCAAGACTTCAATAAATTCCAAACTTACATCGAAGAAAACGTAAACCTGAAGCTACAACTGAACTGCCCCGAACGAAGGTGCACAGCATCACATCGCTCTTACACAACAAGTAGCCTGAGGCACTCCACTGCCAAAAGCGACAACAAATTTTTAGTTATCTGTGTTTTGTTATGAACTTATCAAACCGGTTGTTAATTATGGAGACGAGACATGGACATTGACAAAAAAGAACAACTAACATTAAGAAAGTTTGAAAGAAACACCTTACGACGTGTCCATGGCCCGGTTAAAGAAGTTGACGAATGGACAATACGAAATAACCAGGAGATAGATGAGCTATTGAATCATGAGGACATTGTTAGGATTCATAAAGGCTCAACGAATACAATGGCTAGGTCACCTTGAGTGGTTGGATGATCAACGTATACCAAAGAAAATCCTGAGAGCGGAAGTCTATAAAAGCAGAAAAAGGGGCCGATCCAGGATAAGATGGTCGGATGATGTGCTAGAAGATCTCAGAAGAATGGATGTGAGCAGCTACAATGAGATGGCAATGGACAGAAGACTTTGGAGGAGATTGGTGTTGGAAGCCAGGGCTCACGTTGGGCTGTAGTGCTGAAGAAGAAAAAGAAGAAGAAAATATGGCTTCTCGTCTTACTCGATTCCTCCGAAAACCAAATTGATTTTCTTGTATGTTTTCGTCAATTTTATTTTCCATTCATTGAAACATTATTCTAGTTAGTACCTTTCATTCATATGACACTAGAATCAAGATTTCTATATCCTTCACATTTCTGTGCGGTGTTGGTCTAGAGAATGCAATCACGAGCGTTAGATGAAAATCTTGGGGTATCTCTCCTTTTGTGTACATCTTTTGTTCATGTATCAAAGAACATACCTTTGGGTTTCAATCCAAGTGACATTAAAAGATCCCTAGGGATATTGCCAGGTCCTGAAGCTTTGTGGTCCTTCATTCTCTTAAGTGCCCTATCGAACTCTTCTCTCAGTGACCTATTACTCTTCATATTGTTGGTAATTCAGTAAAAATTAGAAACCATATTGTTTTTCTATCTTGCGTTTTCAAGAAATTAACAGTGTTGCAACTAACTACTCAAGGTGCTTACCGCTTAAACATCGTTATACATAATATTAGTTTATATTTTACAAACACACACACAGTTAAAGCACTTTAGGTTGTTGACTTGAATTTCATAAACTGCATCTCTCTGCCAGAAACGCATTAATCTTAAACATCCTTTAAGAAAGTTTACGATTTTATTATGACGCAGTTATTACTTTCACGAGTCTGAAGACTGAGAGGAAGATTAAGTAGTTGGACAAAGTTTTACAGAGTGAAACTTTATAGTCATCATCTTAAGATTAATTTCTGATAAGCTCTAAAGTTGTGGTGAGTTAGTAGCGAAGGAAGATTACTTTTGCGGTAACGAGCAGTTTTGCCAACTAAATATACACTAAGTGCTTCCCGCATAAACAGAGCAAATGTCGAGCAAATTAAATCATAATATGATAGTATCACGGAGTCGCTGGAAACGAAACCATTAACGGTCGAGTTATGAGTTGTAGATTGCGGGTTATTACAAGCAGTGCTTTCTTCCAGTCCCCATTCCTGCTTCGTAAGTATCGTCTCGTCCGTTAATGCTCGATCTACCGTATCGTCAGAATCCGTCCGACGGTCTGGTATACGCCTTTCAATGGGTTACCATGCAAAGGCGGCCTTTGTTATAATAATATTTTTTTACGAGGGCAGGTGGAAAACGTTGCTGTACAAATGTCCGCAAGGGTGCACACTTCCGGGGACCGTGGGTTTGGGCATTACACCCGGCCAACTAAAAAACCACCTCCCTTTGCTCCTCTAGGACACTAACCTGGAACTGGTTGACACTACTTCTGACTAGACCTATTGTTGTTCAGCCCTAGGGCTCACATCTGTATTGTTATTCTTCTAAATTGTATCGTCTAAATCTATCTTCTACGGCCGAAGAATCTCTACTACGAAGAATGCCACACAGTTCCCTCCCTTTGAAGCATCGCTTCAACGATGTCATCCTTGGAGATTTCCTGGCTAATATCATTTTTCAACGATCTTCTTTGTTGCTCCCATCTGTCCCAGACGAAGAATGTTTGGCTGGTATTGTCCCCAGCTCCCGGGCAGTGCAGGCATTCTGGTGACTCGACCTTTCCAACTTTCTTCAGGTAAAATCGAAAATACCCGTGTCCGCTCAGAAACTGGGTGAGCTAATAGTGGATCTCGCGATGTTTTCTCTCCGTCCACGGTTGCACCTGCTTGATGAGCCTTCTTGTCCAGCTCCCTCGCTCTTCTTGCTCCCAGCCAGTTCTTCAGCGTCTGGCTCCGGGTCTCTCGGTGTACATTTTCAACACCTACCTCCTTCTTCCTCTGGAAGACGCTCTTACGTTTCTTGGTGAGAAGGCCAACCGCCATCACTCCGGCAACGACCAAGACAGCCGGCATAATAACAATAATAGAAAGGCCCTTAGTCAGGTGCTGGCCAGATATGGTGAAAATTGAAGGTGATGATGATTCGAGACCTGAAATCTGGATAAAGTTTAATATTTCGATAAAGTATTAACAATCACTGGAAATGCCAGGACTTTTAGCTAGGCGAGAAGATACCAGATCCAACAATTTTTTTTTTTATATTATAGGCTAATAACCGTAGAGACTCGAATCCATGGTGGAGGCTCTTCCCAAGTATAAGTGACGCATTCTCCATATCCCATTGACTTGGATTGGTCCATATATTCTCCTCAAAATTCTCCTTTCAAAAGTATTGACTATGTTAGCGGCTTGTTTGTTCAGAGTCAAAGTCTCGCTGCCATATGTTATCACCGGTCTAATCATAACTTTGTATAATTTGAGAATATGAAACTAATCATCAATAAATTTTTCTTGAGATAAGAGCGGTTTATTTCAATGAGATTTTACTTCATCTCCGAAACCACAACAACGAAGAGTTATAGTCTAGCGGCCACTCGATACGTTATGACATCAGTGTTGTATCTAGAATTTGGCTGGGGGGGTGGTCTGGGGTCCAGTCGGCATCATACAAAAGAAGAAAACAAGTTATGAATAATCAACATTACTATCTTTAAAGTGGCTGAAAAACGTATGATAACATTCTGAAATCAGTCCCATTAATGTAAACGGTATTAACACAATAAAAATATGCGTTATTGAAACATTGTTTACATGATACTTATTGACTGAATTGATTTTCCTATATTTCATATTTGAAACTTAGGCCTATACGTTAATAGTGTGTAATAAACCTGTTTGTGTATTTAACAATCGGTATGGAGAACCACACATGACTTCCATATTCTAAGATTTATATTTTCAAATCATTTAAATATAAATTGAAATATTTGACAAGTTTGACAAATTGAAATGAAATATTTCCATAGAAACTACTTCTTTGTTGCCGATAACGTAGTACACATATAAAAAATTACCCCCTCCCGTTCAACTACCCTTTCCATTTATAGATATTTCATCTACCTTTCTACAATGGGTTATTATGACCTTCTTTTCAGGATACTTTATTTATCAAATTTAAGTACTTTACTCTTGTTAAAACGTAAAATGTTGCAGGTAAACTACCCCTCGCCCTTAACCGATCTTCACCAAAATCAATAGTCCTCTACAACTCGAGCACATATGCAAAAAATTATTTGATTATGTTTGAATTTGTGGCAGTTATCGTTCGCCATAGAAAAAATTCTACACACAGATACACACACAGACGCTTTTCGGAAAATGACTTTTCTTCATGTTTTGAGGATAGTACAATCAGAATCAGCCCTCATCTCGGACACCATTTTTTTCGCGATCACCATACTCATTTCCTTACGGAACATGGGAGTAAGAAAGCGTTACTATTATATTAGTGTGCATAGCTGAAAAAATAATAAAACAGCCTCAGAATTAAGATATTAATAAAACTCGTCACCTTTTTCCGACTTGGTCCCGTTCGTCCCCCCCCCCCCCCCGTAAATATGCCCCTATATAACATCATAATCAGCGACAATTACTTTAATTCTTTCTTTATTCACGATTGCCGATAAGCCAGAAGATTAGTTTTATTACAATTTAGTGGGATATACTCTAGGTTTTTATGATTATATATAATTTATAATTTGGTAATATTTAAAACTAAGCTAGGAAATTGCACGCTTTCACATAGTCAGAATTTACAAACATAAATATTGTTATTAAAAGCTGAAATTAAGACGCGACCACCAGAAACAAGGGGGAAGAGGGTCACGATAAAATATTGAAACAAAAAACCTAAGCGTACAAGTCAGCTTTCGCTTGATTACCATTATTAATGACAAGGTTAGTATGCGATTCGAGGTAACGTTGGTCGGACGATAATGACATTAATAATACACTTTACCGTCCAAGTAATACGAAACTAATAACATGCCGTAGAACGGGTTGTAAATCGATGTGTTCCGTGCAGGGGAATGATAGCGTGCGTGCGTGCCGTGCCGCGGTCCCGTGACGTCCGTCGCGTGATCCGCCATGATATCTAGTTACCACTGTCTGCTGTGCCGTTATTGCGTCGTCGTCCACTTATCTGTGTAAGGATTAGGGGGAATCGACGTCGTCGTAAAACAATAACTTAGCCCTACGTACGGTGACGAGATTCAGGTAGCATGGCTATGACAAACGACAATCCGGCTAATTGAATAACGGGGGTTCCCTTGGGTCGTCATTGATTAAACCATGCTTACTTTGACAAAATAATAACTACCGACGATGGTCAAAATAATTACTTGAAGTTTCTACTGAATCTGTTTTAACTTTTCTTCTTCATAGACAACTTTTTCATAGTTCCTTCATATTCTTTTTGACTTCTTTTCATTGTGTTTCTTCTTTCTCTCTCGTCTCCCACTACTACTACTACTACTACTACTACTACTACTAGGCCTACCAGTGGCGTAACTATGGAGGGGTAGGTAATCAACGTGGATTTATTAAGGGATAAATCACCCCCCCAAAAAATGGCATTAAAAATTCTAGACAATTTCCATATTTAATTAATGTAGGCCTATTTCTAAGCCGGTTGTGTGTATAAAAATTAGCCTTTTAAGTAATGTAGAAATAATAGGAATTACCATATTTGTAAATTAATAAAATATAAAGTTTGAGTTCAACCTTCAAGTTAGCCTCATCCCCCCCCCCCAAAGATCAGGTTTTAGTTACATCACTGACTAATAGGCTTACTACAAACACTATTGCTACTATTACTACTGTTACTACTACTACTACTACTACTACTACACCACTTCTAATTCTCTTTTCTTTTTCTCCTTGTTCTATTTCGCCCCTTTGGTCTCCACTTCCGTCACGTCTAGCTTCTTCCCCGCCATCAGCGTCACCATCCTCCTCGTCTGTTAAAAATTTCATTGTCTAATTGTGGTTTGGAATGTAATGGTAAACATCTAATTGCTCTTACTGTAATTGCTGTTTTTCCTTCACCTTCTAATTATTTTCCCTTTTACCCGCTTTTGTCTCTGTTATTCCCCTAGTTCCTTATCTTCGCTTCAACATCCTTAATCTTCTTCCCTTTCTCCTTCTTCATAACCTGAAGAATACGTTGTAAAAGTACCTCAGTCTTTTACAACGTATGCTGCTCATTTTCTTCATTCTTCTTGCCCATCGCTTGTTCTGTTTTGCACTCTTTATCCCAGAAGACTGTAGAGGATAACCGAGTATCTCTCTCTCTCTCTCTCTCTCTCTCTCTCTCTCTCTCTCTCTCTCTCTCTCTCTCCTATGGCACTACAGCCCTTGTTGGGCCCTGGCCTCCTTCAATTTCCCCCCATTCTGTTCTGTCGGGAGCCATCCTCCTCCAGGAACGCACTTTCAGTATTTCTTTCGCATCCTCATCCACCGCGTCCTCCCATCTTCTCCTCGGTCTTCCCACTGGTCTTTTTCCGTGGATTCTGGTATTCAATAGTTTTCGTGGTATTCTGTCATCCCCCATCTTGGCTACATGACCACCCCACCTTAGACGCTTAGTTTTATGTATTGTGTTAGCGGTGGTTCTTTATACATTTGATACAATTCAAAGTTATATCTTATTCTCCAGCCGTGTAAGTTCTTAACTGGTCCCAGGATTCTTCGTAATATTTACGAACCGAGTATCTACATTTTACAGGTATTCTCGCAAACGTCCAGGTAGGCATTATTCAGCCTTCCTGTTTCTCATCTGAAACCATATTTTGGATTTTGCGATCGCTGGAGATCTATTTCGCATAAGAAGCCGTATTTTCCTGTCATTGTTTCGTGATTTCTTCACTTTTCTGTGTTGCCTTTTAAGCGAAAGACCGTTCATCTAATTTTTATTTCTACATTTTCTGACGTTTAGTTTCAACAACAACAAATGGAAATATACTGGCTAGTTGAAATAAGGCCTAGATACAGCGCAAACGTCTTGCTGTTACTCTTACTGTTTCCAGCAGCTGATAGACTCCAATTGATTTAATTATTGTCTATTTGTTGTCTATTTAATGATGAAGTTTTAAGAAGAATAGGGGAAGAGAGAAGAATCCTGAAGGTAATAGAAAACAGGAAAAGGAATTGGTTACGTCATTGTTTAAGAAGAGACTGCTTGCTTACACCTGCCGTGAAGGGTGTCATAGAAGGAGAAAAAAGAAGAGGGCGTAGAAGAATGAAGTTAATAGATAGCATTAAAATCAAAGGGTGTTACGAAGAAACGAAAAGACTGGCATACGATAGGACAGCTTGGAGAGCTTTTACAATTTGAAGACCTGCCTTAGGGCAGAACACCAAATAATAATAATGATAGACACAATAAAAGACTAATTATTATGCTACCTTTGCACGGTCAGTTTACCGCGGCCCACTGTATACAGCCTTCCATACATGTGTGTGTGTGTGTGTGTGTGTGTGTGTGTGTGTGTGTGTGTGTGTGTGTGTGTGTGTGTGTGTGTGTGTGTGTGTGTGTGTGTGTGTGTGTGTGTGTGTGTGTGTGTGTGTGTGTGTGTGTGTGTGTGTGTGTGTGTGTGTGTGTGTGTGTGTGTGTGTGTGTGTGTGTGTGTGTGTGTGTGTGTGTGTGTGTGTGTGTGTGAGAAAAAGATATAGACAGACAGACAAGAGAGAGAATTGGTAAATAACCAAGAGAGAGAGAGAGAGAGATAGACAGACAGACAGAGAATATTAATATTACGAGTACTTCCTTAAATTCGTAGTTACCGTCAATCAATGAATTTTTCGGTGAAGGGTTTGTGAGGATCGGTCAAAAATTATAACACAAATTTTAAATTATTTCTGTCGACGTTTCGACAATGTTTATTGTCATCATCAAGACCTGTGTACGAATTCTTTTAGTATGAAGCGGTTTTTAGTATAGTATAAAGAGTTATTTTTATCATGTTAATAAACTTTTAATAATTATATAATTGAACATCCCTATAATCTGTATTTAGCTATATGTTTTACTATGCTATATCTTGACAAGTATATGTATAAACATTTTCTGTACCAATTCTAATATTTGATTGTTGATTACTGCTTTTATAGTTAATTACAAATACCATTACATTATGAGTAATTTAAATTGTAATATTGTATAAATTAAGTTCTGTGATATTATAATTTTCTCGTTGTCTATAAATAAAACATTTGATGATGCAAAACAAACTATCTCAACTCCTTCACATATACAAGGATACACACACATACGCACGCACACACACACACACACACACACATACACACAAACACGTTAACTCAAATAATTGCTCTGTTGTGTTTGACATTTCTTTTGTATTCATACACATGTCCTGATGATGACAATAAACATTGTCGAAACGTCGACACAAATAAGTTAAAATTTGTGTTATAATGTTTGACCGATCCTCACAAACCCTACACCGAAAAATTATGAGTACTCTTGAAATTCATGTAAGAAACAACAATTCGCAGATTATGCAGAACAATGGTAACTTACTTAATAATCCAACCAATTTTTTTCATCCGAAAGGTAGAGGTTGTAATAAATTAACTTTCGTTCTTACTAGTCGCTTTGATAAAATGAACGCGTTTTGAAAGCTGCTGATAGGGGAACAGGCTGTTGAAGCGGAAACTTTTCCGGATATCTCGACGTACGCACGCGCACGAGCGCTCACACACACACAAGTACGCACCGCGCACACACATGAATATTACAGTTAATAACGACAGAGAATATCCCATCTAAAGTAGATTCTCTTGTTCCGAAGACGATGATATCAAGTTTCAAGTGCCTTACTTTCACCAAACGAGCTTTATTCGACGCGAAGGATTAAACGTTGGATCGGTGCCGCGGGCGAATCGACGCTTATATCAAGTTCTCCACTCACCACCACCACCACTTCCCATTTTAAATTGAGCGATTAATGTATAAACAGTATTAACGCCGCGGCGATGTTTATACTGTACACGATCGATTCATAATTACGTTATCGAACCCGTGGCCCTTATTGTTTTCACTCGTTATAATTTTAATTCTTTTTTAAAACTTTGTATTCGTTAGCGTTGATCGTTTTAATTTCCTGTCAACGCAATCACCGTTGAGTGACTGTTTATATCTTCCTTCAAGCTTCACGAGATTTTCGCCTGATTGAAGTCTTCCGGGCCGTAGCAACATTCTTATATAATCTTTCTCAAACATGTTACCAATCGAATTGTTTATTTTGGAAACGACCAGTAAATAAATTTTTACGATTTTCTGTGGGTCAGTGTTCAAGTTTTATGTGTTGGTAAAAAAAATTTCATATTTTTTCTACGCTTTGACTTTCAAGACAAATGTATAAAAGTCATATTTTCCATGATTTGTATTTCTACAGAAAAGTCGCGCCGTATCGTGAATTTCAGTGGTTCTCAACAGGTCTCGAGGCCGCGGAACATTCGAGTCTTTGTGGTATTTCTGATAAAAGTAATTAATATAATTTTACTTAATATTTATTTTCGAACACATAAAAAATATTCAGGAGTTAAACATATTTATTTTACAGGACATATATTGAGTTATGCCTTACAATAACACATTTGAGTTTTTAACGAAAAACTTGAGCTTGTGTTTTGTTACATTCATAGTAGAACTGAACACTAACACACACACACACACACACACACACACACACACACAGATGGTGTGGATGGTGTACAGTGAAGATTTCATAGTTTAGTAGTTCAAACATGTGCAACAGCATTAGGCCGAACAGCCACTGCCGCTTTGACTGTAAATTTTGTTAGCCTCGCAACGAGGTGCTTGTACATTGCGCATCGAAGCCACAAGTTCAATTTCTATCGTCAGGTTTCTAACCGCCTCGGTCACCTTGGATAATGACGGGGGAGGCCGCCCGGTACGGTTCTAAGCTCCTGCAGGTGGGAACCCTTAAGGAACCGCAGTCGCAGGATCAAGACGCTGCAGACAAAAAAATACAACGTTTCCTTCCAAACGGGAACCGTATCCTATCCTCCTCGTGTTCCGAACGCGTGGCCGCGCTGTCTCGCGTGAAAGTGAGATTCACTGGGCTGTGATACCGACAACGCACTCATACAGCCGGTCCGGGCCGACAAATATATAGTAGTAACTCTAATACATTATTTATATTTTATTTTTATCAATGTTATCATTTTTGTGCCTGGAAATGACTCTGGAAGCCAAAATTAGGTGGAAAGAATATGTTAGAAGAAACGAGAAGAAATTGGATTGAAATTGAAGAAAATGTGGTGGCTGCTTGGAAGACAAAAGACACTCTGAGTTCTCGCTACATAACAAGCTGTTGTTATACAAACAAGCCTTGAAATCAGTTGGGTGTATGGTGTACAGCTTTGGGGTTGTACTATGAAATCTAATATTAAAATAATTCAGACTTTTCAAAATAAGGTTCTTCGCATTTAATAAGGTTGCACCGATGGTACGTAAGAAATGATGGCATCCATCGGGACCTGAAAATGCTTACAATTGCTGACGAGATTAAACGGGTTGCGGATAAATATGAAAGGAGACTTCATGAACACGAAAACATTGAAGTGCTACAACTGGTTGATAATGCTGGACTCGTTCGGCGATTGCAGAGACAGACACCTTCTGAACTAGTGAATTAAATGTGTATAGTAATTCTCACCACATGAACAAAGTGTAATTGCACTGACGAATGTTCCACTGGGAGCTTATCCTACACACTGTTAACTTATGCATTAGAATACAATTGCTAGATAGTTTGTAACTAGTTGCAGCGAAGTTAAATAAAAAACATTTTAACATTTTAGTTATATACTTTGAAGCTTTACGGAGAAACGAATTTTCGTCTGCGAAACAAATTCTTGGCTTTAGTAAGAATCTTTTTTTTTTGTTTTAGAAATAAAAACGTTTTATTACATCATTAAAAAGTATAAAACACCCATCGCCCACATTCGTATGGAACAGTATTACCCACGCAAAAGGGTAAATAACGTTTCATACAGTCAACAGAAAATTTATTTTATAAGCTTACACACAAAATCCGTTTCTCCTACTGAGATCGAACACGCGTACATACGCTCTTTAAACGGGTTTAAAATATTCTTGTTAAATTTAAATTTATAATTTTTTTCTACCACAACACCTTTTCAGGAAAGCAAAACCGTTTTTTGATACAAAGACGATAAAACTCTCGCAGAATATGGTCGTGTACAAATATATATATATCTGCCTCACTTAACCACCTGGTGAGTCTCGAACACGAGACGCGTAATCGTTTGCCGGGGACACGTTCAATAACTTTCACGCAGTGAGGATCCAGTCAGAAGAATAAACCCGAACAATATTAAACAGTTTTTTGTTTATATACCTGCAGAATTATGACGTCATTTGCTAAAAACAAATGGCCGGATTGTCACCTGTTGCTAGGCAACGCGAAATATCAGTTTTCTTTTTCAAACTTTCGGTAAGATTTATGTGATGTGGAAGAGAGATTTTGTATTCAAAGAAATACCGAGTTTCTTGTATGAGACAAGAATCGTTTGTCTTGCTGACCGGTATGAAAATGACAGACGAACACAGAACACACACAAGACTAACTCAAAACGGTCCGAATTGATAGTTGTCAATTTGTCTTTCCCTGTAGATTATTACTGGAGTTCAATGACCGCTTGAAATCTGCAACAAGTTTTATGTGTCAAAATGAAATATTTTTTCGACGTTAATAGTGATAAAATGTCTGTGTTTAAATCTGAAAGACGGGTATTACATATTCCTGGACATTTCGACTACATCAGGAATCAGTAGAATTTTTATGTTAAAATTTAGCCTCAAAGGTCATTATTTACATTATTAAAAAAGGTAATAAGCTATGATTGGTTTCAAAAATAACTTTGATACTTTCTGAACAAATGTCTCACTTACCGCATGCAGCTGCCACCGATAATAAAAAAAGTTCCTCGCTAACTGACCTCTTGCTCTGAATACTAAAAAACTCTGAGCCGAACGTAACAAAATACTTCTTTTCTTTCTTCTTCAGCGGCGCAACAACCCATTACTGAGTCAAGCCCTCCTTTAACAGCCTCCGCCGGTTGTCCCGGTCAAGTGTAGCTGCTCTCCTGTTCCGGGTCGAAAGGATATGGCGCGCATCATAGTTCACACCGTCTTCCCAACGTAGTTTGGGTCTACCAACTCTCCTGGTGCCATAGATCTGTGTTGTGAGCGCCTTTCTGGGTATTCCATTCTCCCCCATTTTGATCACATGTCCAGCCCACATGAGTCTACCAAGTTTTATATAATTTTCACAACATATGGTTCATTCAGAAGAGTGTTCAGTTCCTTTTCCTCCATTCACCTCCCACACACATTGGACCAAAAATGCTGCGGAGGATTTTGCGTTCATGAACCACCAGGCTTGACTCAAACTTTCTAGAAATGGTCCAGGTTTCAGAACCATAGGTGAGAACTGGGCGGATCAGTGTTTTATACAAAAGCAGCTTGATGCTCCTGGCAACTGTTCTGCTCTAGTACAGCGGTCTGAGACGAAAGAAGCACCTATTAGCTGAGGTGATTCTTCGCTTTATTTCTTCTGTTGTTTCCCCATCGGAGTTAACTTGGCATCCTAAATAAACATCCTAAATTTTTTTCTGTGCTTAAGTTAATAGATTAATGCAATTTAATGGCACTACAGGCTTAAGCATCCATCGACCTGCAACCAAAGAAAAAATAATTTCATTGAAGTGTACGACATGCGAGTAATAGCGAGTTAAATTTCTAAACTAACGGAAATGTCTGTTTTTATCAATATAGCATTTAATAATTTTTTTATAGTTATTTGAGTTAAAATTAAAACTAACTTCCGGGCTGTTTGGCCGTGGTCCAAGGTTTTCAATTAAACCAGACGTTTCAGCAGCAGCACTGGCTGCCATCTTCAGTGGATGAAACGCGTCAAACATAAAGCGGGTGTCGTACGTTAGGACTGTGGTTAAGGCTAACGTACGACACCCGCTTTAGGTTTGACTCGTCTCATCCACTGAAGATGGCAGCCAGCGGTGCTGCCGAAACGTCTGGTTTAATCGGAAACCTTGGACCACGGCCAAACAGCCCGGAAGTTAGTTTTAATTCAAATGGCACCGGCCGTGTAAGCCTTCTAATACAATTTTATAGTTATATTTGTAATCGTAAATCCAAAAGAAATAAAGTAAGATTATTTATAACGTATGACACTATTTTATGATTATTTTCAAATTAATTTCTCGATTACAACATTTTCAAATGGGCTATAGTTTAGGCGAGCGGTTTCTCCATAAGAACAATATTGTAACGATGGAACCCTATCGAAGAGTCGAGAGCGTCGTTCCACCCATTTCTCCGCTAGCGTAGCGTTTCAGTCAAGGCTGCACTGCAATACCTTCCATATTGTTGTGGAGAGCACTTGTAAATAAGCATTATGCTGGCACGCCGCAGTAAGGATGGAAAGTTCTTTTGGACCAGCCACGCTACTTATATAAGCGATAGCGGCTGGCTTTATCAGACAGTTACAGTGAGTGATTTCTTTAGTGAGGATCGAGTGGTTGTCGAAGTATTCTGGAAAGTGATTACTGTGTTGTAGATAGTGCGGAGTTCTTTATAGTTGTCATTATTATTGCGTACCAACAAATTTAACTTGAATTAGTGAACGAGACTACCTTGTTGATTACAAATTGTCATTTGTGATTAATTGAAGTTTGTAGTATAATTAGTGACTTCATTGGTGTCTCTATTTTGTTTTTCACTGTACCATACGACAAATCAGTGAGATGTCAAAACAATATATTTCCCTATCTCGCCCGTAGTGTCATATGATTCTTGGTCAAGGTATAGGATTTTTTGGAAAGTAAATGTTCTAAATACAAATACACGTTATGGGCCTAACCGCACAAAATCTCATGTTTTGGCAAAAAATATTTAAATAAACGAAAATATTTTTGAAGCATCGTTGGAAATATTTTTGAAATAATTTTGTTCATGCTTGTACAAAGCTTTCCTGATGATGACACAAGAAATGTAAAATTTGTGTTATATTTACTGATGATCGATCTTCGCTAAAGCTTCCATCGTTAAAAATTTATTTCAAAGCTGACAAACATTTTGCCGTACAAACGCTATGGTACCATTCAAGTTAATATATATAAAACAAAAATAAAATATGCTGTTAGAAAGTTTATTTAAACCCACAGAGAGCGAGAGAGAGCGGTTAAGAAGGGAGGCGAGACTTTGACAAAAACCAGACAGGAAGAGCGAAGTTGAAGTTTACCCGAACCCGCGGTGATGCTGTATTAATGGCTATAAACAGTCTCACTGCCAGATATATTGCGTGACAATGCCGATGTCCAGACCCGCGGCCCGGCCGCACTAAACATATACACACAACACGTGTGGGCGGTCTTTTCGATATATCGATCTATCCGAAATAACTGTACTACTGTTTTATGGCGAACATGACAGCTTTATTGGCGCGAGACAATGGAATTAAACGGAATTAACTTGAAAACGAATAAAGAATAATGGATTTGAAATCCTACAGGTAGTAACTCTTATACTCGATAACGTATGCACGTTTATAGCTGGAGTAAAGATCTTTACAGAGGTCATTCAGTAATTGAAGAGACAAATAGTTGTGGAGAAAAAGCGGTTTACTTAATCAGTAAGTGCTTTTTATTATTATATTATTTTTAAAATAATATAAAATTTTTAAAATTATTATAAAATTTTTAAAATAATAATAAAAATACTTAAAAAATATTAATTTTTTTTATTTCTCAACATCCCCCCCTGCAACATTAACACACTTGTCCCATCTCTGAATAAGCTTTTCTATGCCTGCTGCAAAGAAATCTTTATGTTGAGATAATAGGTAGATACCTGATTATATTGTCCTTCTTGCAACTTCAGTCGTTAGGTACGACACGTTTCGGGCTCACAGTCCCATCTTCAGGTAAAAATCACTCGAGGTGAGCTCGTCAGTACAAAACAATTAACACGCACTTAAACACTGAATTCGTTATACACACATATGGCGCGAGAACACGATGCGCAAATGAGTGCGGGTACGGTTATCGGGATAGTACCCGTCAGAGTAATGTGACTGGCAACTCTGTGCACGAACCGACAACACTGCTGCCTGGCCCCCCTTCACATAGCAGTTACGTTTGAACTTGCTACAATTGCTACACCACGATTGTTGAGAATATCTCAAATGAAGTTGTGTTTGTGAGGTGCGTTACGAAATACACCGGCAAAAATTTGAGCAACTTCTATCATGAAATTTTGTGTAAAGCTTCGCGAATCTGCCACTGTCATGACTTACGAAAATTTACAAAGGGCTTTTGGGGAACATTCCCCTATCCAGGGCACAAGTGTTCAGATGGCATAAGGTCGAGAAGGATTGGAACACCTTCATGCCGACGAACCTCGGCCTTTTTAGAGTGCCGAGAAGAAGTGGAAGACGAACCTCGTGCGGGGGGAAGACATTCAGGGAAGGATGACGGACAGGGGATCGTCCTCAAGACCTTCAGGGAAGGATGTCAGACAGGGGATCGTCCTCAAGACATTCAGGGAAGGATGGCAGACAGGGGATCGTCCTCAAGACATTCAGGGAAGAATGGCAGACAGGGGATCGTCCTCAACTGATTTGTGTATTTACGAGAAACTGTTATACTTTTAATCGCAAAATCCTTAAAAAGCTCAGGAAGAGGATGCTGCACCACGACAAGATGTCACTCAGCATCTCCATCAATGAAAAACATTCCTTTGGTTCCCCAGATCATCCTATTTCCTGATCTTAGTCCTGTGACTGACTTCTTTTTATTCCCTCGGCTGAAAAAACCACTTGAAAAAGCGCCATTGTGGTACTTTGGATAATATCCATCAAAGCATAACCAACGAGATAAAAGATACTCCATCATTGCTACGGACAATGGAAGTTGCACAAGGGAACTATTTTGAGCGGTATACCCTTGATTTGTGAAAAGAATAAAATTCTTATTCATTGTGTGTATGGTCACCAAGTTGCAATGGTTAATTTTAAAATAGGTTAGATACCTGATAAACGGTTGCACGTTTACTTTCTCGACGATGCGCATCGTCCCCTCTCGCGCAGTATGAGTGTTTGAATTCAGTGTTTTTTATGTTTTATGTATGTGTTTTTATGAACTGACGAGCTCGACCCGAGTCAGCACCTGAAGATGGGACCTTGATCCCGAAACGCATCGTGCATAGCGACCAAGTAAGTTGCATGAAGGATTATCAGGTATCTAACCTATTTTTAAATTAAAATTCATAGTTAAAAGAAAATGAGTCCCATTACTTTTCTGCCACTCGCCGCATGCAAGACAAGTCAAATAATTATTATTTGATATAAATATGTTAATTATAATGAAACGACAATTATAGTAATAATACATACATATACATACGTACATCCTTGGCACTACAGCCCAGATCGAGCCTTGACCTCTAAAAGAAATTGCCTCCACTTATTCCTGTCCTAAGCCATCCGCCACCAATTCACTGCTCCAAGCTTCCTCGCATCACTGCCGATCTGGTCCAACCGTCTGTTCTTCGGTCTTACAATCTTCCTGTTTCCTATTGGCTTGTGTTTCATAATTCTTTGTGCCGTACGTTCGTCATCCATTCTCTGAACTTGTCCTGCCCATCTGAATCTATTAATTTTGGCAAATCGGACAACTCTAATGTTATTGTACTTAGCATAAAATTCATTATTATTTCTCTTTTTCCAGACTCCGCCCTGTTGAATTGACCCATAAACCCTTCTCCTTATCTTCCTTTGAAACACAGCCAGCCTCTGTTCATTAATTTTCTTGAGTACCCAGCACTCAGAGCCATTATGTCAATACAGGCCTTACCAATGTCTTATAAAGCGTGACTTTAGTTTCTGTGGTTAATAGTCTTGATTTAAAATGTTTATTCAGCCCGTAATAGCTTCTACTAGGACACAGAATTCTTTCAATTTCTTTTGTGCAATTATTCTCAGCATCGACATATGTTCCTAGATACAGCCCCACGAAGCCTTTTACTCTATTACCATATTTGAAATATTATCATTATTACTTCCCACAGCCATAAACTTTGTTTTATTTATAATAAATAGTAATAATAATAATAATAATAATACAGTAGTAGTAGTAGTAGTAGTAGTAGTAGTAGTAGTAATGTATCATTATAAATTTTAACGGTGGTGTGTTTGCGAGGATCGGTCAAAAAAGTATAACACAAATTTTAAATTATTTGTGTCGACGTTTCGAGAATATTTATTGTCATCATCAGGACGTGTGTATGAATACAAAAGAAATGACAAACACAACAGAACAGTTATTTGAGTGAACGTGTTTGTGTATGGGAGTGTGAATATTATTAAGCTATAATATGTTTTACCATGTTATACGTTGACAGGTATATGTATAAATGTTTTCTCTTCAAATTCTAATATTTAATTGTTGATTACTGCTTTTATAATTAATTATAAATACCATTACATTATGAGTAATTTAAATTGTAATATTGTATAAATTATGTTCAGGGATATTATGATTTTCTCGTTGTATTTAAGGAAAACATTTGATGATGTAAAATAAACTGTATCAACTCCTTTACGTATACAATGATACACATATACGCGCGCGCACTCACACACACTCACATACACAAATACATTTACTCAAATAATTGATCTGTTGTGTTTGACATTTCTTTTGTATTCATACACAGGTCCTGATGATGACAATAAACAATGTCAAAACGTCGACACAAATAAGTTAAAATTTGTGTTATATTTTTGACCGATCCTGACAAACCCTTCACCGAAAAGTTCATTAATTGATGGTCACTACGAATCCAATGATTTAATAATAATAGTAGTAGTAGTAGTTGTTGTTGTAGTAGTAGCAGTAGAAGTAGTAGCGGTAGTAGCAGCAGCAGTAGTAGTAGTAGTAGTAGTAATACCAGTAGTAGTAGTAGTAGTAGTAGTAGTGGTAGTAGTAGTAGTAGTAGTAGTAGTAGTAGTAGTAGTAGTAAAAATTGTTTTGTGTTGTGTCACCCATTATTCCGTTATTGTTATCAGCAGTAATTTTGACATACTTCAGCCAGCCAAATAAATAAAACAAAAACGCGTCGTGATCCCAATTCCCCAACATCTTTACACCTAACATCTGTGGCAAAATTAAAAGTAAATATTTACAGATACAAAAAGACTGTCTGATCTTTCTCACCCTTGGACATGTTTTTCTAACGAACCGCAATTCCGACACTCCCTCAACCCCGACAGCCTGCAACATGTCACATCCTTCCTTTCTGCAACCAAACACATTGTGTTTGACCTCCCATACATCATCACACCAATTTGTCATACACTGGTCAACTGACGAATTTTGTGTGCCATGTTACAGACATTAGTTGAGACGGGAAAACGGTAGGCCTATTTATTATTTCTGCGACTTTTTTTACAATGGACACCGTCCTTTGCCTTAGCCGTTGTGAGGAAAGCCCACATTGCGCGAAAGCTGACTAAGGCAAAGGGAAATTTTTTTAAATTTTTATTAATTTATTTTTAAGCTAACAAAATTTAAACGCATCTGTGGAACGATTCATATGTAGTACCTGAAAAATAAAACACGGAAGGATACCCGAATGAAATTTTATAAAACTGTGGCTGTCCCCACATTCCTGTATGCTAGTGAGTCATGGACTCTTGGTAAAAGTGACGTGAAGAGGATTCAGGCAGCCGAAATCTAAGAGGGATGCAAGGTTGTTCTCTTCGGAGAAGTAATGAGGATATTAGACGCGATTTAAACATTGTATCATTGCACCAGAAGATTGAAGACCACAGAAAGTGACGGTGTGAACACTTGAATCGCATGCCTGTTATTCATCTACCTTTGGCTGCCTTGGGTTATCATCCTACTGGGAACCCATGTCGGTAGACCGAGGAGGAGATGGGTTCCGGAACAGATGTAGGGCCTAGTCCTTGGAGTGGTGATGATGATTATTATGTTGAATAATTTATACGAAATATATGCAAGGATCAAAAAACACCGGCTGCAGACTATTTCCGAGAATCTTATTTTGGAAGAACAAACGGCTTCAGGAAGAGCAGATCTTGTACAGACACTGCTTTTAGGCCCATTATTACACAGATCATTGAGAACCATCGTGAGTTCAATAAAGAAACGCATGTAGCGATCTTGTACAGACAATGCTTTTAGGCCTATTATTACACAGATCATTGAGAACCATCGTGAGTTCAATAAAGAAACGCATGTAGCGATCTTGTACAGACAATGCTTTTAGGCCTATTATTACACAGTTCATTGAGAACCATCGTGAGTTCAATAAAGAAACGCATGTAGCGATCTTGTACAGACAATGCTTTTAGGCCTATTATTACACAGATCATTGAGAACCATCGTGAGTTCAATAAAGAAACGCATGTAGCTTTCGTTGACTTTGAGAAGGCCGTTGATAGAGTAGATAGAACTTTTCTGTTGCAAATATTATAAGAACGGGCATACCCACTACAACTTATAAGAACTATACAAGGCCTATATAACGGAACAAGAATAGCTGTTAAAATTAATTAGCATATCTTAACAAATATCTATCAAGTTGTTAGACAAGGTTATGTCACCAGTATATCACTTTCTCTTTTAAGCATTTATATTGACGATCTGAAAGGAAATGGAAACATCCAGTGAACCCTGGTATGAAGTTATCACGAGACAGATCTGTTGTTTGCTGACGACTTGCTTGTACTTAAAAATACAAAATCTGATTTACAAAAATCTGTTTTTGATACTCATCAGATTTGCAAACAACACAATATGAAAATCTCCACTATAAAAACAAAGCTGATGGCATTTCGAGGCAAGGATCCAATAAGAACTAAAATTATGATTAATGAGCGAATCCTAGAACAGGCGAGCCATTTTAATTATGTCGGGATGACATTGGCTGTGACAGAAATCATGACATTGATGTTAAGTTATTTAAGTTCCAGACGATCTGTGGGACAATCGTCTGTTATTTTTAGAAACAAGGTATGTTGGGATACAGAGATCTACAAAGTTATGGTAGTCCCTATGCTGTCCTATGGTGCGAATTATGGACAACAATCAAGAAACAAGACAGTAAAATACAGGCCTCGGAAATGGCGTTCTTAAGAAGACTTAAAAGATGTTCTAAACTCGACCGTATAAAGAAAGAACGTTTTTAACTTGAATAAAAGATTAAAAGATTACAAACAACGGTGGAAAGAATACTTATACGGCGTTCCAAGTCAGATTAGGAGATTAGGAGGGATTAGGAGTCACTTACTAACACACACGCGCGCGCGGGCGCGCGTCTGGGGTATAAATCATCTACTGGGGCATCCACTACGTAACTGCGACTTTTCTAATATGCATTTTTTAGTGAAAGAGCTTAGCATATTTGTAATCTCCATAAAATGTTAAAGAAAATGACACCAAACACAACGTGGTTGTGGTATATTTTAGATGTACAACTAAGTCTAATTTAATATCCATTTTGGCTTTAGATATTACTATTTTGCAGTACTGTTTGCTTAAATTTTAATATGATATTTATATTGTAAATATACTATGTAAATAGGTAATTGTATAAGTTATCATATCAATCAATCAAGACAGCATTTGTTATTGCAGAAAAAATACAAATTTTCATATTTCCGGCTTAATTTTTGCACTATAAATTGGAAATACATTTTTGTTTGTAATCATCAAGATATTACCAACATATTTATTACTTTATAATAATATCTTTATTAAGTACTAAAATTCTGCGTTTGCTTTAGAAGTCCCTAAAATACTCATATTTGTCGCAATTATGTGTTGTTTGGACTCAATTTTCTCACAATTTCACGGGGATTACAAAAATTATTTTTTAATTTGGATTTTAAGCTAAATTAAAAATTTTATAGTTTTGAATTGGACCGTATAGCCTACTTATACCTGAACCGCCCGGAGCGGCCGGTTGTGAGTGCGCGTGCGAGAGTGAGGGTCTTCTAATCCCTTAGGTGCCATCTGGTGTGGAACACTCTGTAGAAAGAATGTCAGATTCCAGGCTGGCCAAACAAGTCTGTAGGACACAGAGGTATGGGTAGACACAGGAAGAGATGGCTAGAGGTTTTTTGAAGGCGGAACAGGCAGCACCTTACCTATGTCTTGTGAAGATGATGATGATGATGATGATGATGATGATGATGATGATGATCTAAAATATTAATGTTCCGTGTCGACGGTGTTTAGTTCCATATATCGTGAACATAAGTACTCTTGAATTCATTTACAAACGCAGTCGCTGGAATCTCCAGACACAGACTATGCAGCTAACCTTGGCCAGATTACAAACTCCTCTAATTCGTGACGATTATTTATTTTCATTGCGTTCACACCAGACACAATTTAGAACATAAATTAAAGCAACGACTTCCTTTCGCAACATTTGGACAGTGTACTAAAGCATTCTGTACGTCGTCGCACACACGGAGGCTATAACCGGCTTCCTTCAGACGTGACTCCGCCCTCATTGTATTGTCTTGCAATACTGTTGGTCATGTAGCCTACGACGTTTTCAATTAACAGTGGTCATGCGTCCAATGCCTACTACTGCAATTATCACTTTCCTGTTTCCTTGCGTTGAATATGTCTCTGACCTGTTGCTTCCGGTTTCTTGAAATCCGCATTCAGGATGCGTCTGTGTAGATTCTATACCTATTGCAAACGATCATCAGGTTCAGCTCTTTACTTTTAGCTGACACGTTTTTTTTTTTATTTTTGTTTCTTGGTGTTCTGCTCTAAGGCAGGTCTTCAAATGGTAAGAGCTCTCCAACCTGTCCCATCGCTTGCCAGTCTTTTCGTTTCTTCGTAACACCCTCTGATTTTAATGCTATCGATTAGCTTCATTCTTTTACGCCCCTTCTTTTCTCTCCTTCTATGACACCCTCCATGGGAGTTGTAAACAAGCAGTCTCTTCTTAAACAATGACCAAACCAATTCCTTTTCATATTTCTGTTACCTTCACGATCTTCTCTCTTCCCCTATTCTTCTTAAAATTTCATCGTTACTTACTTTATCAACCCACCTTACTTTTTCCATTTCTCGCCAAACCCACATCTCAAATGCTTCTAATCTTTTCTCATCCTCCTTCCTCAGTGTCCATATCTCTGCACCATATAAAGTAACGCTTCACACATAACATTTGGCCAACCTTTTCCTTAAATTCTTATTAATTTTGCCACACAGCAGTCTCTTCTTCCCATTAAATGCCTCTTCCGCTATAGCAATACTTGTTCTAATTTCACGAGTGTGCAGGACATATCTTCACTTATCAAGCTTAGCTAACATGAAATTGAACAAATGTTTCGGTCTGTCTGTTGATCTCGCAAAGCAGTGGCCTTTTTAAAAATTAGAAAACTAATCCGTAAATACAGAAATACCGTACTTTATCTACTTTACCGTTGCTGAGCATTTCATGGATAGCACATACGTATAACTAATGTTGAAGTTCTTAGTAAGGTGAAGAAAGATAGGGAAGTTATTAACACAATGAAGATAAGAAAGCTTCAGTATCTGGGACATCTCATGAGAAGTGAACAGGGATTTTACTTATTGCAGTTCACACTACAGGAAAAAGTACTTGAAAAGAGAGGAGTTGGGCGACCGAGAATATCATGGCTGAGAAATTTAAGGACCTTGTTTGGCATGAATACAACTGACTTATTCCGTGCAGCGGTGCAGAATGTTAAAATAGTCTATTTGATATCCAACATCCGAAACGGATAGGAACTATCAGAAGAAGAAGAATCCGGAAAACTCGTAGATAAAGATACGACCGTTTATCAAGTAAGGTGCGCACCAGTGAGGCGGAGAGACGCGAGCAGCGTGCCGAGCCAGTAGGCCATCATCAGGCAAACAGTCATTCAATTAATACCGACTACGTAGGGCAAACCACACGTTACTAGTAGTAGGTCTAGTCTCGCACAAACCACCAATTGCAGGGTCGTGCTTAACAACCGTCACAGCGCTCTCGCCTCATAATACTAAGTGCACAATACAATTACTGCTGAGTCTCGCCTCGGATTAATTGTTAATGTAATGACTGCAAGTACCGTGTCATTGAGTCTGGGTTTACTCAATTGTGCCACAATCTATAGTTGGTCCTGTTACTGTCGCAAATTAAAGATCACTGTATAGAGGCAGTAAAAGAGTTCATATACCTTGGCTCCCAGATAAACAGCATTAATGACACCAACACTGAAATAAGAAGAAGAATATATTTCGCAAATAAAATATATTATGGATTAAAAAAGCACCTAACATCTAGCTTCATCTCAAGAAGCAGGAAATGCAAAACTTACAAAGCACTTACAGGCCAGTGCTGAAATATGCTTCAGAAACCTGGACAATGACAAAAAGTAGCGAGAGACTTCTAAGAAGGACGGATTCTAAGAACAATATTTAGAGGAGTACAAGAAAATGGAATGTAGCGTAGGCGCAATAATTATGAACTATGCCATCTTTACAAAAAGAGCCGGACATTGTCAGGATGATCAAAATATACAGGCTAAGGTGGGTTGGACAGATAGAGAGAATAGAGGAAGGACAGCCTACGAAACATATTTTCTACCAGAAACTAATGGCTAGTAGAAAAAGGGAAGACCCCCGAAGTAGATTCGAAGACCGGATAGAGGAGGACGTCGGAAAGCTGAACATAAGAAACTGGAAAGCCAGGGAGGAATGGAATCGACTCTTGGAGCTGGCCAAGACGCACCAGTGGTTGAAGAGCCACGGCTGATGTTGATTACAGATCATCATCGTCATCATCACCACCTTCACAGGCAAGGTGCTGCCTGTTCCACCTTCAAAGATCCTCCAGCCATTTCTTCCTGGAACTGCCCAATCACCTGTGTCCTATAGGTTTGTACTTCCAGACTTGTTTGCTCAGTCTGGAATCTGACATTCTTTCTAACTGTTCTTCCACCTTTGTTTGTAATCTTTTAATGTTTCATTCGAGTCAAAAACTTCTAACCAAACTTATACGATCAAGTTTATAACAACTTTGAAGTCCTCTTAACCGCCTTTTCCAAGGCCTGTATTTTAATTTCTTGTCTGTTGGCTGTCGTCCATAACTCACACCGATATACGGACCATCATAACGTTGTAAAACTTTAATCTTGTTTCTGAAAATACGGTTGAAAAGATCGTCTGAAACTTACCTAACTTAATATCAGTGTCATAGTTCCTATCACAGCTAATATCACTGCACGCTATAAATTTGTTAAAACGTTATACAACCATTTAAAGGCAAAACGTATAATTGTTTTAAAGAATAAATTAAATATCTAAGATCAACATCATCTTCACGACACGGCGTAGGCAAGGTGCTGTCTGTTTTGTCTTCAAAAATCCTCCAGCCATCCCTTCCCGGCTCTACCCACACAACCCTTGTGTTCTATCCTGTAGGTTAGTATTACCAGACTTGTTTGCCCAGTCTGGAACCTGACATTCTTTCTATGTGTTCTTCCCACCGTTTACTGTACTCTTTTAATTTTCCATTCAAGTTGAAAACTTGTAAATCTTCTCTTATGACCTCATTCCTTGGACGGTCAAGCTTTGAACACCTTTTAACGCCTCTTAATAACGACATTTCCCAGGCCTGTATTTCACTGTCCTGTTATTTTTTGGCTGCTGTCCATCAATTCACACCCGTAGGAGAGTAAAAGGGCTGCCACAAATTTGTAGAACTTTAATTCTGTATCTCGACGTACCTCGTTTCTAAAAATACGATTGACTGTCCCACAGATCGTTTGAAATTTACTTAACTTAACATCAATAGAATAATTCCTATCATAGCCAATATGATATAGGAATTAAAATGTCTTGTGATTTACAAGCAAGGTCTGATCGTGCGGACCACGCAAGAAAGAAAGGGGTCAGATTTCTTGAATTTGTTACGTTGTGAACGATTTCCAAGTCAGGAAAAATTTGTTGACGGAAGTTCACCGCAAGGTTCATCTGCCAGTTGTGTATGACATCGTCTATACATAAATTAAAACGACAAGATGACAGTGGACGCCCTTGTCATACTCCTTTTTGTTCTGTCTTGTCTCAATTAAGATTTTGTTTTCCTTTAGAAGACTTTCCGTAGCTCTAATGAGGTGTTGTGGGATTCCTTTCTTTCCCATTATTGCCCACAGCCTGCTCCTATTCACTCTATCAAACGTCTTTCCACGGACGATGAAAGCTACGTATCTGGGCAACTAACATTGTCTGTACTGGAAATAAACTGACTAAACTCCTGGCTACTGGGTAGTGGTCCACTCCTAGTGTTACTAACAGACGTTTCGGAGGCCATCGTGAGTGTACAAAACGATTCGCTAACTAGCACGGTCTTCGATACTTAACCAAATTACTGTAGAAAAAGAACATAACAGTACATTCTTTCGCCACAGTACTGTGGTTAACTGACGAAGACCGTGTCAGGTAAGAATACTTAACCAAATTACTGTAGCAAAAGAAGATAACAGTACTTTCTTTCGCCACAGTACTGTGGTTAACTGACGAAGACCGTGTCAGGTAGCGATACTTGTAACGACCAAGAATTTTAAATTTTAAAATTATGATCGAAAAGACGTTACAAGCAGCCAAGACACCCCAACACGAGCCAGGAGCAATAAATAAGGAAACAGTTTAACGAAGTGTCAACTGAACGTTTGCTAGGACAATACGAATACGCTTCACATAACTTTACAATGGGAAATAAGGTTGGCCTGTGACAGACTCGACTCGACCGAGATTTACAGCCCACAACAAGCAAGACAAAAGGGAAACTGTGTCAGCAGCGTTTTACCGAGAAATTGTAACGAGCACACACTGCAAGGTTAATTTGAAGTGTGCCACCAGTAAGAAAAGGGTGTAGTGCACAATGGTATTTACCCTGTATGAGAACTGACATCGATATCTAAAGAATGGAATCGAACTTGTGCACAGCGGGAAACGTCTTACTGGCGACAACTGATATTTACGACAGGGAGAAGGAGTGCCGTCTTGGAAACGACGACACGCTGCGTCCGGATAGCTAACGGAAAAGGGTCATGGTTAGTGAAACAATAACGAAATACGACACATTGTTCGCGTGAGAACAGCAGCAGGGTCCCGGAGTACACTTAGACAAAGACTTGATCGACAGCCGAGAAATTGCTCTTGTTCCAGGAAAAGGGTACGGAGGCCTTCGACGCGAACTTGTGGGGACACAAGATACCCAATCACAACCTAGCATCTACCCAGAGTACAGGTCTCCACCTGTACATGAGGATCGTCGTCATCATGGCAACGGGAACGACGAATGAGAAGTGGAGGACCAGAGTCTTGCTTAAGGGTAGGGGTTCTCCTGTCCTATCATGTTCGACCAGAGGCGTGTGTTCCAGAAGATTGCATTGTGGTAAACGATGTTTATTAAAAACTGTTTACAGAGCACGCGGGAAGCCAGTCTTCATATATTTTCAACAGTCTTCATATATTTTCAATCAGATACTTTAAGACAGTCTTCACGGAACTTAAATCTTAAATTTTCTAAGTCTTAATACAGTTCGGTTAACATACGTACAGCAGTTGGACTTTGAAACTCTGCTACGCGGTGTTTAATCAGTAGACTAAAACATTTCGATATTTGCGAGTTATCCGGTAACAGTGTATCTACAGTGACTAAAAATCATGCAATATACGCCAGTGCTTAATAACTCTCGAGTACTTTATCATACTCAGTTACCGCTTATTCAGAACTAAATTAACCAATCGCAGTTTCATCAATAACAGACTCGCAGAAATATTGTTAATGCTTTACCGGACAACGGAATCGTAACGTAGTACAGTGCGAAGCGATACAATACCAATTGGAACAAATGCACCACGTTATCAAAGACATTATACATTAATATACACAAGAAGTCCAATAATAGACAGTCAGATATATATACACCATAGTTAACGATGAACTTACTCACACAATACATGATTTCATAGACTCTAACAGTAACGGCCGACATCAACAGAAAATACACACAGCGCGAGTGAATCTGATCCGCGTGTGTTAAGTGTTAGTGACATCACGGCTACGCAACTTCGTACATATGGACCACCAGCGGGAAGGAGTTACACCGATGGAAATATCGGATAAATCACTTTAACAAGTAATCTTTATGTTATTCTTATCATAAGAACTCTACTGTCCTGTCTCTTTTCACGAAAACACCCTTGAGTATTTAAATTAAATATGGTAAAGTTAAATAACGCTATTCATCTGAGGCAAGAAATGAACGCATTAGTATAAGATTTATAGTTTGACTATTTATGTTTTTTTTTATATGTTGATTGTATTATATATGTATGTGTATGTTTTCCAGCAAACAACGTATTGGATTCGCATTGTAATTTGATAGATACATGTGTTCTTCTTATGAATGTATTTTCAGGGAATCATCCATATTTATATATTGAAGTCCTTTTACTTAAATGATGTTAATAAATAAGTGTTTATTTTATTCAGAATATATGCGTTCATTATTGTCAAAGTTACCTCAGAATAAGAAAATAACGTCACTTGAATGATTATAGTAGATTTTATTAATTTATACAATAATTAGAGTCTCAGTGCAGTAATTATGCTGACATCAAATAACTAACGTATCACGTAGCTTCAGTCAGTTTGGTATGAATAGCCTAATTGAGTAATTACACGATCGCAAATTACAAATTATTATAATTACATAATTGATTAAATTAATTGTTTGCATAATTAATTGCACGTTGTATAATTGGCTCCCAAAGAACGTGGGGCACTACAAATATCAATTACATCCCCAATTAAAATTATATATAATTGGCGCCCACCCCACGGCAAAGAGCAGGCAGTAGATAGGATAAGCGTATATATTTCATGTTAGTTGTAAGAAGAAATATTATTAGTGTGAAGCTAGTTGGACTGAATGTTAACGCGGAGTAAGGCTGCAAAAATGACGACTAGTAGTTTCGATTCCATGAATAACCAACAGGGTGTACCTGATATCGAACGTGAGGAATCACCAGTGGAGTCACAAATGACCGAGGAGACGTCAGACGTCAGAGCGCGGGGAAGGAGTCCCAACAGCAACCACAGGAAGAAATGACGATGCGTTCACTGATGGATCTCATGCGGGCACAGAGTGAAAGCCTTAAAATGATTAATGAAAATTTTAATGAAAAATTCGAGAAGCAGAATGAAGATTTTACAAAAAAATTTGAGAAGCAAAAGGAAGAAATTAATGAAAATTTTAATGAGAGATTCGAGGAGCAGAATAAGAAGTTCGACAAACTAGAAGACAAGTTAGACAAGCAGAAGGAGGAAGTCACACAAATACGCGCGGAAATGCGTGAATACATAAATAATTGTGACAAGAAGATAGACGAGGCCCAGAAGCAGCAGAACGAGACCATAAGAGAGTTAAAGGACGACACCGACAAGAAATTCGAAGAGGTACGAGAAACTAGAGAATTATACCGACAGGAACTAAAGAGTATTACCCAAAATACTCAAACAAGCATCAAGAAGATTAACAACAGAGTAGAAACACACGTTAAGGAAAGTCATAAGAAGCAGGGGGAATTAAGAGTCGAACTATTCCAAACAGTAAGACAATTACAACAGGAGCAGGGAGACGTAAACAGCACGATACAGCAGAAGATCAATGAGGTAGATGGGAGACAGAAGTCGGCGGAACTAAAACTGGATGAGAGCACAAGGGAGAAGACCACTCGTATCAACGAATTGAAGTCTCAAATAGAACGGCTACAACGACAGCTGATTGAAGGTGAGTCTGGGATAATCAGTAGGATTAACGGACACACACATGCAGAATTAAAGTACAACGGCACTGACAGGTTCCCGATGGAATTCCTAAAGGAGTTGTCAGAGATTCAAGAGCAATACTATAACAACAATGACATTAAATGGATCGGGAGGCACTTGGAGATGGACGCTGGGATATGGTGGCGTGTCATACGGAACCAAATCTCCACGTACGAAGAGTTCAAAGAAGCCTTCACCTTGAAGTACTGGGGTCAAGAACGCCAGGACAATATACGCGACAACCTCGAGTACGGCAGATATGAGTGGAATGGGCCAATCACAGCCATCCAATACGTAGAGAGAATATTACTAGAAAGCCGGCAACTATCGCCAGCATTGACCGATACGCAGCTGATCCGGAAATTAGCCCGTCATTTTGGGAAGGATTTGCAGCTCGCCGTGGTCACACGTGGTATCACAAGTATACCGAATTTCGAAGCATTAATTACGGAATTTACAAGTATTCAGTCGAGTGGAGAAAACAGTCGCAGGCCGCATTATAGAACCTACAACGAAGGAAAAAACAACCCGAGAGAGAGAGAGAGAGAGAGAGGGACATTATAACAAAAGTGAAAGTGACCGACAGCCGAGGGGTCGTTTTGACAACAAGCAATACATCAATACGGTGCAGTTTACGCCAGCAGAAGCGGGCCCCAGTAAAACGGTCAATGACACCACCCCGAGGGCGAGCGGTAACGGCGACAACAGCAAAAAAAAAATATGTCAAACTAGAGAATAAGATAGAATTTTTAAACGACTTACTTCCGAGTGAGACTGTAAATATATTACTACCGGACTTACGAAAGGACCTGCTACAAGAGGACGACGAAATTATTAATAAACAAGTATTGAAATGTCCCGAGATTACTATCAAATTTAATAATGATATAATTGTACAAGCCTTGCTTGATACAGGGTGCCTCATCAACGGGTTATCGGAGACGTGGTTTAATAACCATAAGAAGAGTATAGGACCATATGAGACACTACCCGTAACGAATACATTTATCATAAGTGCTGTGGGAAATAAATCCAAATTAGTTAAGAGACAAATATTGTGTGACATTGAGATTGATGGTATCCGATATGAATGTGTGTTTTTGATAATACCAGAATTAGTTAAACCATGCATACTAGGAATTAGTTTTCTACAAGAAGTTGGGTGTCGTATCGACATCGGAAACAAAGTAATTAAGTTAAAAAACAACACTGATGAAGAGGAGCATATTATACCAATCATACCAATCATGAACATTGACGTGATAACCAGTGAAGAAGAGGAGGAAGTACTGCGATGCATCGATGAAAAGATTGGGAGCATAGACTGCGTGGATGAAGGAATACTGCAACGCCTGAAGGAGATTTTAGTAAGGAACCGGAATGTTTTTAGGGAGTGTCCGGGAAGAATAGAGGGTTACACACATGAGTTTCACGTTACGGACAGGACACCCTATTTTCAACGAGGTTGGCCTGTGCCGCTTGCTTACAGAGACAAGGTGAACGAAGAGATTAACCGAATGTTACGATATGGAGTAATCGAACGTTGCGCCAGCCCGTACGTCAACCCTATCGTGACTGTAATCAAGAAGGATGGGAGGGTTCGCCTGTGCCTTGATGCAAGGAAAGTGAACAGCGTAACTGTACCCGATTACGAAGGAGTGTCCCCGGTAAATGAGATATTGGCTAGATGTGGAGATATGCAGTATCTATCGACGGTCGACTTATCCAGTAGCTTCTGGCAGGTCCCATTAAAACAAGAATGTAGGGATTTCACTGCGTTCATGCACGAAGGGAGGTGCTACCGATTCACAGTGACACCATTTGGACTTAGCACCAGCTCTGCAGCGTTGACACGTGGATTGGATGTGGCTCTCGAGGAGGAAGTCAAGAAGAACACGATCATCTACGTGGACGACTGTTTGTGCTACTCCAACAATATCCAAACACACTTAAACCATTTAGAAACACTGCTAAACAACCTCAATAAGGCAAATATCACTGTCAACCTCACCAAATCACAATTCTTTAGACGAGAAATCTCATTCCTTGGTTATCGCCTTACAACAAAAGGGATACAAGCAACCGATGACAAGGTAAAGGCAATTATGGATTTCCCAGCACCAAAGAATACGAAACAACTCAAAGGTTTCCTTGGCCTCACCAATTTTTACAACAGATTCACGAGCAAATACGCGGAAACAACGCAGCCTTTACACGAACTGCTGAAAGGAGGACGAAAGTTTTCATGGACAAGAGAAGTGAACGAATGTTTCCAGAGAGTCAAGAATTTATTTATAAACACAGTAACTCTACGGTTCCCACGGCCGAACCAAAGATACTACATCCAGTGTGACGCTAGTAATTTTGCGTATGGTGGCCAGCTTTATCAGATCGATGAAGAAGGAAAAATTGGCGTGATCGCTTTTACAAGCAAAACATTTAAAGGCGCAGAACGTAATTATTTCACGACGGAGAAAGAACTCCTAAGTGTCAGTTAGATGTCTGGATAAGTTTCGAGTGGCCAGCCCCTAACGATAATAACGGACAATAAAGCCTTAACATTCATGCACAAGTGCCACTTAAACAACTCGAGAATTACAAGATGGATTCTCGCCATACAGGAATACAATTTCGACATTATCCACTGTAAAGGAAAGGATAATGTAGTTGCGGACATATTGAGTAGATACCCGGCTGACGCGGAACAACATGAGACAAACGAGGAAACGCACGAGTACCTAATTACAGTAATCATCTAGTTATTAAAATGAATCAACAAATAGGTAAGATAATTAGAGATATCGGTAAATACCAGAATGAAGATGACAAACTTAGAACACTTAGTGATAAGATTAGGAACAATGATGTAGACAATAAATTAAGCAAATTTTATAAAATTGTTAACAATAAGTTATACCGACGACAACGTGGCGAATGGAAACTATACATTCCTGACAGTGTGTCGAATAACTTAATTGCAGAGATACACCAAATGTACGGACACCTAGGCCCGAAAAGGTGTGTAAAGATGTTACAAGAGCACTTCACTCTTGACGGCTTGTTCAAGAAAGTAAAAGCATATATCCAGACTTGTGACTCATGTCAAAGATACAAGGACACAAACAACAGGATGCTGTTTGGCGGAACAAAGGCGATGATACCATCAGCTAGAGGTGACATCGTGAGTGTCGATTACTATGGACCTCTACCAACTGGTACAGGAGGTGTCAAATACTTACTTGTCATGGTGGACAACTTCACAAAGTTTGTCAAGTTATTCACATTAGAAAGAGCGACAACCACCACGACATTACGAAGGATCAGAGACTACTGTGCGAAGTTTGGACGACCGAAGGTCATCTTAACTGATAACGGCACGCAATTTACCGCGGAAAAATGGATTGAAGGTCTCGAGGAGCTGAATATACAACCGAGATATACGGCGATAAGGAATCCTCGCGCGAACTTAGCCGAAAGGATTAACCGCCAACTTGGGAATCTATTCAGGATCTTTGTACACGACCAGCATAGTAGGTGGTCAAGGTACGTCGGATTGATTGAGACGTGTATCAATGAAACGTACCATGAAACAATAGAAATAACCCCCCACGAGGCCCAATTAGGAAAGAAGCCGACCCGCGCATGGGAGACGTGGCTGGATAAAGAAATCATCAACAGTAAATACAGTTCAAATATCAACGTATTTGTAAAAATAAAGGAAAAAAGAGAGAAGTATGCTAAGCGCATCAATGATAGCAAGAAAATTACTAAATTTACTATCGGCGATAAGGTGCTGTTAAGTGGTTAACTGACGAGGACCGTGTCAGGTAGCGATACTTAACCAAATTACTGTAGCAAAAGAAGATAACAGTACTTTCTGTCGCCACAGTACTGTGGTTAACTGACGAGGACCGTGTCAGGTAGCGATACTTAACCAAATTACTGTAGCAAAAGAAGATAACAGTACTTTCTGTCGCCACAGTACTGTGGTTAACTGACGAGGACCGTGTCAGGTAGCGATACTTAACCAAATTACTGTAGCAAAAGAAGATAACAGTACTTTCTGTCGCCACAGTACTGTGGTTAACTGACGAGGACCGTGTCAGGTAGCGATACTTAACCAAATTACTGTAGCAAAAGAAGATGACAGCACTTTCCTTCGCCACAGTACTGTGGTTAACTGACGAAGACCGTGTCAGGTAGCGATACTTAACCAAATTACTGTAGCAAAAGAAGATGACAGTACTTTCTTTCGCCACAGTACTGTGGCTAACTGACGAATACCGTGTCAGGTAGCGATACTTAACGAAATTACTGTAGCAAAAGAAGATAACAGTACTTTCTGTCGCCACAGTACTGTGGTTAACTGACGAGGACCGTGTCAGGTAGCGATACTTAACCAAATTACTGTAGCAAAAGAAGATGACAGTACTTTCTTTCGCCACAGTACTGTGGTTAACTGACGAGGACCGTGTCAGGTAGCGATACTTAACCAAATTACTGTAGCAAAAGAAGATGACAGTACTTTCTTTCGCCACAGTACTGTGGTTAACAGACGAAGACCGTGTCAGGTAGCGATACTTAACCAAATTACTGTAGCAAAAGAAGATGACAGTACTTTCTTTCGCCACAGTACTGTGGTTAACTGACGAAGACCGTGTCAGGTAGCGATACTTAACCAAATTACTGTAGCAAAAGAAGATGACAGTACTTTCTTTCGCCACAGTACTGTGGTTAACTGACGAGGACCGTGTCAGGTAGCGATACTTAACCAAATTACTGTAGCAAAAGAAGATAACAGTACTTTCTTTCGCCACAGTACTGTGGTTAACTGACGAAGACCGTGTCAGGTAGCGATACTTAACCAAATTACTGTAGCAAAAGAAGATAACAGTACTTTCTTTCGCCACAGTACTGTGGTTAACTGACGGAGACCGTGTCAGGTAGCGATACTTAACCAAATTACTGTAGCAAAAGAAGATAACAGTACTTTCTTTCGCCACAGTACTGTGGTTAACTGACGAAGACCGTGTCAGGTAGCGATACATAACCAAATTACTGTAGCAAAAAAGATAACAGTACTTTCTGTCGCCACAGTACTGTGGTTAACTGACGAGGACCGTGTCAGGTAGCGATACTTAACCAAATTAATGTAGCAAAAGAAGATAACAGTACTTTCTGTCGCCACAGTACTGTGGTTAACTGACGAGGACCGTGTCAGGTAGCGATACTTAACCAAATTACTGTAGCAAAAGAAGATGACAGTACTTTCTTTCGCCACAGTACTGTGGTTAACTGACGAGGACCGTGTCAGGTAGCGATACTTAATCAAATTACTGTAGCAAAAGAAGATGACAGTACTTTCTTTCGCCACAGTACTGTGGTTAACTGACGAAGACCGTGTCAGGTAGCGATAATTAACCAAATTACTGTAGTAAAAGAAGATGACAGTACTTTCTTTCGCCACAGTACTGTGGTTAACTGACGAGGACCGTGTCAGGTAGCGATACTTAACCAAATTAATGTAGCAAAAGAAGATAACAGTACTTTCTTTCGCCACAGTACTGTGGTTAACAGACGAAGACCGTGTCAGGTAGCGATACTTAACCAAATTACTGTAGTAAAAGAAGATGACAGTACTTTCTTTCGCCACAGTACTGTGGTTAACTGACGAGGACCGTGTCAGGTAGCGATACTTAACCAAATTACTGTAGCAAAAGAAGATAACAGTACTTTCTTTCGCCACAGTACTGTGGTTAACTGACGAGGACCGTGTCAGGTAGCGATACATAACCAAATTACTGTAGCAAAAGAAGATAACAGTACTTTCTGTCGCCACAGTACTGTGGTTAACTGACGAGGACCGTGTCAGGTAGCGATACTTAACCAAATTACTGTAGTAAAAGAAGATGACAGTACTTTCTTTCGCCACAGTACTGTGGTTAACTGACGAGGACCGTGTCAGGTAGCGATACTTAACCAAATTAATGTAGCAAAAGAAGATAACAGTACTTTCTGTCGCCACAGTACTGTGGTTAACTGACGAGGACCGTGTCAGGTAGCGATACTTAACCAAATTACTGTAGCAAAAGAAGATGACAGTACTTTCTTTCGCCACAGTACTGTGGTTAACTGACGAGGACCGTGTCAGGTAGCGATACTTAACCAAATTACTGTAGCAAAAGAAGATGACAGTACTTTCTTTCGCCACAGTACTGTGGTTAACTGACGAAGACCGTGTCAGGTAGCGATAATTAACCAAATTACTGTAGCAAAAGAAGATAACAGTACTTTCTGTCGCCACAGTACTGTGGTTAACTGACGAGGACCGTGTCAGGTAGCGATACTTAACCAAATTACTGTAGCAAAAGAAGATGACAGTACTTTCTTTCGCCACAGTACTGTGGTTAACTGACGAGGACCGTGTCAGGTAGCGATACTTAACCAAATTAATGTAGCAAAAGAAGATAACAGTACTTTCTTTCGCCACAGTACTGTGGTTAACTGACGAAGACCGTGTCAGGTAGCGATACTTAACCAAATTACTGTAGTAAAAGAAGATGACAGTACTTTCTTTCGCCACAGTACTGTGGTTAACTGACGAGGACCGTGTCAGGTAGCGATACTTAACCAAATTACTGTAGCAAAAGAAGATGACAGTACTTTCTTTCGCCACAGTACTGTGGTTAACTGACGAGGACCGTGTCAGGTAGCGATACTTAACCAAATTAATGTAGCAAAAGAAGATAACAGTACTTTCTTTCGCCACAGTACTGTGGTTAACTGACGAAGACCGTGTCAGGTAGCGATACTTAACCAAATTACTGTAGCAAAAGAAGATGACAGTACTTTCTTTCGCCACAGTACTGTGGTTAACTGACGAGGACCGTGTCAGGTAGCGATACGTAACCAAATTACTGTAGCAAAAGAAGATGACAGTACTTTCTTTCGCCACAGTACTGTGGTTAACTGACGAAGACCGTGTCAGGTAGCGAATCGTTTTGCACACTGAAGATGGCATTCAGAGGATAGGCCGAAACGTCTGTTAGTAACACTAGGAGTAGACCGCGACCCAGTAGCCCGTTGGTTAGCCAGTTTGTTTCCCCGTACTGTTGACATCGCCCGTGAAAGCCTCACGTACGTTATCTGTACTTTCCAATAACCTGGTCTATTGGGAAGATGAAATCTAATGATAATGTGATGTATTTATAATATACACACGCTTTATGTTTACTAACGGTACCTGTAATCTCTATTTTCTAATGTATTGTATTTATTTTTCATAGCGTAAAGGTGCCATACATACGATTTACAATAAAATTTTTATTACTCACATTCTTAAAAACTATCGATTTCGGTCACAGACCATCGTCGGGTCATATACAGCGCACTTGCGGTCACAATATCGTAAAACAGCCACTATTTACAAAAACGAATTCGTTGACATTTATTAATGAACGTGATACGTACGTCGTTGTCCAAAGTTTCCCGAGAACTGCGTTTTACGATATTGTGACCGCAAGTATGCTGTATATGACCTGACGATGTTCTGTGACCGAAATCGATTTTTTTTTTAAATGTGAGTAATAAAAATTTAATTATAGTTATCTTGTTGATTCATCCTCTTCGTTCACTTTATAAAATATTTTTATATATATATATAAACTTTCAAATATGAACTTACTTTCTTTATCACTTCCCCATACGTTTCGAGGTGATGTGCCTCTTCCTCAGTGGGAGTAAATACTGAATGTCATTTTACAGAATAACGGTTATGGACTATAGGTGTGTCAGCGCCAATTCTCTCCCACCATCAACCCCCACCACACACACCTATAGTCCATAACCGTTATTCTGTAAAATGACATTCAGTATTTACTCCCACTGAGGAAGAGGCACATCACCTCGAAACGTATGGGGAAGTGATAAAGAAAGTAAGTTCATATGTGAAAGTATATATATAATAAAAATTTAATTGCAAATCGTATGTATGGTACCTATAGGCTATGAACAATAAATACAATACAATAGAAAAATGAAATCTAAACACGATCTGCCCTTCCGGAAACCCTGCTGGGGCTCCTAGAGAATAGTACTCCATTATAAAAAAATGCAATCGTTTTGCTGTTGATAGATACATACAATTTGTAAGGCGTGTTAATCATATTGACACCTTTACTGTTATAACTCTCATTACTACTTGCATTAGATTATTTTGTCTTATAATTTTCATCCGTGTGACTGTGGGATAAATCTTATTTAATTTTTTTTTACGTTAATTTATGCAATCTGTTAATACATAACAATAAGCACAATTGTTTACAGAATACATGGCATGAAGAGAACTAGCCAATGACTAGTTCTCTGTTTGAGTATTTAAAAGTGACATATTATGTACAATATAGTTATACTGTAGTGTCAGAGTCTAGGTAAGTCCAGAGGAAATGTTAACTTTAATCGTTTTGTCTGCAGGCTGTTGTCTAGTAGACTTATGGCTACAGGATTCGCATGCTCTTCAACCCGTTTCACATATCTTTCGCTGAACATCGCAATGGTTTCACTGACTGAGGGCAGGTCCAGGTCTCTATAGACGTCTTTCTTGCTGATGAAGCACGGTGCGTTGGTTATGGCACGCAGCACCTTGGTTTGAAACCTTTCCATTATGGCGATATTGGATATGGATCCAGCTCCCCAAAGCTGTAAGCTGTATGTCCACACAGGCTTGAAGACAGTGTTGTACACCAACAGCTTGTTTCGCATTGACAGTAGGCCTAATGATTTTCTGCCCAGGAGCCAATAATGGCTGGGTGTCCAGTTGTTTTTTCTTATTTAATTAAATAATTTAAATCTTACATAATGAATGTAGTTTAATAAATTTTGTTTTCCGGTGTTTGAACGAAACAGGATAGACACGACTGTAATCAGTGGCGTATCTAGATTTTTGTCTTGATGGAGTCCGGGGTCCGGTCGAGTTGGCTTCATACAAAAAAAAAAAAGTTAAAACCGTTGAAAAACGTGTTTTAACTCCTAAAACCAGTCCCATTAAAGTAAACGGCGATAACGCCATATAAATACTCGTTATTGAAACATTGTTAACAAGATGCTGATTGACTGAATTGATTTTCCTATATCTCATATTTCAAACATATACGCAAATTATGTGGAATAAACCTGTTTGTATATTTAAATATCGGTATGGAGAATCATACATGACTTCTATGTTCTAAGATTTATATTTAAAAATCATTTTCGAAATGAAATGTTTCCATAGAAACTACTTCTTTCTTCAGCCTTAACCACAGTACTGTGGTCACTAACGTATATCATCTCATGTTAGCCCACTCGATTTTCACTGATGTTGGCAGTCGATGGCACTGCCGAAACGTCTGGTTTTGCAGAAAACTTTGGACCACGGCCAAACAGCCTGGGAAGGAATTTTAACAACACACTACTTCTTTGTTGCCGATAAAGTAGTACACATATAAAAAATTATCCCCTCCCCCTTCAACTATCGTTTTCATTTATAGAAAATTACCACCTCCCCCTTCAACTACCCTTTTCATTTATAGATATTTCATCTACCTTTCTACAATGGATTGTTATGATCTTCTTTTCAGGATACTTTACTTATCAAAATTAAGTACTTTACTCTTCTTAAAACGTAAAACGTTGCATGTAAACTACCCCTTCCCCTTAATCGATCTTCACCAAAATCAATAGGCCTTGAGTCCTCTACAACTTGGGCACATATGCAAAAATTATTTGATTCTGTTTGAATTTGCGGCAGTTATCGTTCGGCGTAGAAAAATTTCTACACACTGACACTTTTCGGAAAATGACTTTTCTTCATGGTTTGAGGGTAGTACAATCAGAATCAGCCCCTATCGCGAACACGATTTTTTTCGCGATCACCATACTTCCATTTCCTTACGGAACATGGAAGTAAAAAAGAGTTAATACTATATTTGTGTACACAGCTAAAAAAAAAATAAAAGAGTCTGAAAATTAAGTGATTAACATAGCCTAATACGTAACTTTTTTCTAGCCTCTGGGGAAGGGGCCCGGATCGACCCGTTCATCCCCCCCCCCGTAAATATGCCCCTGACTGTAATACACGTCAAATTCGTGTGGCCGACCTGGGATCTGCTCCCTGTGATTCAGAATTAAAAAGAAAGTCGCGCCGTACGCCTGTCTCTGTGTTAATGAACTTTGGCTTTGAAACGTACTCGACAGCAAGTCTGCGGTGGCCCATCCACTGGGAATTGGACCCATGATCAAAGATCACATTTTCAGTATTAGTAAAGAGCAGCGCGCACCACAATTAACCGATACATTTTTTCTTCTTCTTCATATCAAACGCGACGGCATCAGACCTGCGGCGTCGGTGTGTGTAAAATATTGGGCCAGGCGACCGGCAGGTGGTGAATGGTTTTCCCTGATTAAAGGCGGCGTCGCACGAGTCAGACCTCTGTATCCGCCGTATGAGTGATTAGAAAGCTTAGATTGCATTTCGGAAACTCTGAATTAATCGAGACAGGTGGAGAACACCTCAGTGGTGTTGTGATGAGCCCGGAATTGCCAGTTAGATGTGAGATTTTTAAAAAGATGTTTGCCGCTAAAGATAGTAACTAGTATGCTGCCCGAGTAAGGGTGCCAGACGTGCGGCTTTTCCCGGATATTTTTGGCTTTTTACAGTTTAATCCGGCTAAAAATAAGCATGTCCGGCTGACCGGATTTTCTTAGCCTTTTGTCTGACATAAATTTAGTATTACGATAAAAGTATAATACTTTTTTATGCCTGAAAAAAGGTACGAGATCTGAAATAAATGTATGTACTATATTTTTATTTCCTTACCTTCCAGTAGGCCTATGTTTAGGCCTTCTACGATAATACTATTAATCTCTGCATTATCATCAAAGTCACCGCTCTCATTTATACGAACTTGTATCGCCAAATCAGAGACAACTGTAGACTTCTCGTGAACAAAGAGCCTAGGAATGTCAACACTATATACGTATGTTATATAGGTATAGCCTACGTATATTATATAGGTATTACGTATATACGTGAACTATATATTATATGCGTATATATTTATATAGTAGGTGCGAATTAATTGTATTAGTAAAAGTGTAACTACATTCTCAACGAAGCTATATTTTTTAATATCCACGAGTTACTTTTAACTTACGTTCATAAAATTTTTCGTTTTAAATTATCACTCTTGCATACATTAAATTGGTTTCACATCTCAAAATGTCGAAGAGAAAACATTTTCGAACAGTTTAAAACAACGATACAAAACGTTTAAACTGGGAAAGAAAACTGCTGTCCGTCTTTTCTAATAAAATGTCCGGCTAAATTAACAGCTGTGTTCGGCTTTTCTAATAAAATGTCCGGCTAAATTAACAGCTGTGTTCGACATTTCTAATAAAATGTCCGGCTAAATTAACAGCTGTGTTGTTCGGCTTTTCTAATAAAATGTCCGGCTAAATTAACAGCTGTGTTCGGCTTTTCTAATAAAATGTCCGGCTAAATTAACAGCTGTGTTCGGCTTTTCTAATAAAATGTCCGGCTAAATTAACAGCTGTGTTCGGCTTTTCTAATAAAAAATGTCCGGCTAAATTAACAGCTGTGTTCGGCTTTTCTAATAAAATGTCCGGCTAAATTAACAGCTGTGTTCGGCTTTTCTAATAAAATGTCCGGTTAAATTAACAGCTGTGTTCGGCTTTTCTAATAAAATGTCCGGCTAAATTAACAGCTGTGTTCGGCTTTTCTAATAAAATGTCCGGCTAAATTAACAGCTGTGTTCGGCTTTTCTGATTTTTTACCTGCCTGAGCTGCAGAACTCGCTCACAAGTAATGTTGTCAGGATGGAAGCCCAAGGCCCTATAAAGCGCTTCTTTATGTATGGCCCAGCTGGCAAAATGAAAGTGGGAAGACCAAAGCAAGCTGAGGTGGCGAGATGGAGTTCAGCTGGCTGCAGAAAGAGCATCAATCCGCAACTGGGGGATGCTTGCATCGGGCATAGACCGTTGGCGAGGACCCCGCCCACAGGGTTGTAGTATCCTTGATGATGATGATCATATCAGTAGCCGACACCGACCCAGAAGAAAAAAGAATCGTGCTTTCCTTTAAGCATTGCCTTAATCACCACATTTCATATTTATCACACCAAAACTAACAGGATCTAGAAACGGTTGCAAAACAGACGATTACCGGTAACAAATGAATGCGGTTACCGAAACATACACATGCCGCTGCCCAGTGAATTTAATTAACATAAATAACAAGGTTGCCATTAACAAAAAAGGCGTATTTATTAGAAATCGGAGCTCAGTGTAGGCGTCCGTTACACGGAAACCATTAAACACAAGTTGATTACGTTTGTCTACGTGGGAATGGAATGTAAACGTATTTATTTTGCTACTTACTTAACTACGTTGCCAAGATTTGTTGTTTGCAACATCGGGCCCGCGGGCGACGCGCAATTATTATCCCACTAATGCAATAAATAACGCGATTTGTTACAATTACGGCCCGCTAAGTGCTACTGTGCTTTCACATAATTATTACATAAATCCGTTATTATACACTCTGTGTTTATATCTCTTTTTTATTGTGGTGTTTGTAAAATGGTCATGCGTCCGAGTCTGATACATAGTTCAAAGACTCTGGTTACTATTGCGATAGAAAGTACACGGCCGACTTAATCGATACATACTGAATACAGGTTGACTATATGTCACAGATTGTAATAAATCAAAGTCTTAGAATTGTTATTGTATGATTAGACATACTGAGTATAAATATCGATTGTTAAAGTGCATAAATTAAACGAAGTGCAGAAGGAGAATAAGAAGGAGAAGAAATTTGTGGTGTCCAGGACTGTACAATCGATAGATATGCAAAGAGGTTTGGAAAACTGCTATTTTTGTCCCAGCAAACAGCTGTGCGAGGGACAGAAAGTGTGATCAAGTAAGTATTGGAGGGCATTACTTTCGGACGATATTCTTGGCTTATTGGCCGCAGTAAACAAACACGTGTGTGTGTGGGTGTCGTAGCCGCGGATGACAATACTCGCTACGTTACGAGGGCAGTGACGCGCGATATTGACGGCCGTGTATGGAAACGACGCGACACACGTGGCGTCTGGGCACTAAAAAGTTTACTACTTCCACCCAGTAGTAGGGGTTGGAGGCAATCGTCTTCCTGACACACATATTGAATATTAACCGGCCAGATCATTTCCTGGTTAATAAATAAGTAACTAGTAGTCTATGTGTAGAACTCGCTCACTATTTTGAACGAAGTACATTTATTATTACTTAAATTTCAGTATTAGATAATTTTTTTAATTATGGGGAAAAATTACAAAAATCCCAATTGGCTTTTTGTTTCTTTAGATATGCAAAGAAAGATAAGTTAAAATTCTCTTTAATTTGTTGCGCCACATGAATTTTTGGAATTTTATCAAAATTTTCGCCTACTTTTTATTAGGACCTGACGTCGAAAAATTTTGAAATGTTAAAAATGAACACTATATGCAGATGTGGTTAAAATCCTCTTTAATTTGATACCCCACATGAGATTCTAAGATTTTTTCACAATTCTGACCCCCCTATTTTTGGGGAGGAATCAATCTAAAAAACAACAGGTTTCTGTTGGGTAGAAGTATGGACACGCCTGCCACGTTTTACGAAAATGGGTTGATGTATTCGAAACTTATCGTGAGACATACCCCGAATAGATAGACGGACAGACACTGAGAACTCGCTTTGCTCGTCCAATAATCTACCCTATAACTATTTTATAGCACACTGTCATTCAATAAACACATTAAATTTTCGAAAAATTTGGATTTAGGTTCCTTTTATTTGACAACCTGCCGGATTTTCAAAATTTGTTCAATTGTTGATCACTTTTTTCGACCCTGGGGTCCCAAAATTTTGAAATTTCCAAATCTTAACACTGCATTAAGATGTAAGATAAAATTCTCTTTTTTTTTCATACCCTCATGAATTTCTGCGATTTTTTCACAATTTTACCCACCTCTCACCTCACTAATATTGTGGTCATAGACCTAAAAATAATCGAGTTCTTTATAGCAAAAGTATGGATACACATGTCAAGTTTTATAAAAAACGGTTGATGCATTCAAAAGTTATCGTGAAACACGTGTAAACCGCCCAGTGAGCTCTTGTACCGAACTTTGGGGCCTTGGCATGAACTGTCCCATGGCCGGCTCTAGTAGAAGGCAGGAACATTAAACGTGGCAACACTGGAACCAGCTGATATTTTGAGGCCGACTAGACGATCTCTTAATTTATGTATTTCAATAATCAAATCGCGTCATTTTTAATTGCCGGTTAACAGCAGTTATATATTTACTCAGTTTTTGCAAATTAAAAGTTTATTATTTAAAATACTGTTCTATTATTTAAGAAATATAATAATTAACGGACGGTTCAGTAAACTAGTGGATATGGCACCTGGCTACTAATCTAGAGTTCCCGGGTTCGATTCCCGGGCCCGCAACATAAAATGAAGGTGCGTTTGTCTCCAAACTACGGCCCCCCGGTCATTGTCCGGTCCTCGATACTGCGTGCAGGCTATATCGTCAAAATACTTAAAATATTATAACATTTTACTAAATAACTAAACAAGAAATAAGTATAAAATCAAAGTACAGGGCTAACTTGTCAGACGAACACTTGAAGTCCATTCTGGTGATAGGAGCAACAAAATTTGACCCAAAATGGACAGACATTATATGTCAGAAGCAACTCCACACATCCCATACGTACATAAGAAACCCAAAAAATAATACATAAAAATTATCTTTGACTGTTATTTTTTCCTTACTTTTGTTTACATTATTTTGAATAAATAAATTTGTTTTCTTTGGATAAGTGTGCTTAATTTTCATTTAAAAACCTATTTTATTGACTTGATTATTTCGTAAATTAAAAAAAAATAAGTTTACTATATATACATATACATATTCAATCACTTTCTGCTACAGTTCGTTTCTTGATATACATAAAGTATTTAAAATTTATATTAAGATGTTATTTTTCCTTATTTGGAACATGTTTCGAGCCTCCCGTGCTCTCATCCTCAGCCTTCGCGATCTTGCGTCTGGTGAAGTATTTGTGTGTTGGCTGGATGCTATTAAGGTATCCTGTTGGTATCTGGTATTTTAAAGTTGTATTATTCTGTGTGATTGTGGTATATGTATTTGTATTTTGTGTATTTTCAATGTTGAGTGCTTTGAATATTGTGTCATGTTTTGTATTGATTTGTATTTGTTCAGGTATTAGTTTGTTTTGTGTTTTATGTTTGTATATTTGTAAATTTTCCCAAATGTTCATTATGGTGCCTTTGTGTGGTATATGTTTTATTAGTGTCACATTGGTTATATCTAGGAATTCATGTCCTGAGTTTATTGCATGTGTGGCTAAATTGGATTTATATGTTTCTGGTTTTTTGTATACGTTTAGGTGTTCAAAATAACGTTTTTTCAGCTGTTTTTTTGTTTGTCCTATGTAACATTTATTGCAATCTTGGTATTCAATTTTGTATATACCGTTAGTTGTTGTAGTATCTTTGTTGTGTGGGCTATTTAGTTTTTGTAAATTATTTTTATTAGTTTTGTATGCTATTTTTATATCTGTGTTTAATAAAATGACAAAACTATTTAAAAACACCCGTCGCCCGCTCGTATGCAGCGTCCCGAGCTTCTTACAGAGCTCCTGCCGCAGGGACCACGATACAGGGAGTAGTCTGCTACCGCCGTGTGGGTCTGCTACCGCCGTGTGGGTTCAATCGAGAGTGAGTCCATTACCTACGCCAAGGCCGGGTCCAAGGTTTACCTGGTACAGGTGGGTTGAGACCGAGGCCACTAATTAGGCAGTTGCCCTCGAAGCGGGCACAGCGGCGATAAAACTTTCGGGAAAGTGTCCGTACGGTGGCGTTCAGGGAACGGACACGCAGAGTCTCTGATGGTCTTGATGGAAGTAAGGTAGTGGGTTTTACACGCCCAGCCCATTCCTCGATCCAGGAATGAGTGAAGAGAAAGAGAGAAGAGAGAGAGAGAGAGAGAGAGAGAGAGAGAGAGAGAGAGAGAGAGAGAGAGAGAGAGAGAGAGAGAGAGAGAGAGAGACTAAACATGTATAAAAAGACGCACTATATATTGTAGCAGTCAATAGTCAGTTCGGTCCGGTGTGAAGACTCTCTGTCGGCGACACAATAATTACTTTATACCGAAAGGTGAAAAGAGGATTTACTCTTGCCGTATAAAAGACGGATTTGGCGCGATCTGATCGAAACCGCGGGGGGGAGGAGGTTTCATTAAATAAGGCTGTCCGTCTCGCTGCAGCAGTACGGTAGTTAGTTATGAATCAAAGGGATTTTTACTGTCTGAAAATATCCCTTTAAGACGCAGTACTGCTGTGACCGGCCGTGCGTCGTCGGAAAGCCTATTGCTTCCTTTTTGCTGTCTCTCTCTCTTTTTTGGCAACCCACGTCGTGTTTAACTGAATCATTTTTTTCCGTCTGTCTGTCTGTTCCTCTGTTAATTGTGAACGCCATACAGAAGGACTCCAAATTGTTCAGATATCAAGAGTTGAATAAATGTTTTAATTATTTCTCTTTCAACTGAGAAAAGTCGTTAAATACTGTTGAAATTATTATTCTCAGTCGGGCTGTCAGGCCGAGGTCCATAGTTGTCGTTATTGACAAACGTTTCGGCCCTTCTATTGGAAGCCATCATCAGTGTGTAGATTAGCACGGTGTCCGCCGCCAATTCTCCTCACAGATGAGGTAGAGACGGTTTTTTTTTTTTTTTTTTTTTCCAGAGAAGGCCAATTTTATAAACATTTGCCTTTCCAGTTTATGAATTTGTATAAACTTTCCAGCACGATCGAAGCTGGAAAGCAGCATCAACCAATCAGCACGTGACCAAGCAGCATTAGCCTGGACTTGCATTCTATGTATTACGAATACAAAAGTAGAGAATTAAAGATAAAAATACAGTCTCAATTTTTTAATGATAACGGACGCCAAACGCTGATAATAAGTGAACCCAAACGGCCGGGAGTTGTAATGGCGATCAAACATGTTTACCGGGTATCGGGTTTCGTGGTGGTCTAATGTATTAACGTTTGTTAGATCACCAACGCCCACTTTCACCGACCTCCGTTAAGAATTTAAAGACCGATAAATCACCCGTTGAAGATTTAACTGGAGAAAACTCGTTTCACGAGGGTCAGTTAAAGATATCGACCAGTTAACTTAACGGGAGATATTTGCCTTGTTAGGTATATAACGGGCCGTTAAAGCGACGAGAGCTAACCTTAAAATTACGTTTGATGTCATTTATGTAGGCCTATGTTGTTTTCCGTTGTGTAGTCGTGATGTATGTTCGTGTAACATAAATAAAATATACATGCACATATTTCTTTGGTTTCTGGCATCAGAAAATTTGTTTCATCTTTTTTCTGTTCTTTCATTAAGCAGTTTATTTCCAGTTGTTGCATATACGTACAGTATATTGTAGGGAAGCTATTGTGACAAACAAAAGTGAAGGTATTATAGTTGTCTTGTTTGTTCATTATCTTATTTCACAGCACTACACTTAATATAATATTGAAACTTTCTCTTGTGAAAATAAACAAGCTACACAAACGCATCAAAAACAAAAATAACAAAACACAAAATACCAACAACACACAACACAATAAATACATCACACTCACATACCAAAACTCCAACACACACAAACTTGCCAACACATTCAGAAAACACAAGTACAAAATAGCATTCAGAACTAACAATACAATCAAAAAACACATCAACGATACAAACACGAACATAGACAAATACAATGGAACAGGTGTATACAAATTAAATTGTAATAACGGCAATAGTTTCTACATAGAAAGATCTTTTTCATCCCGTTACTCTGAACACTTAAAGGCCCTCTCCAACAACAATATACATTCTGCGTTTGCCACACACATACACACACATAACCATAGCTACACCAACATAGATACTAATCTTGAAATATTACACCTCTTACCCAAAGGTCGAAAACTCAACACAGCTGAACAGTATGAAATATACAAACACCACAAAACACAACCAAACAACATATTAAACGACCAGTTACAATATAAATCACATACACTTTTCGACAGAATCATACAAAAAACAAACAATAATTCGGATCCCCGCGCCAATCCCCTTCCTCTACGCACCACCCCCACTATACCTTCCAAGCAACAACCGTTACTAAGTACTGGCAGTCTGTTTCTAAGCTGACGAAGGCGAATACGACGCCGAAACGCGTTCGACGAAAAAGACAAGTAAGTTTTCACAAGAGAAAGTTTCAATATTATATTAAGAAAAGTGAAGGATTGAGACTATTTTACGCTAAGTAATATTGGTATTAAAAACTATCCAAACGTTGACGAAAAACAAAAAAAAAATTTTTTTTGTAAATTTTAGACTAAACTTAGTTAGTCTTGGTTATGTTTACGTTAAGTAGACGTCTTACGTTAGCGAAACACGATTTTTTACACTGATGAAGGCAGACGGTGGCACTGTTGAAACGTCTGTTTTTTTTTTTATGAAAACAATGGAGCGCGGCCAAACAGCCCGGGAATGGATTTTAACAACATTGACTCCGACCGTATAAGCCTACAAAGTATATTTGTATTTGTTTGACAAATTTTCTTTTAAATTGACAAAAAATTAAAACCAATGATAAAGTAGACTGACAGTTGGGTAGCCTTAAGACAAGCAAGCTATAGCATTAGCAAAAAATACGTTTGCAGTGATAAACTAGTTTTGTTCTTTCCAGGCTAATATAAAACACGGTTTCCATTAACATTATTCAGGGGAGAAAGTGAAGTATATAAATTGCACTCGGACATTAGTTTCAGTTTTGCGCGAGACTATGCTTACAACTGGATTACGCGCTGTATTTGCGTTTCTTATTATAAAGTCGCGTGTAGGCTACTGGTTTAACGAACCGTGTAATTCATACCGAGTAACTTTTGTGGCACAGCTCCAGCTGCTGGTCTGTAATTACTGTGTAAATTTAATTTTACAACAACAAAAAATAGTGACCCGTAATAGTTATGAAAACTTAATTGGATAATTATTTAAATGGCATTACTTCAAATACTTGTAGTTTAAATAATTATTATTTACGTAATACAGTATATATGCAAACATGAACATTTCTGTGCACAAGACAAAAACTATGGCACATTTATGGGCAAATACCACTTGTGAACTACGATCGAATTGAATGATAAGAGTGCAGAGCGCAAAAGTGACGTCACACTTTCGCTATCTCGGCTGTGACATCACTTATGATGTGGATCGTGATGCTGATCACAAGTTGGCTAAGTTTCGGTCAGTATGTGGCACAACTCGATGAGTGCCGCAAAGGATAATCAAGGAAAGAGACTCGACTAAAGTTTTGTAAGGTAATGGCTGTGCAAGGTTCTGATAGTTGGGTTGCGGCGAAAAATATCCGAGTAGGATACAGGCACCAGAGACGAGATTGTTGCGATCTGTTACAGGTTGCCCACGAAGAGACAGACTCTACAATGAAGAGATCCATAAACATTTTTAATTTTGAAGATAGTATTGCAGAGGACGAGAGATGGATTGGTCATCTGAATAGGACACCACATGGTAGGTCGCCAAAGACAGCTTGGCAATACAAGCCTGTCGGACAACAAAGTACAGGAAGACCTAGGAAGCGTTGGTGAAGTGGGACCGGAACAAGAGTCGCCTAGTCCCTGATAATAGAAGAATAAGAAGAAGAAGAAGAAGAAGAAGAAGAAGAAGAAGAAGAAGAAGAAGAAGAAGAAGAAGAAGAAGATGAAGAAGATGATGAAGAAGAAGATGATGATGACGAAAGAGATGAAGAAGAAGATGATGAAGAAGAAGAAGATGATGATGACGAAAAAGAAGAAGAAGAAGAAGAAGAAGAAGAAGAAGAAGAAGAAGAAGAAGAAGAAGAAGAAGAAGAGTATATGGAAGTAAGATGGAGGGATGTGCAAGTGATAGGAAAATGCTCGTCCGCCTTGACGTCGCATTCCGACCTTGTACTAGTAGAGTTTAAGCCGCGGGGGAACCCCGATGTAGTGGCCTACCTGTTCCGCTCTTTCAAGTAATTCCTCCTTGTTTGGAGTAAAAGTAGTATTAGCTTCAGCCACTACCTCTTGCTTTATGATATCCTCTACCGCTTCTACTACTTCTTTTTCCCACCTGGCTCAGACGGTTGTTTACCGAAGGCGTTAACGAGGGAACTGCCCTGGAAGCGGACACAACGGCGGTAGGCCTTTCAGGAAAGTGAACGTATAGTGGCGTTCAGGGAACGGAACGGACACCTAGGTAGTTCGTATGGTTTGTTTGGAAGTCATATAATGAGCCGGAAAGAGTTAATGAACGAACAGACGAGCACAGTTCAAAGTGGACAATCGTCTATGAACAACGGAACTTACTCGTCGTCATCATCATCTTCTTAAAGGTTTTAGGCTTTAGCGGTCTGTTCCTATTCCACAGTCCACCTTCTCTTAGGTCTACTAACTTTTCTTCTACCTCTAGGGTTGTAATCTTTCGCCATCTTCCTTCCATTCTACTCATGTGTTGAATCCATTTTCTTCTGTATTCTTTAATTATTTCATGAACTGCAAAAATATCTAAATCGCTTCTTATCTTACCTTATATTAGTTTGACATACATATTGTTATTGGTATCCAAGTCACTTTGTTATTTATAAATTAATAAATTACCTTAGAATTACGCGTTTCGGAACATACGTTCCATCTTCAGATTAATTCACTCAGTTGAGGTCGTTAAATGTTAAAATCACATCACTCAATTGTTAAAAACACACGTCAGTATTGTTGCGCACCCTATGAAGGGTGACCGGATAAGCACCTTATGAAGGTATCCGGTAAGGTAATTTATTAATTTTCCCCGAGTTGTATCCCTTAAAAAAAAAAAAGTAATTGAATACCACAACAACCAAAGGGATGAAGAACTTTAGGGCGGCGAAGACATTAACTCCAGTACCAAGGTAGAAGCGGACAGAAGTGCTACGTGTAAGACAGAAAATGGTTTGGCAGTAATTAACCTGTAGACTGTATGTAGAAGATTTGCGGTAAAGGAATCATATATTTTTGTAGAATTTTGTAATTTGTCTGGAGAATTAATTAATTGTCTAAACATGTGTAATAGTTTCTTTTGCAATTAATAGACCATCACAGAAGGGAAAAGGTGATACTCTGATAATGAATAATGAAGTATGCATGCGTAACTAATTAAGTAAATGATGATGATGAAGATTCGTTTTTGACTAACGTTGTGTCAGGCGCTATAATTTTAACACTTCCATACGAAAGTGATTATATTTATAATAAAAAGTAAAAAATATCATCATCATCATCATTTCACCAAAATCATTTTTTTTGTAATTTTTTTTTTTTGCATAAAACATATTTTTCTTATTACCAATGCTATATTTATTAATACGATTGTATCTAAGAAATTTAATAAGATCAAATACCACTAATTTGTTACGATTGCAGTAGATTAGTTCAAATTTGAATTTTCGGTTTAATGAATGTTTTTTTTTTTTTTTTTTTTTATTTGTCGATTGTCATCGATGAGTGAAAATCACGAAAACAAGTTTTTAGTTTTCTTTAATTCTTTAAAATTATAATGGATTTTCATCAAGTAAAGGCCTCCAGTATCAATTATTTAATGAATGTTACAGGAAAAGTTTACATGAACAATACTTTATATTATTATAGTGTTATCGTCATTGTGGTTAAGCGGTGTATTCGTTTATATTATGTTCATAGTGTGCGGGTAGATTCAGTGATTGTTATCAGCCGGTCAATAATAATACTAGTTTTCCTGTAAACTACAAAGTTTGCTGACACGTCGCGGTAGCGTGGCCGAGTGGTCTAAGGCGCTGGTTTTAGGCACCAGTCCGCAAGGGCGTGGGTTCGAATCCCACCGCTGCCAGTAACTTTTTTTTAATTAATAAAAATGCGTATACATGTATATTTTTATGTATTATATTATCAAGCAAAAAAAGTCTACTATATAAGAGGCTTTGCACAATAAAATTTTGACATGTAGGCTTATTACATTCTACGCTTAAAAGTGAGATTTAGAATTAGAACATTTTTTTGACGCTAACATTCTTTGCTGAATATTGGCGTATACTGCACTCACGAAATATCGTAAAAGTACTGTGTAGGAAAAACTTACCAAAAGTCAGCCGGCTATCTGGCAAAATACGCAATACTTTCCATGCCACATGTACACAATATTTATTTTTAAATTACAAGAAAAAAAATTACTCTAATTTATTTATCTTTTTTGTTCTTCGTTCTAAATGGAATCGTCAAAATTATATTTCGCACACAGAACTTAATTAACCTTAGAAAAGTAATCTATTTTTGTTTGTTTAGTAATTTTGAATCTTTAGATATCAAAACAGTTTTATAATTTATTTAAATATTCCACGAATTCATTACTTAGACGATTAGTTTCACCAAATTGAGTTAATGATTTTAAACTAATGTTTAAAATGCTGTATTGTAACGAACTTTTGTTGGACAAGCCTGCGATAAAATGCTCGTTATAACCAGATCTCTAATGCGTTCCTACTCATTAAAAGCGAGTTTAGTTATCATTACTAAGATACAAAACCAAACAAATGTCGCACTTTTCCTTGTTACATCCGAGTTCTCGTTATAAGCGATCTCGTTATTCGCGACTTCCACTATATGTATACAAAAAATATATACGAGCTCGCAGCTCCAGTGAGGACGAAGATAGTTATAAACAACAGCACATTAGAACAAGTGAGCCGGTTTAAATATCTCGGCAGTGTAGTAAGCTATGAATCTGAATATGATATAAGAGAGAAGATAAATAAATTTAGGAATATTTGTTGTACGATTTATAGAAATCTTAGAAATAAAACAAGACACAGCATAAGGATTAAATTTTATAAGACAGTTGCAACATCCACGTTGGTTTATGCGAATGAGGCATGGGACATGACAAAAAAGGAAAGCGGCAAGATTAAGAGTGCAGAAATGCAGTTTTTTCGAAATACTTTAAATTATACATTGCAAGGTAGAATAAGGAATGAGTATATCAGAGCAGAACTCGAAGTAAAGGACATAAATGAAATTATTTAATATACAGAAGACAATGGTGGGATCATCTGCAAAGGATGACAGAGAATCGATTGCCGAAAGCGTCACAGAACTATAAAGCCATTGGTAGAAGGAACGTGGGTCGTCCGAGGATGAGATGGGTGCCAGAACAGGTTTATATAACCTAATACTTGAAGAGGGGAAGAAGAAGAAGAAGATGTTCGTACTAGTCAAAGCCTCGTACTAGTCATAATCTTCGTATCAAAATGACGTAAACATTAAAACCGCGTGTCCACAAACTACAACGTTTGGACAGTTTATATTCATGCTCGTCTTCACATCCATTATATCACCCCTAAGTAGTGTGTAATTTCTACTACTAGCCGACGAAGAGGCTTATCGATTTTGGAAAACGTCTTCCCGTGCGATCGCTCACCGACGCCGCCGCCGCCGCCGCCGCGCGTCCGCCTCCCACCGCCAACCTTAGCCAAGCCACACAACACCCTAGAGCATATTTGGTGGCATTTCGCTGCTAAACTTAATTTAAGCGATGTCGCCGCTCGTAGAAGTAACTTTCTAAACGAGATAAGCGCTCGCTAAAACACGGCTTTTAGTTGAGCAAGAGAAAAACGCGTGTTCTGTGTTGTGCTGTCGGCTCTCCTCCCTAAACGTCGACTCCTATTACAGCGTCGTCGTCGTAGTCGACTCCATTTGTTGCTTCTTCTTATTCTTATTCTTTACTAGTTGCCCACAATAATTTTCCTTCTAGTCAGTTGTTCGCACACTTTCCGACCAATAAAAGTTAATACTGAAAAACGATTTTAAAATTTATGTGAAGCTAATTCAGAAGGCAGCGATACTCGAAACGTGGGTCGCAGAAGCAGTACCATAACTAAACATATAACACAAAAACGTACAGGGTTAAACATGCAAACACTGTACTGAAACAATTTCGCTTAAAACATTTATTTTGAATTTTAAATCCACTACTTGATCTGCCATTAAATTTAAAATTTTTAATGATTTAATGTCACGTATTTATATATTATACAACGATGTGTCTTTATTGCCTACAAAATAATTATGTCGCGTTTTGTAGTCGTTAATAATCTACGACGTTGTTAATAATCGTTTTTATGTTCAAATGAAAATGATAGATTCAATGTTAATATAGTTTGTTCCCTCAAACTATTAAACTGGATTATTGATTGTAAAATGATCTACGAATTTCCGAATACACTAAAAACTCGTTTATCCGAATTTGATGGGACCACGCCCGTTTCGGATAAACCGAAACTTCTATTTAAATAATAACAGTATACAGTACTTTATGTTTACAATATATGAACATAATACTTTACGTTCGAAAATCCGAACAAATCGATAATTAGGTGTACCCCTTATCACAATTAGTTCTGATTATTGACTTTCTACTTTATATCACGTGGAATCGCTTGTCTACGCTATTAAATATAGATTATAGCGACAAGAAAATGCTTTTGTGTATTTTAAAATGTATTACAAATTGTTTCGGATAAACGGGATTTTCGGATAAACGCGATTCGGATAAACGAATTTTTAGTGTATATAAATTGCTTAGCGTCTGCTTTTCACGACTCCAATAGCTAACTGCGAATCTAGAAGATCATTTTCTGTATTAAAACGCATTACAGGTATGTTGAGTTCAACTATGGGAGATGAAAAGATTATCTTCGTTAGCAAGGTTGAATATTGAAAGCGAGATACTTGAATCGCTTGATTTAGAAGAAATTATACGAGACTTTGTTAAGTCAAAATCAAGAAAAAATGGATTGATTAGTATTGTCTAAGCTCTAAGCTTAAGTACTACTATGCTAATTGCAATTACCATACAGCTAAATATTTGTTATAACTTGAGAGCTTAATAAAATAATTGTTCATCATCATCTTCACGGATTAAACCAAGGATGGTTTGTTCCGGTCTCAAATAGGCAAAGATTAGAGCTGGTCACTCCAGCGCTTCCTCGGACGTCCCACACCTCTCCGTCCCCTCGGCTTATAGTTCCATAGTTGTTTGCGGATGCGGTAGTCATCCATTCAGCATAGATTTTCCCACCAATTCAGCCGATACTGGGCGATTCTGTCGAGTATACTCATAATATTCAGTTCCTGCAGTATATCTGTGTTTTTCTTCTATGATCATTGAGAATATACCCTGCCACGTGACTGAGAAGTCTCATTTCAGCCTCTTGGATTCGACTGGCCTGGCCTTTCGTTACAGTCCAATTCTCAGACCCGCAAAGATGTGTGGGAAGAGCCATTACCTTGTAGAATTTTAGGCGTGTTCCTTTACTTGCTGACTTTCGAATAATTGTTAACTTTCAAAATTTTGTATGCTATTTATCAGTGTAAGTAATGGATAAGAGGTTGAATTTTGAATCGTGGTGGGGGGGGCACCAGTCTGATGGCAGCATAGGGCACCACGCGCTTCTAATCTGCCCCTGCTTTCATGGCCCGCTTGAGTTTCCTGTTCGTTCACAGCTGAGAGATTGGCCACCACTCACCATTATAAACTAAGTATTGCAACAGTACAAATGTATAGGTTACTGTGCATTACACAAAGTAATTAAAATAATTAATTATAATAAATAAATAATTCACTTTGTTAATAATAATAGTTCAGCTTGCAATATGAACGACCAAACGTGCAGATTGGAACAGGTGAAACACGCCAGCTGATCTATCTCTTTGTACACACGTATGTTACGTGTGTGTGTGCGCGCGCGCGCGCGCGCGTCCTGTCCATTCGTGAAAAGCGTCAACCCTTAAGGAACGCTATCAATTATTTGCAATTATTTAATTTGTAATACTTGTGTGCATAATAGCACAAAACTAAATACACCAAAATGTGTATAAAAATTAAACGAATGTGTGTATAAAAAATAGTGAAAAACGAATAAAAAGTGTAATTATAGGAGAATAAAAATAAGTAGTACTTATGTTAATTAAGATAAAGAAAAACGGTTTGTGCATGATGAACACATTTAAATTACCGACAGAATGAATATCGGGTAATGTGCAAAAGACTTCGCAATTCGCGAAGACGAGCGAATTAAGTGTGACAAGAATTGTGGGTTAGAACTGACGCTCTCGACAATCTCAAACATGCAGAATATTGTCGAGACATGTTTTTGGCGCACTGGGTATAAATACAGGGGACGCGCTAACATCATTCTCTTCCTCCATCAACCATCGTAGCGGCCGGAGGCTCTGCTTGACGAGTACAACTCTTTTCTTGATCGATTACTATGGCAGCCAGAGACTCTGCGTAGAGACAACAACAGTTACATCTCAAACACAGCAGCAGTCAGGAACTTCACGACTACTCATCAGTTCGTGTGAGCACTTGCAACCTGAGACCATGACGGGAGACGAGGGAGCAGCCAAGTACATGCAGTAATCCAGAGTACGAGAATCCGACGGACGAAGGACCAGGACTCCCAGACTCCAGGAATCCAGGACGACAAAGGAGTATGCAGTATCAAGGACCGAAGAGGACACGCTGCCGATGTACCGCAACAATAAGGTGACAAACAACCATGCGCTTGAAAAAGGAGACTTAATCAAAAGACAATAATTAACAAAGAAAAAAGAGACAATTCAATTCAAATATGGATTAATAAATTGTATAACTGTAAAAATTTGTTTGTATAATAATTAACGTAATATTTAAAGAATGTTTAACGATAATTTTTTATCTGTAACGTAGAAGATATAATTTGAAATCTATAATTTTTTGTATTTAAATTGATAAAGTCATTAGAGAATTTTATTAGAAAGCAATGCATATGCAGTAATTTAAAAGGAGATTAGATGATTAGCACATTAGATAATCTAATCAGTATAATACAAATGAGTTAGCTGAGAGCAATATAAAAATTATAACGATGTATTAGAATATAATGTTGTATAACATGTCTATGTGTTATATAAGAGTATTAATTATATGTAATCATTAGACGTGCAAATAATAATGATTTTGATTCGTAACACAAATTAGAAATTTTATTAATAAATATTGAAATGATTTTTAACCAGATTACATAGTGTTATTATTATTACGATTACACCTATCATCATATCAACACACGAATTTAATGTGTTGTAATGTTATGTAAAGATTTGTCGCACATTAAACTCGTTAAAAGTGTTGTAAATGGCTTCCAAAAACGTGGGGCTAACACATTAAAATCGTAAGTGTTGTAGTATACAGTATTACGCAGACTGCAACAAGGGCCGATCACTGACCCCGACAACTCCCGACTCTCACTACCACATACAGAATTTGTCACACAACTTTATAAACTAGAGAGAGATGAGAGCGCGCTAAAACAACAACGCGTTTAGTTCGACAAACTGCATTACACACTCACTGATCACTGCTCCAGACTGGGTGCCTCAGCTGTTTGTTTAACCGGAAGTACCAAGCTTTGGCGACTTTTTGCTATTTAATTTAAACGCTTGAAAAATAAACAGACACAATTTTAAATTTATGTGTTTCATAACAAAAACTAAAATGTTTTTCTACACGTTACCTAAAACAAAACATTTCATTCGTACGTTTCAGTCTTCCCTGAATAAAATATCGGTATGGAGAACCACACATGACTTCCATGTTCTAAGATTTATATTTAAAATAATTTTCGAAATGAAATATTTCCATAGAAACTACTTCTTTCTTCAGCCTTAACCACAGTACTGTGGTCACTAACGTATACCACCTCACGTTAGCGCACTCGATTTTCACTGATGATAGCAGTCGATGCCACTGCCGAAACTTCTGGTTTTGCGGAAAACGTTGGACCACGGCCAAACAGCCCGGGAAGGAATTTTAACAACAAACTACTGCTTTGTTGCCGATAACGTAGTACGCATATAAAAATTATCCCCTCCCCGTTCAACTATCATTTCATTTATAGATATTTCATCTGCCTTTCTATAGTAGATTATTATGATCTTCTTTTCAGGATACTTTATTTATCAAAATTAAGTACTTCACTCTTTTAAAACATAAACCGTTGCAGATAAAATACCTCTTCCCCTTAAACGATCTTCACCAAAATCAATAGGCCTTGAGTCCTCTACAACTCAGGCACACATACAAAGAATTACACCTATTTGACTCTGAATTTGCGGCAGTTATCGTTGCCATAGAAAACAATTCTACACACAGATAGACAGACAGATAGACACATAGACACACACACTTTTCGGAAAATGACTTTTTTTTATGTTTTGAGTGTAGTACAATCAACATCAGCCCTTATCTGGAACACGATTTTCTTATGGAACATGGAAGTAAAATTACCGGGATTCATGGTTCGTGACGCCTGGGTTGTAATATCTCATATGGAACTGATATTGATTGGGATAGTAAGCTAAAAAAATTTAGACGCATCTGTGGAACGATTCATAGGTACCTGAAAAATAAAACACGGAAGCATACCCGAATAAAATTTTATAAAACCCTGGTTGTCCCCACATTCCTGTGTACTAGTAAGACGTGGATTCTTGGTAAAAGGAACGTGCAGAGGATTCAGGCAGCCGAAATGAAATTTCTAAGAGGGACGCAAAGTTGTTCTCTCTTGGATCGGAGAAGGAACCGAGGATATTCGCGATTTAAAGATTGTATGATTCCACCAGAAGATTGAAGACCACAGACGGAGATTGTATCAACACTTGAATCGCATGCCTGATATCCGTCTTCCTGTGGCTGCCTTGGGTTATCACCCTACGGCACCCCCTCCCCATGACTTTCCCGTTTATAAGCTGGTCCCTATAATGAGGGAATTAATTTAATTTACTCCCAACTTTCAAAGAACACAGCCGGACAACAACCAGAAACAAGACAGTAATATACAGGCCTCGGGAATGGCGTTCTTAAGAAGAGATAAAAGGTGTACTACACCGTATGAAGAATGAGGCCATTAACAGAAGAGTTACGAATTTTTACCTTGAATGAAAAATTAAAAGATTACAATCAACGAGAGACAATCAACCGTATTTTCAGAAACAAGGTACGCCGAGATACAAAATTAAAGGTCTACAAAGTTATGGCAGTGCCTGTACTGTCCTATGGGTGTGAATTATGGACAACATACCGGAAACAGGACATTTACAAGTTATTATTATTCACAGACAAGGGAGATAGTAAGCCGAAAAGTCCGGCTAATATCCGACCGGACCAGACTAAATGTAAGACTGGTTTACAAAGCTATTCGCAAGGAAGGAATACGCAATTGTGATAGCCGTGGACGGATAGCACGTTATCGATGATGAAGAAGAAGCAGAAGCAGAAATATTAATACCGATTCAGGTACAATGTGTTACGAAGAATTTCCGTCTGTCAAGTAAGCCGTGAAATAATTATTATCTACTAGGAGAAAAGTTGGGATTTACCTTTGGCAGCGCACAAAAGGCGGATTTAGTTCGATCCGATCACACAGGGTTCATTAAATAAAGACGTCGCGGGCACGTGAATGAAGGGATTTCCACGTAAATATGCCTTTATGTCGTCATACAAAGCCGTGCACACGCTAGTCTGTCGTAACAACTACGACAGAGAACTGACATCGATATCTCAGAGATGATTGCTCCCACACCTCTGTTCGTGTAAGCAAATTCACCTTTCTCGCAATAGTAAGAGCTGACTTTCCTACAATCTAGTATGCTGCCTGAGCTGCAGGACTAAGCATATTTTTGTTATTACATAAATTTCTATATATTAGATAATGTTTCAACTATGGGAAAACTACAACAACATCCCCATTAAATTATTATTTCTTTATTAATAGCATGGGAATATATAACTTTGTTCATTAATATTTTCAATTTAATTGGCCAGGTGACCAGGGCGAATCTAGAATTTGGCCTTGGAGGGGGGGGGGGGGTTTATACAAAAGAAAAAACAAGTTAAACTAATCAACATTACTATCTTTTGTTCAAAAACGTGTGATAACATCCTGATATCAGTCCCATTAAAGTGAACAGTAATACCACAAAAAAATACACGTTACCGTTGAGAAGATGCTTACTGACTGAATTGACTTTCCTATATTTCATATTTAAAACGTATATGAAAATGCTGTGTAATAAACCTGCTTGTATATTTCAAAAGAGTTACTGGCTGAAACACAGCAGAAAAAATAATAACACAGCCTAAAAATTAAGAGATTAACAACATTCCTCAAGTCTTTTCCACTCTTGGGTGGGGGGTGGGGAGTCTGGTCCCGTTCGTCCTCCGCCGCAAATACAGCCCTGCAGGTGGCTGCTTCCCTAAGGAAGTTTGGCAATGCAAGCCTATTGGACAACGAAGTACAGGAAGACCTAGGAAGCGTTGGTGGAGTGGATATATTCCTTTGGGAACGGAACAGGTAATTTGCCCATCCTTTACAGAAGAAGAAGAAGGAGAAGGAGAAGGAGAAGGAGAAGGAGAAGGAGAAGGAGAAGGAGAAGGAGAAGGAGAAGGAGAAGGAGGAGAAGAAGAAGAAGAAGAAGAAGAAGAAGAAGAAGAAGAAGAAGAAGAAGAAGAAGAAGAAGAAGAAGAAGAAGAAGAAGAAGAAGAAGAAGAAGAAGAAGAAGAAGAAGAAGAAGAAGAAGAAGAAGAAGAAGAATATTTAATTGCCGCGTACTAAAAACTATTAGTGAATTTTTTTACTTACTTAATCTTTATAAATATATCACTACTGACTCTAATCACTAATGTTTTATTGGTAAAAATGTTAAACATTTACCTTATAGACTGAATTTTCGCTTATTACAAGCTTCATCAGAGGCTGCCGCGTAATAAGCGAAAACTCAGTCTATAAGGTAATTGTTTAACATTTTTACCAATAAAAAATTAGTGATCAGAGTCAGTAGTGATATATTTATAAAGATTATGTAAGTAAGAAAATTCAACAATAATATTTAGTACGCGGCAATTAACGGACACGTCATGGACAACAAAATCCACGTACCATATACCTGAATGGTACCTTTAGGCTATGAACAATAAATACAATACAATAGAAAATTGATATTTCTCTTCCCCTCCTATTTTTGTCCTTTATCTCTGTCTAATCTTCTATAAAATTTCCTTAACTCTCTCTCTTTCTCTCTCTCCTCCCTCTCTCTTTCTCTCACTGTGTGTCATTCACACTTTACATTCGTCTTCACAAAGGAAAGCACAAAGTAAAGTTTTTGCATCTCGTTTTGTGCACAATAAAGTGAAGGGGGCGAGCATGCAAGATTGCGCGCGCGCGCGCGCGTGTGTGTGAAGTAGTTTACCTGGTGCAGTAACAAGATGTGTTCAATCAAAACGGTAAAGACGCAGCAGGCAGCGGCAGAGTGCACTAAAACAAGAAGAACAAACACTTGTCATACGACTGGAAATGGAAGCAATCTGTTTAGCCTGCAGTACGTACAGTGTATTGTGACAACAAAGGGAGAAGAAACGGAGAAAATATGAAAGATAACACAATCATGTCCATTGCAGAAATTGCTCTCTCTCTCTCTCTCTCTCTCTCTCTCTCTCTCTCTCTCTCTCTCTCTCTCTCTCTCTCTCTCTCTCTCTCTCTCTGTCGGCTTTATGTGCGATAAACATTGTTTTGGTGCGTATCTAAGTAAAGCAAGAGTGACGGATTTCAGTCTGTAGTATTTGCAATTTCGTCAGATTGAAATTTAAGTGAAAATACATTTCATGAAGGCCAGTCCCATGTTAAATAAGTGGAGTTTCGCTTGTCAAAATATTTATTTCAAAAAACCATTCAAGATATATTTATGAAACTTTTTCCACCAAAAGCTAAATATAGGAATGAGGAACACTGCGAACCTCACTAACTTCGTACATTGTTAAAAAAAAGTAATTAGGGCGATTTTAAATGCCTGTATTGTTATAAAAGTAATTAGACCTATTTTAAATTCGCACATTGTTTAAAAAAAGTAATTGAGGCTATCATAAATTCCCGTATTGTTAAAAATTTAATTAGAGCGATTTTAAATTCGTATATCGTTTTAAAAAAGAAAATTGGGGTGATTTTAAATTCATATATTGTTAAACAAAGTAATTAGGACGATTTTAAATTCGTATATTGTTTAAAAAAATAATTGGGGCGATTTTAAAATCGTTTAGTGTTTAAAAAGTAATTAGGGCCATTTTAAAGTCTTATATTGTTAAAACAAAGTAATTAGGACGATTTTAAATTCGTATATTGTTTAAAAAAAGTAGTTGGGGCAATTTTAAAATCTTATATTGTTTATAAAAAGTAATTAAGAAGATTTAAAATTCGTCTATTGTTCAAAAAATTAATTAAGGAGGCTTAAAATGAGTGTATTGTTCAAAAACGTTATTAGGGCGATTTTAAATTCGTATATTGTTTAAAACATTTAATTAGGGCGATTTGAAAATTCGTATATTGTTTAAAAAAAAGTAATTAGGGCGATTTTAAATTTGTATATTGTTAAAAAAGTAATTAGGGCGATTTTAAATTCGTATATTGTTCATTACAATAGTAACAAAATTTTATATTTTAGTATCAATCTTAAGTTTAAATTTTAGGTTCAGTGTAAGCACTGCAAGGAGACAAACCCAATAAAATAAAATATCGGTATGGAGAACCATACATGACTTCCATGTTCTAAGATTTATATTTAAAAATCATTTTCGAAATGAAATATTTCCATAGAAACTACTTCTTTCTTCAGCCCTAATCACGCTACTGCGGTCACTAACGTATACCATCTTACGTTAGCGCACTCGATTTTCACTGATGATGGGAGTCGATGGCACTGCCGAAACGTCTGGTTTTACAGAAAACATTGGACCACGGCCAAACAGTCCGGGAAGGAATTTTAACAACAAACTACTTCTTTGTTGCCTATAAATAGTACACATATTAAAAATTATCCCCTCCCCTTCAACTATCATTTTCATTTATAGAAAATTCCCCCTCCCACTTCAACTACCCTTTTCATTTATAGATATTTCATCTACTTTTCTACAGTGGATTATTACGACCTTCTTTTCAGGGGACTTTGTTTATCGAAATTAAGTACTTTCGAGTACTTAACAAGTCATTTTAACTCTTGTTTAAACATAAAATGTTGAAGCTAAACTGCCCCTTCCACTAAACCGATCTTCACCAAAATCAATAGGCCTTGAGTCCTCTACAGCTCAGGCAGATATGCAAAAAACAATGTGATTCTGTTTGAGTTTGCGGCAATTATCGTTGGCCATAGAAAACATTCTACATACAGACATACACACAGACACTTTTCAGAAAATGACTTTTCTTCATGTTTTGATGATAGTACAATCAGAATCAGCCCTTATCTCGAACACGATTTTTTTCGCCATCACCACACTTCCATTTCCTTATGGAACATTGAAGTGAAAAACGCGAACACCTCGTAGTTTATTCTTAACCTCTGACAATCAATTCATCTTATTAGGCTATTCTCTTTGTTCTTAGCAGCTCTTTGAGAATAGCTAATAGGCTGAAACAATTGTCAGAGGTTAAGAATAAGTTGTGAAACTACCAGTGTTTGTGTTTTTTAAACCTTTGTAGTAATATGTTCCACCAAGTGCCGCCCAACGATCAATCAATATCGTGAAAGTTGTATGTACCCAAATATGGAAAATATGCACTACGGAAAATCCCATTCAGAGTTTTGTGGTGTTTCTTTTTCAAAATGTACATGCACTAAACATTTCCTCAAAGCGTTTGTTTGTGGATTGTACCGTTTTGAAATTTACGGCTTCAATTTTTTGTTTGGACTTTGTCTCCGTCTACATCATTCTATTTCAAAGTCAACATCATAAAAGAAATAAAAAATGGGGAGGATACGGAAAGGACAAAGCAGGAGAAAAAAGAAGAAGAGAAAGGAGGAGGACGGCGAGGAGAAAAAGAAGAAGACATATCATCTTCTTAACGATTTTAGGCTTTAGCTTCCTGTTCCTATTCCGGAGTACACCTTTTCTTAGGTCTACCAACTTTCCTTCTGCCTCTAGGGTTGTAATCTTTCGCCGCCTTCGGTATTCTACTTTGTTCCATTCTATTGATGTGTTGAATTCATTTTCTTCTGTATTCCTTAAACCTTTCATTACCTGCAAAAATATCTAAATCACTTCTTATATGATCTCGTCTATTACACCTTTTGACTAATCTCAGAAATTTCATTTCTGCTGTTTGTATCTTCTGTTCATCTTTTTTCTTTATGACCCATTCAGTTTCAGAATCATACAGTAGTGTAGGTATTGCCATTGTTTTATAAAATTTTATTTGGGTTTCTTTTCTACATTTATTTCCCAACGTTCTCCCAATCGTTCCAAACATTCTTGTGAGATTCGTTATTTTATTTTCTATATCTCTATGTTGATCGTAAGTAATGTCACGTCCAAGATAGTTAAAATGTTTTACTTGTTCTATGCATGTGTTGTCTATGCGTATTGTAATAAAAGCTTCCCGTCGTTTTGAAATCCAGGAGTAGGATATGCGGAACCGGGAGTAGGAGTAGGAGCCGTTTTGACCAGAGCCTCCACCTACTCAAGACCGTCATGCGTGGTGAAGAGCCACACCCTATTCGAGGTGGTCCTATAACAGAACACGACGGATCTAGACTAGAGAAGGTCGATAAACAATCTAGCCGGCATAGGATTGGTTGCCCTATACGGTGAGCTCATTCAACAACTCACAATTCCAACAACACCCTCGGAAACCAGGAAGAAGAAGACGATCAATATTATTGCCGAAACCAATGCTGTGTGTGTGTGTGTGTGTGTGTGTGTGTGTGTGTGTGTGTGTGTGTGTGTGTGTGTGTGTGTGTGTGTGTGTGTGTGTGTGTGTGTGTGTGTGTGTGTGTGTGTGTGTGTGTGTGTGTGTGTGTTGTGTGTGTGTGTTGATATTCGTCCACGATACTGTAATCACAGCTGTGGTAATTAGCATTTCCAAAAGTATCGTCACACGCACAAACAGAACGCCTGCCCACGCTTGCCTTGCGTGTTCTCTTAAAGTAACCCAATTTTTGCAAGCCGGTATTAACGTTACGCGAACTTTATCGGCTTCCCTTTTATCTCGGTGACCGCAATAATGAACCCCGCCCTTAAAAATAACACAACGTGATACAGAAAACCGTTTAGGATTAACCTCTAATTAGCTTGAAACAGAACGGGGATACCCTCAACAACGTATAAGAACTAGGCCTATATAACGGAACGAGAATAGCTGTTAGAAATAATTGTAGGATAACAAACAAACAAACAAACAAATATCTGTCAATCAAGGCGTTAGACAAGGGTGGAGTATATTCCTTTTTCGAGAAGTTCGAGACTGGCCCTTCTGGGGCAAGCCCCCTTCAGCCATAAGGGTGGGAGAGTTGGTTGGTTGGTTTCGCACCCCAGCGCTGACCGGCCGTTGTCTGAGTTGATGATGGTGTGGCAGCCTCTAGGAGATATTCAGGGGGGTGTTTTAGTGCCAAACTTAAAGACATAGGCGACCAGAGACGAGCAGCGTGTGACGCTAAAGATGGCGGGAAGCGTCGTAATGGCGTCAAGGGATCGGCGTCGGACAGGTTTTGTGGGTTTGTGTTAGGGTAGTTATGTTTTGTAGGATGTAAATTATGCGGAATATATCGCCTACACTTTTTAACATTTACATTGACGATCGGGTAAGGAAATGGAAACATCTACTGAACCCTGGTACTAAGTTATCACGAGACAGATATTTGAAATCTAGTGAACCCTGGTACTAAGTTATCACGAGACAGATATTTGAAATCTAGTGAACCCTGGTACTAAGTTATCACGAGACAGATATTTGAATGTTGTTGTTTGCTGACAACTTGCTTGTACTTCAAAATATAGAATCTGGTTTACAAAAATCTGTTTTTAGTATTCATCAGATTTGGAAACAATAAAAAATGAAAATCTCCACTATAAAAAACAATGGCAAGGAGCGAATAAGAACAAAAATTTACAGGCATTCCACAAATGCAATGCACAGAGAAGGGCATTGAAAATGCTTCAATAAATCTAAAATATATATATATATATATATATATATATATTGTAGCGCAACAAAAATGATCGCATTTCTGTTACATAAAAGAAGATTCACAGATTGATAAATAAATTGATACTTAATCCCATAATAGAACAGACACCCAATTATGACAATTATAGTCATAGACAAAACTAAATAAGAATGTAAGGTAGTGTTGAATAGAATAAACGAACCTGTAAAATAAATAATAGCTAATGATATATGTTTAATAAAAAACAAAACAGAAAAATGAAACACTGACTTAATTTATGGTAATAACAGATAAGAATTTTGTGTTAAAAAAGTATTATATTATGACAAAAATGTTATGATAAAGTTTATGTGATGTTATATCAAATATGTGTTGAGTTCATGAAAAATAATGAAACAAATAGTGTTATTCAATGACTGTCATAGAATGAAGTGTGAGGCAGTTAACCAATGTTCATAAGTTCGAATTTTGTTGTATGTGATCAAGAGATCAAGATAAATTTGTTATTAGATGTAGAAAAATAATTGTTTATACAAATGTTAATAATTAAGTTTTGATTGTATGTACGAATTTATATAAAAGGGACTATAGATGCCTAACAGACATAACCACAGGTAGATCAATTTACAATAAAAGGCCTAACAGCCAAAAATACTAAATAAACACTTATAACTTAAAGGTTAGATGCATCAATTAATAATAATTAATAAATGCACTATGAAGAGCTAGAAAGAAGAAAAAACATTAAGTTAATAATAATATTTAATAAAATTTATACAAATTATAATAATACCATAATGCCATAATATCGATTGGTAAAAAATAATATCGAAGGTGGATTAAATATAATAAAAAAGGAAAAAACGGAATTTTATCAAAAAACCAGTAGAAGATGTGTATAAAATAATAAACCAGCTATCGGTAAAATTACATTCCGATAGGACAGCAAATTGACAAAGAATAGACAAAAATATATATGAAAGAAACACTATATAGTCAAAACATGTGGAAGCGGAAATTAATATAGGTTGCTAGGGAAAAAATTAAGAAGAAGGTTGTTGATTTAAAAAATAACAAGAATTGCTTTTGAAAAAAAACTGAACGTGATGATTTAAAAAACCCAAGAAGAATATATTGAATCGTAATATTCGAAATCAAGAGATACGATTATAAAAAAGATAAAATTCCAATGACCATACTTACATCTATCACTAACACAGATTAATAAAATAACGATACATTATGAAATAATAATCGAGAATAAACAACTGAATTCTACAAGAAGGAACTTGGACTGTCCCATGTCCGAAGGGAATTGATGAAAAATTAATCAAATATAAAGAATTAATAGTAACACAACTCATAATATTCACAACACCAGAAATTATAACCTTGCAAATACACGGAACAACACTAACTGCTTCAACCGAAGGAAGAACCTATTTGGATCCTGGCGGTGCAGAAGAAACATCAATCGTGCTGTAAAACAATTCAGAAGCTGTATTCCGAAGTGGACAGGACAAGAATTACTTATATTAAACTGAAGAAAGAAAACTGTACTTCATAATTGACCAGAACAACGAATTTAGCGATCAACCGCTTACGTGATTGGCTTCGTTAGAGTCTGGTAAAATTATATTATATTAATCATACTAAATATACAACACATAATTTTTGTAAATCTTGCATTCTTATTATGTATTTTTAGTCTTCCCCACAGTTACAAGAACCTTCACACCCTGAAATAAATAAAATACAAATCAAATATAATATATAACCAAATATAAACAAAGGATCAAATAATCAACAATCGATACCTGAATCTATAGTCCCAACATATATTAATTAGAATATATCTTAGTTAATGTGAATTGAATAAACAAATAAAGAACCTTTATATATTTGTCACACCTTGTTATTTGGAGTATGGTTTAGTGAACTGGAACAAAAGTAACTGAATAAGTAGAGAATAAATGGTTAATATAAACATCGAATAACCTATAAGTTTCGTTGAGCCGATACTACAGCGCTTATAGCGGAATTATTTGACACCAAAGAGGGAGCGTAAAAATATAAAATTAGACAGAACTCTCTTCAAGGCATAATAGGGTTGGATGAAATTGTAAAATAAATCTTAAGTTATTTAAGTTCTAGGCACACTAACACTGATAATTATTAAAAAATTAAGTTAACATTAATTAAGTACATCCATATATTCCACAACTCCAAATATTTCCGAGAATTTATACAATTAAATTAATAAAATACAATTGACGAATACAACAGAGGGGATTTAAGGAGAGTTAACCCGTATTGTAACAAATTGGCTTCCATCGCGGGGCTCGAACGAGACGCACGTACTCGTCTTGTAACAAATTGGCGCTCAACTAGTGTAGGGCTTAAGTTAAGTAATTATAAGTATAATAACATTACTTAACCAGAGCAGGCAACTGTGGGAGAGTAAACATGCATACCAGAGGTAGATCAAGGATTAGGGCAGGAGAAACGGAGAAGGAAATAGACGAACAAGAACAGGAAATAGAACTAATAACAGACAGTGAAATGGAACAACAGACAGACGAAATAGCGGAAACTGAAATTATTGTGGACAAGGAAAGGGAACCAGTGGAAGAAGATGCCCAAGGGGACCAAATAGATAAAACGGGAGCCAGAGAAATACCAAGTTGGCAGGAATTGATGAATTTTATGGCGGAACAGAATAGACTAACTAACGAAAATATAAGGAAAATGAATGAGGAAAATAAGGAAACTTTAAGAGAACAGTTTAGGAAAACAAATGAGGAAAATAAAGAAACCGCAAAACAAATGAACGAAAGATTAGATAGGAATGATGAGGGTTTAAGACAAATGAAGGAAGACATTTTACAAATACAGGAAGAAAATTTAAGACAAATTAATGAAAAAATTGAAAATCTTCATGTGACAATTAACCAGAAGGTGGACCAAAATAATGAGGAAAGGAAATTAGAAATAGCCAAAACAAATGAAGGGTTAGAAAAAACTAACGAAACAATAGTGCAGGTTCGTGAGGAATTACAGAATAAAATTAATGACACAAAAATTGAGAATAAAACATTGGTCGAAGAAATCCAACAGGAAACTGTCGAAAAATGTGAGCAAATTAAAAACGAAGTACATCAGGTACGGGAAGAGAATAAGGAAGGTATTAAGCAAATACAGACAGACATGGGCGAACGACTCGAAAGGGTCTATGGCAATTTAAATAATATGGAAGGTCAAATCAATACCAATAAAAATAAAATAGAAGAGATTAGTAGGCGTGAATTACAATTACAGGAGGAAGTAGATTCATGGCGGGATAGGACATGCCAAAATAGTCATACAAATAACCATGAGAACAGAGAATCGATTAATTTTCGTAATTATAAGCGCAATCCTATGGAATTTTTAAAGAGATTGGAAGAAGTGATCATAAGAAATAGAGAGAGTCGCTGGAGTATTATACGAAGCATGATTGATGAAACGTTTAAAGATACTTATGATAATTGGTGGACAGCGGTGCGCCCGGATATACTGGACATGACTGAGTTCAAAAAACAATTTAAGGAGAAGTATTGGTCGGAATCGACCCAGAACATGATTAGGAATAATTTGAGTAACGGTCGATACGAAACAAATGTGGGCCAGTCCCCTACTTCATACTTTTTAGGAAAAGTATGTATGGCGCGGAACTTAGAGCCCCGAATTCCCGAAGAATGTTTGGTAATACAACTATCCTATCATTACGAGGAAGGGATGAAAAATGCGCGTATGTGTAGTCAAATCAAAACGATTCCAGCCATGGCCAAATTCTTGGAGAATTATGAGCACGAGAACCAATACCAAAGAAATAGAATGCTAAATCATAAATATCAGAAGTATGATAATAACGCGCCACCAGCCAATTCTTATAATAACGATCGCAATCGACCTGCGCATAACGTTAATACTAATAGAACACAAAATGAAAACACGAATAATAATTCCAGAAACTATAATTATCGCGGCAATAACAATTACAATTATCGTGATAGTCGCAATAATAGAGGAGATGGGGACAGACGACCCAATAATTATAGACATAACGTCAATTATATTTACTCCAGACCTCAAGGTAATCAGCGACGATACTACCCAAGGAGTCACCGATATGACAACCATTATGACCAATCTCGGCATGAAGACAACTACCCACATGATGGAAATTATAGGATAGCAGAACATAATACGGAGGATCGCACGGAACCAGTACAAAACCAACACAGTAATCAGAATGAAAATAGAGAAGAGGGAGTAAGCCCTCATTTAAACTAATAGAGGCAGTGAAAATTAATGAATACCCGTCACTGAACCGTAATCTTGGGGCACAACGATTAATAAATAAAATTAAGTGTAATCATAAAATAACCATAATTAATAACCACTATTTAAAGAATATCAGGGAAGATTTGTTAGAAGAGGATCAGAAACATGTAAACAGTAATAGTAATAACGAAATCATATATATATCAGCAAATTTAAATGGGGTAAAATCTACCATAATGATAGACACTGGATCTAACATATCATTGATAGACAATATTGAACTTGAAAGAATCCAGCGAGAAGTCCAGTTACCCATACCGACTTTACCTGTCAATAATGTGATAATTATCGGAGCCACTGGGAGACAAAATAAAACAGTCAAAAAACAAGTATCACTCGATCTTACCAATAACAATATGACCCTACCAATAGGATTCTTGGTCGCAACGGGACTACCATTTAATGTACTGATGGGATGCGATGTGTTGCGCCAGCATTCCGCAATAATTGACTTGCATAAAGGTACAATATCTTTAACATCCGAAGGAGGATTATGGACAGCCGAGTTAATCAACACTAATCAAACCGGTCCAGTTAACACCAAATGTGGAGCCATAAAAAGCTATTTCTGTAAGAAGCATAAATTACCAGAGATCATTCAATATGAAGACGATGATCCTAACCTATGGCAGAGTAAGTTGGAAGAGATTCGAGAATTCCAAAGGGAAAAAACTTATAAACAAATAAGTAAGGTACAGGCCGAAAATTTAATTCAAATATATAATAAATACAGACATGTGTTCTCCAATGCTCCAGGTAAAGTAAAAGGATATCAATGTATAATAAATTTTAAAGAACCGGTGAACTTTCGCAGAAAGTCATACCCAATCGCTTACTCTATAAAAAACGAGGTCCGGAACGAGATTAACCGTATGATGCAAGATGACATAATAGAATATAGTCAATCACCATATACCAGTCCAATAGTGGCAGTCCCGAAAAAGAACGGAAAGGTGAGAATTTGCCTGGACGCTAGGGAAATAAATAAAATGATCGTCAATGATAGGACTTCACCAGGCGAAATAGAAGAAATTTTAAAGAAATTCCACGGTATTAAATACATCAGCAAAATTCTAAAAGACAGTAAGACCAACTTACAAAAATTATTTGAAATAACTATTATATATAAAACGAATTTAGTAAAAAAAAAATTACTAAATCCAAAAGGAAATATAATGAATAAATTCTAAAATGAAGTAAGGACAACTTACTACCTTATATTTGAACAACTTCTGGATTAACAAAAAAGAAAAAGAATTTATATAAATGAATAAATTCTAAAATGAAGTAAGGACAACTTATTACCAATCTTGAAGAAAAATACTTGGAATTTAAAAATAATTTGAGTTGAATACTACCACTAAATTCTGAAATACAATAAGAACAACGTATTATCGATTTTGAAGAAAACAAGAATTATTGTTAAATGTTTATAAAGAAATAATATGAATAACGAATAACAAACCCCAAGATTACAGAAGAAAACGATAATTATTATTATTATGTGTATAAAGAAATAATGTGTATAATGAATAACAAACCCCAAGATTACAGAAGAAAACGATAATTATTATTATTATTTGTATAAAGAAATAATGTGTATAATGAATAACAAACCCCAAGATTACAGAAGAAAACGATAATTATTATTATTATGTGTATAAAGAAATAATATGAATAATGAATAACAAACCCCAAGATTACAGAATAAAATGAGAATTATTATTAAATGTTTATAAAGAAATAGTGTGAATAATGAAGAATGAACCCCAAGATAAAAGTTATTACCTCAAACCTACTTATACAAAATAAAGAAAAAAAAAATCATATGACCTAAAATACATACTACATTGCCACATGATGGAACAATCTCAGTAAACGATTGAATGTAACTAATATAATGTTAAAGAAGACAAGAAGGAAAGAGTATTTATGAACATAATTCATTAAAAAATAAACAGCCAAAATAGTGAAATACGATAAGAGGAAGAATAATTAAGTATAAGGAATATATTTAGTAAGAAATGCAATTATAATGATCAACACACAACAACTGATTAAAAAATATTGAGATAAAAAAAAAAAAAAAAAAAAAAAAAAAAAAAAAAAAAAAAAAAAAAAAAGATACTTAACATTACAATCTCAACAAAAATGATTACAATTGATAACTGTCAAAGTCAATATTAACGAATGTTTAAGGAATTAAAATGGAACTGCGAAATATGAAGAATAGTAATGAAAAAATATAAATGCAACAAAGAAAAAATCTTGTCCCAAATATTTATTATTAAATGATTAAAGAGATTATTAGGAGATTATTATTATATTTTATAGCTGACTGTAGATGAATTCCAGCAGTACTATATTAAGATGTAGTGTGGGCAGCAGAGTATGAAGCCAAACAGTGCCTCTCTGAACTGTACCAACGCATGTGTTAGGGATTGTTAGGGAAATTAAATATTTAAGGAATATTAGAATAGTTGCCAAAATAAATTCAGTTTCCAAAGGAATAGGACGAAGAAAACAGAAAGAAGCGTGTTGACAGAAGAATAATTGAAAAATGCAGTAATTATAGTAATTATAAATAGGAGAGATGTAAAACTAATGTATCAGTGAATAGTGTAGCCAGTTACCAACAAATAATGTGTACAGAAAAAAAAAATATATATATATAGAATCAAGAATGTTAAATAAAATGATGAAATGTTATTAAATAAAAAAGGTACTAGTACTAGTCTAATGAAGTTACATTGAGAAGACCATCGTCAACCATTAACAATGAAATTAATAAAAGGCATGTGAAAAAGGCAAGTTTATTTGACCTAAACTTCATTCAGGTAAAATAAACTTTTTTAGGAGGGGAAGCATACGTAGCGCAACAAAAATGATCGCATTTCTGTTACATAAAAGAAGATTCACAGATTGATGAATGGATTGATACTTAATCCCATAATAGAACAGACACCCAATTATGACAATTATAGTCATAGACAAAACTAAATAAGAATGTAAGGTAGTGTTGAATAGAATAAACGAATCTGTAAAATAAATAATAGCTAATGATATATGTTTAATAAAAAACAAAACAGAAAAATGAAACAATGACTTAATTTATGGTAATAACAGATAAGAATTTTGTGTTAAAAAAGTATTATATTATGACAAAAATGTTATGATAAAGTTTATGTGATGTTATATCAAATATGTGTTGAGTTCATGAAAAATAATGAAACAAATAGTGTTATTCAATGACTGTCATAGAATGAAGTGTGAGGCAGTTAACCAATGTTCATAAGTTCGAATTTTGTTGTATGTGATCAAGAGATCAAGATAAATTTGTTATTAGATGTAGAAAAATAATTGTTTATACAAATGTTAATAATTAAGTTTTGATTGTATGTACGAATTTATATAAAAGGGACTATAGATGCCTAACAGACATAACCACAGGTAGATCAATTTACAATAAAAGGCCTAACAGCCAAAAATACTAAATAAACACTTATAACTTAAAGGTTAGATGCATCAATTAATAATAATTAATAAATGCACTATGAAGAGCTAGAAAGAAGAAAAAACATTAAGTTAATAATAATATTTAATAAAATTTATACAAATTATAATAATACCATAATGCCATAATATCGATTGGTAAAAAATAATATCGAAGGTGGATTAAATATAATAAAAAAGGAAAAAACGGAATTTTATCAAAAAACCAGTAGAAGATGTGTATAAAATAATAAACCAGCTATCGGTAAAATTACATTCCGATAGGACAGCAAATTGACAAAGAATAGACAAAAAAATATATGAAAGAAACACTATATAGTCAAAACATGTGGAAGCGGAAATTAATATAGGTTGCTAGGGAAAAAATTAAGAAGAAGGTTGTTGATTTAAAAAATAACAAGAATTGCTTTTGAAAAAAACTGAACGTGATGATTTAAAAAACCCAAGAAGAATATATTGAATCGTAATATTCGAAATCAAGAGATATGATTATAAAAAAGATAAAATTCCAATGACCATACTTACATCTATCACTAACACAGATTAATAAAATAACGATACATTATGAAATAATAATCGAGAATAAACAACTGAATTCTACAAGAAGGAACTTGGACTGTCCCATGTCCGAAGGGAATTGATGAAAAATTAATCAAATATAAAGAATTAATAGTAACACAACTCATAATATTCACAACACCAGAAATTATAACCTTGCAAATACACGGAACAACACTAACTGCTTCAACCGAAGGAAGAACCTATTTGGATCCTGGCGGTGCAGAAGAAACATCAATCGTGCTGTAAAACAATTCAGAAGCTGTATTCCGAAGTGGACAGGACAAGAATTACTTTTATTAAACTGAAGAAAGAAAACTGTACTTCATAATTGACCAGAACAACGAATTTAGCGATCAACCGCTTACGTGATTGGCTTCGTTAGAGTCTGGTAAAATTATATTATATTAATCATACTAAATACACAACACATAATTTTTGTAAATCTTGCATTCTTATTATGTATTTTTAGTCTTCCCCACAGTTACAAGAACCTTCACACCCTGAAATAAATAAAATACAAATCAAATATAATATATAACCAAATATAAACAAAGGATCAAATAATCAACAATCGATACCTGAATCTATAGTCCCAACATATATTAATTAGAATATATCTTAGTTAATGTGAATTGAATAAACAAATAAAGAACCTTTATATATTTGTCACACCTTGTTATTTGGAGTATGGTTTAGTGAACTGGAACAAAAGTAACTGAATAAGTAGAGAATAAATGGTTAATATAAACATCGAATAACCTATAAGTTTCGTTGAGCCGATACTACAGCGCTTATAGCGGAATTATTTGACACCAAAGAGGGAGCGTAAAAATATAAAATTAGACAGAACTCTCTTCAAGGCATAATAGGGTTGGATGAAATTGTAGAATAAATCTTAAGTTATTTAAGTTCTAGGCACACTAACACTGATAATTATTAAAAAATTAAGTTAACATTAATTAAGTACATCCATATATTCCACAACTCCAAATATTTCCGAGAATTTATACAATTAAATTAATAAAATACAATTGACGAATACAACAGAGGGGATTTAAGGAGAGTTAACCCGTATTGTAACAAATTGGCTTCCATCGCGGGGCTCGAACGAGACGCACGTACTCGTCTTGTAACAATATATATATTTATGTTCATTCACTATTCAATGAATTAATTCTTCATTCACCAATCAATGAATTCATTCTTCATTTACCAATGTACAGATTATAAGTTAAATGTAGTCGCATTCATAAGCGAAGTTTTATATGTGTACTACGTTATTGACAACAAAGAAGTAGTTTCTATGGAAACTCACCGGTTCCCATTTTCGATAACGCACCAGCGATCGGCCGCAAATGTGCGACACGTCCTTATAAACATTTTCAATGTTAAAATAATAATTATAACAGATTTCTAGAACAGTAAGCTAGTTCAATTATTTGGGGAATGATATTGTCGACGACAGGAATTATAATGTTGCTATTATGTTGTGTAAGTTCCAGACGATCTGTGGCACAATCAACAGTATTTTTTGACCGATCCTCGAAAAAACCCTTCATCGTTAAAATTCATTGATTAACGAAATTATGAATAATGATAATAATAATAATAATAATAATAACGTTCAGAGGATGAAAGGGGATAGACTTCCAAAACGACTGTATGAGCCATGAATTGCTGGGAGAAGACCCAGTGGTCGGAGGACAATGTGAGGTGATCTCTGCAGGGGCTGTGAGTGCAGTGGCATACAGCCAAGGCCCTGGCCAAGGAGAGACCACGGTGGCGAGACCTTTGCTCAACCTCTACATCTTGCGGTAGATGCGATGCAATGCGTTAGGCAGTGGGGATTCTGTGCACCCATGGCTGAATTGCAGCTTCCGGGACGTGGCCGATGGCTGGCAGATGAAAACAGTGCTGGACTTTCTGCAGACAGGTTTCTAAAAACTGGGAAGGAGACGCCAATTCGGTCTACCACAGAGGCGCCGGAACTGCTGCCAGAGCTGTTGGGATGCGCGTCGTGAGACGTCTCAATGGTTTCCTAGTACCGAGCCTCCGGCAGGGGCTCCTCCCTAGTGGTCCTGTCCAGACGGAATCTTAATTAATTAATTAGTGGCCGCTACAACGGCATGCTCGTACTAGGCCATCCTAGAACAGTATTTACCGAGGCCGTTTCCAAGAATCACCTGGACGTGTTCGGTACTTCCCAAGGCCGGCTACGAGAGGGGTTGTCTGGGTCCTCGCAGCTCGGACGTAAAATTTACGTGCAAGTCGCCTTACGGTGTCATCCAAGGAGCGGACACCGAGTCCTCTTCTCAAAAGTCGAGAAGGGAACCGATGGGGGCTTTGGCCGCTAGCCGAAGACCCCTATCGAGAACGCTTTGCAACTTTCTTTTATGAACGGTTGCGAGGTAACCCCAAACGGGAATAGCGTAGGTAATGATCGGCAACAAGAGGCGCCGGAATTTTGAACAACTGTATTTTTAAAGGGTTTAGGTCATGGTAGCACTGCCACTGGTGGCGAGATGGACGGCAGTTGCCGGCCCAGTAGGCAGGGGCCTTGAGGCAGGGAACCTCCCTGCCGGTGGCAAAGGGTAAAACACCAAGCAGTGCGCCAACATACTTGCTGGTAAGGACGAGGTCGCTTCAGAAGAAAAGAGAGTTTCGGCCAGCGACCGGACAAAGCCTCTTGCGGTAGAATAGCATTGGAATAAGAAGAAGAAGAATAGCATTCATATCCAAACGTATTAATTGCGTGTGTAACCATCCACGTCCGCAGCGTTGCAACCGGAACGAATCGTGCAGCAGTTAAAGCATGAAAGGTTAGTTACTAACTAGGAATGGCCACACACATATCAACGACTGTTAAAGAGGAGCAAATTACTACAGCGACTGGCTGTTTACACGCCGCAGTTTTACGATCGCGTTGCGCTGTTGTTATGGCAATTAAACGGCACACATTACCACGGCTTTAACGGGCTTCGAATGCATGTCGTTTGTAATTGGAAATCTTCTTAAAGCAATTAACATTAAACATACATATATATATATATATATATATACGCGTTACCTGGAACTGACGAGATCGCCTAATACAGTCACTTGTTAACGTTCCATCGGATTGAGTAGTTAGTAACAATAGTAGCTCGTTACGATTAGTTATCTCCACCGGCGGCGTCAGGCTTGCGACCATAAACTCGACCAACATTTCTTCTTCTTCTTCATTTTTCCGTCTGCCTATTTTTATTAATCTTGTTCTTCTGTTTCTTACCTCCGTCAGTAAAAAACATTTCTTTTCCCCTTCTTTTACTTCTTCTTCATTTTTTTTTTAATGAAGAAATTTGTGTTAGTGGTTGAAATCACAAGCAGAATGATCACGATAAATCGGGATAATTTTTATATATTGGTGTGCAACAGTGATCATTCTGCTAGTCATTTTTTTTTTGTAACGGCCATTTGAGGACCACATACCGATTTCAATTCTTTACTCTCTGTTCTTTTCTTTTTCTCCAATATTCTTTCATCTTTTCACTGTGTCTCTTCTTCCTGTCTTCAGTCCACTTTGAACCTGCGTTTTTCTCTCTCCTACCCTGGACTCCTTCCATTTTTAACACTTTTGCCCGAAAAACTTTACTTTCAATTGCTTCTTCTGCGTGTATAGTCTATTATTATTTTTTTTTTAATCCTTTTGGACTTCTTTAATACAACCTGATGTTGACTTCTTCCCCCACAGATATTTGAAGATTTGCTTTGTCAACCTCTTGTCGTCCATTCTATATAAATGTCCAAGAGATAATAGACTTCTTTTTCTCATTGTTTCTGTTATATTTTCTATTTCTTCTTCATATTATTTTTTGTTTTATTATTTTTCTCTAACCTGCTCTCGCAACTCTCATAACTGAACGAATCAAACGTCACAAACAATTTTGTCAGAGGCTTTTACGGCCGGAGTCGATGTTATTAAAATTGTTGCCTGCCGGCCTGTAAGTGCAAACCTACCACAGTACTGTGGTCACTGACTGTGACATCTGTGTCACTGTGTGTAGCCTTTTTTAGCACTGAAGATGGCAGCCGAAGGCACGGCTAAAACCTTTGCAACGAACAACTTTGGACCACGGTCTTACAGGCAGCAATTTTAATAACGTCTCAACAAATATTTCCTCTCCTCTCCTGTTCCTTGTTCGTTTGCTCGTTATTTAATATCCTCTTCTTCGTCGTCTTCTTCTTCTTCGTATTCTTCTTCCGGCTTATAGGCAGACTAGTAGTGAGGCAAACCGTGGGTGTCATTACTAAATTTCTTTGCATTTATATTATAGTTCACAAACTGCACGCTTATTATAATTCATAAACCAAAGGCCAGTTGAAAGTGTAACAAAATTTACATATCTTGGTACTATAGTCAATGAACAATGGAACCACTCTCAAGAAATAAAGAGCAGAATTGAAAAGGCAAGAGCAATGTAAACTAGAATGAGCAGTTTATTCAAAAGTCCCGATTTAACAGTAAACACAAAGATGAGGCTTTTACGCTGCTCGGTATTCTCGGTCCTCTTCTACGGAGTAGAATCTTGGACTTTGACTAAAGCCACAACTAAAAAATTGGAATCTTTCGAAATGTGGCTTTACCGTAGAATACTGAGCATTTCATGAACAGCACATATGACTAATGTTGAAGTTCTTAGAAAGATGAAGAAAGAAAGGGAAGTTATTAACACAGTGAAGATAAGAAAGCTTCAGTATCTGAGACGTTTCATGAGAAATGAACAGAGATTTTACTTACTGCAGTCAATACTACAGGGAAAAGTACTTGGAAAGAAAGGAGTTGGGCGACCGAGAATATCATGGCTGAGACATTTAAGGACCTGGTTTGGCATGAATACAACTGACTTATTCCGTGCAGCAGTGCAGAAAGTTAAAATAGTCTGTATGATATCCAACATCCGAAACGGAGAGGAACTATCAGAAGCAGAGATATTATAGTTATAAAAAAAATAACAATTGTTTTTCTTGAATGTCTAAAAACTGTTGTCTTAAGAATGGAGCATAACAGAAAAAAGGTAAAACCTTTGCGCTTTTAAGAAAGTCTGACAAACACGCCCGGGATACAAATGATTGTTTTTCATCGACTGCCAAAGAGAAGCAACCTTCTTTAAGGACATAGGTTACATAAGTGAGTGGTCTTAATTAAGAAACTCGAAATTCGAAAGATACTCTGATTTCCCGATTAGTAAAATAATATAGGCCTACAGGGTTAATCTTATCGGTTAATGTCACATAAATTTATATAACAAGCCGTGTGTGTGTGTGTGTGTCCATGTCCAAAAGTAACTTCAGAAGAATTTCTTCGTAGTTTTGTAATTTCAGTGTAAATAACTTTTTACAACAATACCAATCTGTCTTCCTGTGTTGAAAATTCCTGTAATGAAATATTGCTCCTTCAGCTGTAGTACGACCTGAAGAAGCTGACTATGTAATTTTTGAATCGAGACTTGATATCATAATTTAATATATACACATCCCAAATGTGTGTGTGTGTGTGTTTATGCCACCCACACTGTTGTAAGCTTATAAAACTATTATATTCCGGGCTGTTGGGCCGTGGGTTCTCGTGTCTAAATTGCTTATGTTCTCGTGTCTAAATGTTTCGGTCAAACGTCCGGAGGCCATCTTAAGTAGAAAAAGGATAAAGAAAAAAAACGTTCGCATGGATGACAAGACGAATGCATCTCACAATTGAGGACTGAGCAGTGACACATATCTGTTGTTAGGCGTAATGATGGAGTACTTTTTTGATAAGATTAATTTCTGTTCAGTGAAGTGTAACCGACATTGATTGGGATAGTGAGCTAAAGAAATTCAGACGAATCTGTGGAACGATTCATAGGTATCTGAAAAGCAGAACACGGAAGCATACCCGAATGAAATTTTACAAAACTGTGGCTGTGGCTGTCCCCACATTCCTGTATGCTAGTGGGACATAGACGTGTAGAGCAATCAGAAAGCTGAAATGAAATTTCTAAGAGGCGCGCAAGGTTGTTCTCTCCTGGATCGGTAAAGAAACGAGGACATTAGACGCGAATTAAAAATTGTATTGTTGCACCAGAAGATTGAAGACCACAGAAGGAGATGGTGTGGAGACTTGAACCACATACTTGGTGTCCGTCTACCTGTGGCTGTCTTGGGTTATCACCCTACTGGGAAGAGAGATGTCGGTAGACCGAGATTGATTTCGGAACAGGTCTAGGCCCTAATCCTTGGAGTGATGATGAAGTGGAAGCAAATAACTCAATCAGTTACAAACGTATTACTGGACAAAAGAAGATATTCTCTAAGACTGATTTTTTTTTAACTGTACGGAAACTAGCAAAACGACAGAAGAAGAATCCGTACACGAATGAAGATTCTGGGAGATATAAATCTTTCGGTTTTGTAGGAAATAAATAACAATGAAATTGGTCGCAGTACTGTGACTGTGTTTGTTGTCGTCGTGACGGTTCTATCAGTAACGCAGAATCTTATTTCCACAGAAACAGTTGAGTGTTTAAATCGTATAAGAGTTGACGGGGGGGTGGCGATGGGGGGTTGATAGTCAGTCAGGCTAGTGTTTTGATGTGTGTTGCGATGCCGCCGTGCGGGGGATGGGGATCTGAGAGAGGGCGGCGCATGCTCCACCGTCTCCCTTTCGTACGACCATATCGATCCCGTACCGAGTTACCCAGTATAAACCTAGGGGACCGAACGGGTCCGCCAACCATTCCCATCTTGTTGACGCCACCGACGCTAACTAACTTCTCTTAGTGCGTACCGCCGCGTGTTCTTGTGTGCGGGTTACAGTGCCGAGACCGAGTTGTTGTGTCGAGATACCATCGGAGTTTTAAATTGTGTCTTGAAATTTCGTGTATCAGTTCACCGGTATAATCCAGTTTAGTGACTGTTGTATATATAAACATGTAAACACGTCGTACACCTGGAGTGAAAAATACTTTCGAACTGTCAAAAGGAAGTCTTTGGACACACTTAACAGGTGAGACAATTTCTCTTTAGTCGTCTAGTAATTATTTTTACATAATGTACTTTGTAATTAAATCGCAATTCTCAATTTTACGGACATTTTTCTTACTGGCTTCAAGATTTTTCTGTTTTTAACTTGTTGAAATCTATATATTATTATATATTATATTATTATTATTATATAATATATATATTATTATTATTATTCCCGGCTGTACAATGTTTACACATTTTCCGGAACCAAAGTTTACAGAAGTAATTGAATTCTCATCTTCCACTGCTGCTTGTCCATGCAATTTCTTCAATTTCTCGTTCCCTCTCAATAAAGTCTAAATTTCATCTATCCAAAAGACAGGTGGTCTTCTTCTTTTCCCTCTTCTTCCTGGTGGGGTCCATTCCGTAACTCTCCTTGGCAATCTTTCTTGTGCCATTCTTTTCGTGTGTCCATACCGTTGTCCTTTTTTTGTTTTGTATGGATAAAATCAACAATTAAATTTTTCACATTCGTTCTGTCATTGATGACTTGATTTATAATTTTCTCACGTCTGGATACTCTTGGAGAACGTCTCCAAAAGTCCATCTCTGCTGTCATCGTTCTTGTGTGTTTATTATTAGTCCTTACTTATCAGTAAGTCATGATGTACTTCTAACAACGGTTTTAAATATTTTGGTTTCAGTTTCTACGTTGAAATCTAACATTTACTAAAAAAAAACGTGTTATTGTTGTTCAGACTTTCACATATTGACAAACATTTTAAGCCCATTTCCACTTTCACGTCTTCTACAAACATTACACCGGTTTTAAACAAGTATTGGAATGTTTAATAATAACTCATATCTAAATGCGTTTAAAATCGATGCCGAATCGAGCTAAGAGCCAAACTAAAGAAGAACTCTTTGACAGAAGTTACTATCAAAATAGTTTAGGTAATTCGAAATTATTAATTCATCGCATAACATCATCATCATCTTCTTCTTCTTAACGGTTTTAGGCTTTTGGGACTTGCACCTATTCCACAGTCCATCTTCTTTTCTTAGGTCTACCAACTTTTCTTCTGCCTCTAGGCTTGTAATCTTTCGCCATCTTCGGTATTCTACTTTCTTCCATTCTATTGATGTGTTCCATTTTCTTCTGTATTCTTTATCCCTTCATTAACTGCAAAAATATCTAAATCACTTATTATAGGCTATCTTCATTTTTTTTATACGATATCGTCTATTACACCTTTTAATTGATCTCAGAAATTTCATTTCTGCTGTTTGTATCTTCTGTTCATCGTTTTTTCTTTATGACCCAAGTTTCAGAACCATACAGTAGTGTAGGTATTGCCTTTATCATCGCATACTGGGTTGAAAATGTATAAAAACATTAACCGATTGTTTTACACATGTTATAAAATAGGTTTTTAATAGCTTTAGAGAAGGAAAACATTGAAATAATATTTCCAAATCGAGCTTAGTTTGAATACTGTCACAGTGTTATGCCAGTGAAGTAATGTATAAGATTAAATGTATTAAACATTAGTTACTATGATGTATCATTAGTCAGGCCACATTTTTCATAATTCATTTCGTATTTCATATAGCCCATATTTAACGTATAGAATTTATTCCTTATATTTATACAATTACCAAAAATGACTTGGAAGTACAAATTGAAACACGTTCTATCTAAATTCCACGTATTTGTCACTTTCAGTGGTGGATGGTGATTGTTGATAATGTTTTATTTCTGCATAATCTAGCCACTATTATTTTACGATTAAACCCGTTTTTCTATAAAGAAAACTCTAAACGTGTTCCATTTCTTGACGTTTCAACGAGGCTTCACAATAATAAGATTTAATTAGATTATATAAAATCATTTACTTATAGCTAAAAATTTAGTAAAATTATTTACAGCATTCTGAATATCAAATCGTAAATGAGGCATCGGACACGTGACCCTTGACGTGTGTGCATTGTCATACGTTGACGTGTAAAATACGGAAGGCAGTGTTACAAAACGGCCGTAAAAGTGCGACAGCCGGCGGAGCCGCGGGTGTGCGCTTCGATCCGCTTGTACGCTTTCAGATATGGCAGTGACTACCCATTATTTCTTCGCTTCTTCTAATCTCGCCCTTAACTGCGTTGCAACGACATTAATATAACAACGATTACTATTATTTCGAGATATTCAATTCAGTTCGTAATTAATTTTCTTTCTACGTACCAGCATTTATAAAGTTTTTTTTTATCTTAATGGAAAATATATTTTCAACGACTCTAAACCGTTCCACTTAAGTTATTTCTGTAACCGACTATAAGTAGTAATACGTTTGTATAATGGGCTTGCTTTTCATCGTGTCTGTCTCCTTTTTTCATTTCAACGTGAGAGCATCTTGCTCTCCGGTTTATGCTCAAGATATATTATGCACTAGATTCTTCAATTAAATTAATGTCTATCATTAAAAATCCGGTTTGTTAAAAAAAAATTGCACTCATTTTACTTTAGTGCGTTAACTATGTGTGCATGTGTGTTCCACAGCCTGCTGTATTCTTTTACCGCTGTGTGTTCTATAAACTTTACTGCGTTGATCGAATCTGTGGATCCGATTTCGGAAATGGGATCAAAGAGAAAGTAGAAACCTACAGTAAATATTTAGTAAAGTCATCGTCCGACAAGGATTGCGTGCTACAATCAGTCTCTTACTATATTTATTGCAGACTTTCAAAATCCTGTCTTCCCAGCTCGAACATAACCTGTCATATGTGCTGGAAATATTCTCCAGCACACGAGGTTTGCCTGATAAGTAATAAGACCGAATATTTATTCCCACATAGTAGAAATACTCCTTCTTTTTGTTCAGCGCCATTTAAATCTTCTCTTTCTTCAGCACTACAGCCCAAAGTGAGCCCTGGCTTACAACTTCAATTTTCTCGAACGTCTCCAAACCATTGCTATCTCAGCGTAATTCCTCGCTTCCATTCTTCAGAGATCTTTCAGTACATCTTATTCTAGGAAATATTCTAGGATCTTCCCGCCCTTCTTTCTGCTTTTATAGACTTGCGGCTTAAGGATTTTCTTTGGCATCAATCCGCACTACGTGGCCTAGCCATTGCATTCGTTAAGCCTTTACGAATCTTACAATGCCCTCATTCTTCAATAGCTCATCTATCTCCTGGTTCTTTCTGATTCTCCATTAGTCGTCTTCTTTAACCGGGCCATAAACACGTCGTACGATCTTCCTTTCAAACCTTCTCAGCGTTTCTAGTTCCTTTCAAGCTAATGTCCATGCCTCTCCTCCAGAAGCAGAACGAGTTTGCTTCTCAATAGTCTGCTATCGGCATAATACGCCCTATTTCCTATTTGTTTCCTGTCACGTATCGTCGTGTTTATGGACTCTTCTTTGTCTATCATGTTATCCAGGTATCTCAACTTATTAACCACATCAAATAAATTACTTGGTACAACAATCCAAGTTAAACTTGTCCACACGCAATAATAATGTCAAATAATAGAGTTCCACACTAACTATAACACATAACACTTTGCTGCTTCAACCGCCATTCGATCCGCACTAAGAAAATTGCTCAACACAACTGATCTGACAAAGCCAGCCTCTGTCCTTATATACGTAGCGCACGTGTTCCAGAATGAACTTTCCATCCTCATTGCTGTGTCCAGTCTAATGCGTCCTCTGGAACGTACTTGTGTGCAGCCTTGACTGAGGCTACACCTGCTTCACTAGTGGAGGACGCTCTCGGCTGTTCGAGGGGCCAGTGGCGGCTAGTCCATAAGGTTCAATGGTTCAGTGAACCCCCTAAATAATTGAAATATGTTTAAGGATTTGTTGAGAGAGTGGTTTTGTATTTAAATAACAAGATTTGTGAGTTCAGTCAACAAGTCAATAGTAATCTTGTTGACTGAACAATATAATCGATACGTGTAATAGGCGAATTGGTCGCTACTATTGCTTGTGGTGCAAAACAGCTCTCATCACTTCCTGAACTGTGTAGACAACTTTGGAGGGGGAAATCAGTATGCGCAAAATTACATTCAACAGTCGCTAAACCCGAATGTTAGCGATAGAGACGAATAGTTCCGACGAGGGCCGAACCGTCCTGACCGTTGTCATAATACCGCTGTACTATTATGATACTAATATTATGATTTTTACCATAGTTTTGTCCGTTTAACGCCTAAATAGAGGCCACAAGGATTATATTTTATAAGACAATTGCAATACCCACATTGATGTATGCGAGTGAGGCGTGGGACATGACAAAAAAGGAAAGCGGTAAGACTTAGAGTGCTGAAATGCAGTTTCTTCGAAATACTTTAAATTATACATTGCAAGGTAGAATAAGGAAACGAAGATATCAGAGCAGAAGTTGAAGTAAAGGACATAAACGAAATTATTACAAATTACAGAAGACAATGGTGGGATCATCTGCAAAGGATGACAGAGGATCGATTGCTGAAATCGGCACTGAACTATAAAGCCATTGGTAGAAGAGACGTGGGTCGTTCGAGGATGAGAAGTGTGCCGGAACAGGTTTATATAACCTAATCCTTGAAGAGGAGAAGAAGAAGAGAAATGTCCGTTTAACTTCAGTTTTGTGTCAGATTTCTCTTTTTCATTTAGTACGCGATGAAAATATGTGCAGTGAAGTCTTAAAATCAAATAAAATAGTGAATTTTTTGTACACCGAAAATAAAGTGTGTTTAATGTAGTCATTAAATAATTATAGTAACGTTACGCTGACCGAAGCGTGTATAATCTCCAAAGGCCTTGCTGTTTTTTTTGTGCGTTAAGTGTTCAGGTATTTCTTATTTTTGTGTTCCGTTCATTGATTTGGTAAAATGAATAGTGTTTAATCTATTTTAAAAACAAATTTTCCTTCACTCTCTCTCTCTCTCTCTATCTGTACTGAAGATAAATGCAAATTTAAGGAACTCGGTTAGCAGCTTTCAGTTTTCAATATTAAAGAGAAAATGCAAGCAACGACCTTGTAAATAAGATGCATAAGTTCAACCTTATGTGCGAGACCATTAGGCGAACCCTTAAGTCAGCAAGTAAAGGAACACGCCTAATATTCTACAAGGTGATGGCCCTTACCACTCTTCTTTATGGGTTTGCGAATTGGACGTTAACGAAAGGCCAGGCCAATCGCATCCAAGCGGCTGAAATGAGATTTCTCAGGCACGTGGCAGGGTATACTCTCCATGTTCATAGAAGAAACACAGATATATACGGCAGGAAGTGAATATTAAGAGTATACTCGTCAGAATCGCCCAGTATCGGCTGAATTGGTGGGAACATCTTTGCTGAATGGATGACTGCCGCATCGCCAAACAACTATGGAACTATAAGCCGAGGGGACGGAGAGGTGTGGGACGTCCGAGGAAGCGCTGGAGTGACTAGCTCTAATCTTTGACAGGAACAAACCATCCTTGGTTTAATCCTTGAAGACGACGACGATGATGATAATGATGATGATTTACAAATAGCATAAACACAACCTAATATTAGGCCTACTTAAAGTTGTCAACAGTTATTTCTTCATGCTGTGACGCACCTCGTGTGTTATTTGGAATGGGATAATTGCTTTTATGTTAGCAGAAACACTCAGACATTGAACCCCTAACTGTCAGAACCACGAGCCTCCACTGTCGAGGCGGTTGCATTCGTTTCAGTACCAAAGAAATGTGTACGCATATTTGCCTACTGCCAAATATACGGTATAAATAGAAGATGTGACAAAAAGCAGTAATGCATTAGTGATGATAATGTTATTCATTACAATGATTACTACTGTGCACGTGACACGAGAGTGTTTAATTAACAAAGTTTTACAGCGCAGACTCCGGGGTACAACGGTACAGACAGAGTGGTGTCCAAAGCATTACGCGTAACGAGTGACAGAGCCCACTTTTATTTCCAACCAGTCAAACGCGATATCGTTACAAGAGAGCGATATTTCTTTTTAGAACGATAAAGTGTTTCTATTTCTGCAACAAAAAGTAATATAGAGTACCGTGCCAGTAACACTTGGGCGCGCTTCGATTGTAATTTATTAAAAAGAAAAAAAAGAAACTCGTTGAGCGCGCGGAGTTAACAACCCTTATTGATACAATTTTACTATTACTTTTATTCACCGGAGCGCCGGGACGCCTCTTGTCGTCGTTTTTTGCGCGTATCTTCCCCAATTGAAATTTTATTAACTAGCAGCAGTAAGTAGGTAGCGTTGATGAGACTGTACGCTTCCTAATTATTACCAACCATCACGTACGCAGGGCTATTCTGGTGTTAGCGTCCACATTTGGAAAACGAGACGCTATCAATTGGCCACTTGTTTCGCATCACAAGCCAGACATTCATCCCAACACTGCATGTTATATACACGTTGAACTTAATTAACATAATATGTAATTGGTAAAAACAAAATTAGCAGAATCTAATAATTATTTTAGAGAGAGCTGAGAGTATTAAAAAGCTGTTACATCGGGCGTTCATAATGTCACTCAATCCGCAATCCGTGTGTAAACAACAAATCAATTTCTTTAGGAATAATTTTAATTGTAACGTTAATAATTTTACCGTGTAGGATAGTACAGTCTGGGGGAGGTAAGGCGGATGTGCTTGGTCACTTTTCGCACTTTGCTCCTGTGAGTGTCAATGATGTTTACCAAACCGTCATGAAACCACCTTACCTGCCCAGACTGTACTACCCCACGCGGACACACTGTATTCACGGCTGAGCGCACACTACCTAACTATCAAATAAAAATAATTATAAAATACAATTATCACTTTACGTTTTTTGTAATTTACGAATTGGTCCAGAAAACGTGCATCCTTTAAAACGAGCCCAAGCGCGATTTATTCCGATTATTCGGTAACGAGAAAAAGATGTTTTACAGAATTAAACAAAGATAACAACTTCCAACTTTACACATGTGTTAAAAACATTCCATTATGTAACGTGGCCGTATTTCGTTGCAGTCAGACGCCGCGGTTTTATATAATTTTGTATTAAACTTGAGGTTTCTCAAGAATAGGTAAAAAAATTGACACTTTTTTATTGCGACCAACGCAACTCTGACAAAAAGTAACGAAAAAAAATTTGATTATCACCATTTAACGCACAATGAAATAAGCTAAAAATTGTTGTAATTTGATTTAAGATTAGCGTAACCGTTAACTTGGAATTAAGGTTCAAACTCGACTGCACATAGTTTCAGTGCCGACAGTAGAAGCGCTGTTGGATCTCTCTTGTTTGAATGATTTGCTGTTCCCTGGTATCTGAATGCCGTACGTCCAAACTGCTTTAACAATAGTTTTACAGAGGAGGACTTTATTGTCTGTGACGTCCTTCTGAGCAATCAGCACAAACTCATTATCAATATTGAATCCGTCCAAGACAGGTTTATACTGTACCGTTCTCTTCAGTTGTTAACGATTTCTCTTCTTCTTCTCCTCTTCAAGGATTAGGTTATATAAACCTGTTCCGGCATCCATCTCATCCTCGAACGACCCACGTCTCTTCTACCAATGGCTTTATAGTTCAGTGCCGATTTCAGCAATCGATCCTCTGTCATCCTTTGCAGATGATCCCACCATTGTCTTCTGTAATTTGTAATAATTTCGTTTATGTCCTTTACTTCAACTTCTGCTCTGATATCTTCATTTCCTTATTCTACCTTGCAATGTATAATTTAAAGTATTTCGAAGAAACTGCATTTCAGTCTTACAGCTTTCCTTTTTTTGTCATGTCCCACGCCTCACTCGCATAAATCAATGTGGGTATTGCAATTGTCTTATAAAATGTAATCCTTGTGGCCTCTTTTTAGGCCTTGTATAATTCTTATAAGTTGTTGTGGGTATTCCCGTTCTTCCAATATTTGGCACAACAAATTTCCGTCTACTCTATCAGAGGCCTACTAAAAGCCAACGAAAGCTACATGCGTTTGTTTATTGAACTCACACGTTCTAGTATGAAATTATATTTTACTGCATGCACAAAGAGAAATAAACAAAACACGCGCGACAATCGGGTCGCGGATCCGCGGAAATAATGAATGTTTTGTCTCCGTAAAGGTTTTACACAGCGGCGGGCGCAAATGAAACGAACAACAATGTGCAAATGTACGGATGGTGATTCAATTATGTTGTGGCGTTCTGTGACGGTGGCCGAGGCAAACGTTTCCCTTTATCATTCCATACTCTGCCACCAACATGATTCTATATTCTATTCGCGTTTGAACATACGATTGCGTACAAATTTAAAAGGGCACACTCATCATATACATACGATGTTAATTGTATTCATTATTCGTTTTAAAAACAGATGAATGTCACCGTTGTCGTATGGAAAACAATGTCAGTTGATGTGGTGTCGTTTTCTGAAAACGTGTACTAACTTTTTTTAACTGGTATAGCCTATACCGCGATCTGTTTTCACCGTGTAAAATTACTAAGATTTTGCAAAAATTAAAATGACCTTATTTTCAAAAGGATCTTTTGGTTATAAAAACACAGAATTTAGGCGAATCATTTTACAATGGATTGCTCATCAGAATGGGACGCCAGATGGCAGGTTGCCTAAGAAGGTTTTGCAGTGCAAGCCTATTGGACAACGAAGTATAGGAAGACTTAAGCAGCGTTGGTGAAATGGATATATTCCTTTGGGACCAGAACAGGTGATTCGCGAAGAAGAAGAAGAAGAAGAAGAAGAAGAAGAAGAAGAAGAAGAAGAAGAAGGAGGAGGAGGAGGAGGAGGAGGAGGAGGAGGAGGAGGAGGAGGAGGAGGAGGAGGAGGAGGAGGAGGAGAAGAAGAAGAAGAAGAAGAAGAAGAAGAAGAAGAAGAAGAAGGAGAAGGAGAAGGAGAAGGAGAAGGAGAAGAAGAAGAAGAAGAAGAAGAAGAAGAAGAAGAAGAAGAAGAAGAAGAAGAAGAAGAAGAAGAAGAAGAAGAAATATTAAACTCTTCAACTCTGAACTCTGCAACGTAACTGTGGTATTCTCTGCGGAATGGTGCATCAAACGCTAAGAAACACTTCACGTCTGCCAACATGGATGCTCAAGTTTGAAATATCTATTTTTTCAATATGCTGTGAGCTCAAAAAGTGGTAAAGTAATTCAATGTAAATGTAATTCAGCCTTTACCACAGTACTGTGGGCCTGACGCGAACAACCTACGTTCAGGAGGCCTTGGATTTCTTATAATTCCATTGATGATGGCAGCCAATAGCGCTGTTGAAACGTTTGGTTTGTCAATAAACCAAACAGCCCGGAAAATTTTACTTATGCAACTGACACCGGCCGTGAAAGCCTTAGGATAATTCAATGTAAAATTGACGTTACAGTTAGTATTATTCATTAATAAATTGATTTTTTATTTATTTTTTTTTTTTACACGCGGATTACGCGACATCATTGAACTTCCTATAGGCCTATACCACAGTCTTTCACACTCCAATAGCTGAGCAGTGTCCACAGCAGTGTTTCATATGCTGACAAACGTTATCATAAATATACCAAATTTAATAATAATTATAAATTTTCTCTTGTTTAACCTTTCTCTTGGTATTTTTATTTCAAAGATTTCATTCACTCATAAAATGAAGAAGCAAAACATGAAAGTGATAAGATTAAAGACCAGAAGAATCCTTTTAATTAGCTATTAGTCCTTTCTGTACCATTTAACAGAGCACTAAGCATTCAGAAGTCTACAAATTGTCATTTAAAAAGTGTAGGAAATAGAAGAAGAAACCTACAAATGTGTCACAGGTAAAAATAGTCGACACCAACTCAACACTGTTTCATGAAGCTTCTAGACAGTTATAATCCTCCATGACATCTGGATACTAAGATATCTGACATAATACGGAAAATATGTACACAACACAATATATATATAGTCATCATCATCATCATCAACCTCAAGGTTTAAACCAAGAATGGTTTGTTCCGGTCTCAAATACGCAAATATATTACAGCTAGTCACTCCAGCGCTTCCTCGGACGTCCCACACCTCTCCGACCCCTCGGCTTATAATTCCATAGTCGTTTGGGGATGCGGCAGTCATCCATTCGGCAAAGTTGTTCCCACCAATTCAGCCGACACTGGGCGATCCTATCGAGTATACTCATAATATTCAGTTCCTGCCGTATATATCTGTGTTTTTTCTATGATCATGGAGAGTATACCCTGCCACGTGCCTGAGAAATCTCATTTCAGCTGCTTGGATGCGATCGGCCTGGCCTTTCGTTAAAGTCCAATCCTCAGACCCATAAAGGAGTGTGGGAAGAGCCATCACTTTGTAGAATTTTAGGCGTTTTCCTTTACGTGCTGAATTAAGGGTTCGCCTGATGGTCCCGCACATACCCTGGATATGGATACGATACTGGATATGATGGGTACGTCTAACCCTGCATATGCTAGTAACATATCCAGGGGACATATTCACTGCTAAATTGCCTCAAATAAGAAATAGCCAGACAATATATATGGTGCAAAATAAATATATTAAAATACCTTTTAACTAGTTTTTCCTTCGAGCTGCTGTTTGGACTTTTGCTTCAAAATCAGATTTCTCTGCTAACAGAATTTCATGTAACGTTGGCTTTTCTTTATGGAATGTCGGTGTGTTATTGTAATCACGTATGTTATTTTGCTCTTCTATGCCATCATCTATAAAAACAAGAAAATCTGTTTAATCAACAATGTATACAATTACGAGCTATGCATATGACTGAGCCGTTATATGTACGTAATGTATATACATATAATGATATATATCTTATACAGTGAATGCCGTAGGATTGGTTTCCAAAGCAAATAGTGATATAACTAACTCTTCCCCTAATGATTTTTAGATTCTACTAGGTTTGTTTGTATGCATTACATATTATGTTAATTAAGTTCAAGGTGTATATAATATGCAGCGTTGGGATGAATGTCTGGCTTGTGATGCGAAACAAGTGGCCAATTGATAGCGTCTCGTTTTCCAAACGTGGACGCTAACACCGGAACAGCCCTGCGTACGTGTCGGTAATAATTAGGAAGCGTACAGTATCATCAACGCTACCTACTTGCTGCTGCTAGTTAATAAAATTTCAATTGGGGAAGATACGCGCAACAAAAAAACGACGATAAGAGGCGTCCCGGCGCCGGCGCTCCGGTGAATAAAAATAATAGTAAAATTGTATCAATAAGGGTTGTTAACTCGGCGCGCAGTCAACGAGTTTCTTTTTTTTTCTTTTTAATAAATTACAATCGAAGCCCGTCCAAGTGCTATACTGGCACGATACTCTACATTACTTTCAATTGTAGAAATAGAAACACTTTATCGTTTGCGTTTCTCTGCTCTAAAAAAGAAATATCCCTCTCTTGTTACGACATCGCGTTTGACTCGTTGCGATTAAAAGTGGTGGGTTCTGCCACTCTCGTTACGCGTAATGCTTTCGACAGCACTCTGTCTGTACCGTTGTAGGCCTGCCTCGGAGTCTGCGCTGTAAAACTTTGTCAATTAAACACTCTCGTGTCACGTGCGCAGTAGTAATCATTATAATGAATAACATTATCATTATTACTGCATTACTGCTTTTTCATGCATTCCCACGTAGGCTTCCGCGGCCGGTGTCCATTTGAAGTCTTTTTGAAGTCTTCTTCCGGCATGGACCGCGTCAAAAGTGTCCTGTATGACAACGTTTCACTCATATTACAGTGAGTATCCTGTGGACACACAGACCTGAGAATACTCACTGTAATATGAATGAAACGTTGTCATACAAGACATTTTTGACGCGGTCCATGCCGGAAGAAAACTTCAAAAACGTAATTTTTCATACATGTTCGTTTTGCATTGTGTGATGTCCATATGCAAATGTGCGTACACATTTCTTTGGTACGTAAAGCAGAACTAATTTCGTGGGGGGGGGGTATAAATATCGTGGATCATAATTGTGAGAGATTTTACTACACATTTGTGCAATGATATGCAGGTCTGGTTATACGTTGGGCGCATCAAATGTCAGATATGGGATTTGCTTGCGACGGTCAGACACGGTCGGACCGGTGCTCCTAAAAACTGAATAACCCTAGAAGAACAAGGGGTATATGTGATATTTTGTGGTGACTGCAACCTCTCTCCTACGTCGGCCAATCAAATCGTCACGTACGCCGGCGGGCCGGAGAACACAGTTCAGTATACCTGACTGTGCCGTCGCCAAGACCAGTACATTGAATAAGTTTGTTACTAAAAGGATTACAAACAGAATTAACACTGTTGCACACCACTATAGAAAAATTATTCCGATTAGCGCTTTCAAGCTTCACAGCTCATCATCAGATCGGAAATAACAATAAAGGAACTAGACAACGTCTTTGTACCTCAACTTGCCTTACAGCGCGTACACATTTTCGTAAGCAAGTTTGTTTCGTATCAAGCTTGTTTTGAAATTACTGTTTTCCCTTATTATAATTTCATTAGTATAAACATGTGTAGAACTAACTACTATTTATTACTACAAGGACCACTGCTACGACAATTTGAAATGTACTTTATGTTATGTTTCCACGCATAAGCATGGTTTGTTGTTGTAATTCTGCTTACATTCACAACGCGCAAACCCCTGTTTGGATCATGAAGACATTATTGCTGCTTTTCGTACGGTAATTGGATTGTCAGGAACTTCTTCTAACGTTAGAAATTTGTTTGGTGCTGTTTGAAACTGATCCCTATTGAATGATAAGATAGATAAGAGCCACGGTGGCGAGGCATAGTCAGTTCGGTTACTGAGCAAAAGTAAAATTCGCAATTCGCGAAGTGAGTAAAATAAAATACTCAATACGTGGAGTGAGTATTTTGATTTGAACAATCCCCGAAATAGAGTTTCAAGTCGACCAGTGTGAAAATCAAAATACCTAGTCCGCCGAGTGCATAACTTACAGTATTTCGCCCACTGCCCGAAATAAAATCCTCACTTCGCGAAGTCAGTATTTTGTCTGGCGCACTGCGCGGAGTGAGTAAAAAAACTCAGGCATGCCCGAAATCGGGAAATGCGAATAGCATATTCGAAATGTTTGGATCTGTTGTGTTTCGACCAGACTGTACCGGCCTTGTAACAGTGTTCAGGAAACAGGAAACAAACCTTCTATACGATACGCATATGGGGCTCGACTGCGGATAATTGTGCGACCACGCGAAATGGAAACTGAATAATAACAATAATAATATCTCGTCCCTCTTGTTGATAAAACGTCCGTCGATATGTTGCGCATATAATCTCTATTGTGTTGGCTACATTGGCTGACTGATCCACGGCAAAAAATGAAATTACAAAAGACTGACGAAACTCCGCTGGTCACTCGATAGAATATATTAATGGATAGGTCAGTAAAAATATGCTTAATATATTTAAGTTTTTAGTAGTTATAGTTCCTTTTTCCTAAAAAAAAAGGTTTTCAGTAAGAAAGACCAAAACCATGGCCTTTAAAGGTATCCAGTGAGGACTAAGATAGTTATAAACCGCAGCACTACAGAACAAGTGAGCCGTTTCAAACATCTCGGCTGTGAGGTAAGCTATGAATCTGAATATGACATAAGAGAGAAAATAAATAAATTTAGGAATATTTGTGGTACAATTCGTAGAAATCTTAGAAATAAAACAAGACACAGCACAAGGATTGATTCAAAGTTGTTCAAATGCAATTGGTAAGCTATGAATCTGAATATGATATAAGAGAGAAAATAAATAAATTTAGGAATATTTGTGGTACAATTCATAGAAATCTTAGAAATAAAACAAGACACAGCACAAGGATTGATTCAAAGTTGTTCAAATCCAATTTCTTCGAAATACTTTAAATTATACATTACAAGATAGAATAAGGAATGAAGATATCAGAGCAAAACTCGAAGTAAAGGACATAAATGAAATTATTTCAGTTTACAGAAGACAACGGTGGGATCATCTGCAAAGCTTGACATAGGATCGATTTAACCACTTAATTGTCTTTATCTTTGAAGAGGATCGATTGCCGAAAGCGGCACTGAACTATAAAGCCATTGGTACAAGAGACGTCGGTTGTCCGAGGATGAGATGGGTGCCTGAACACCCAGGGTTTATATAACCTAATCCTTGAAGAGAAGATGAAGAAGACGAAGAAGATGTAGTAGTTATAGTTAGACCTAATCGTAATCTTCTTCTTCTACTGGCGTTACAACCCAGTATGTTGGATTTCGTTGTCCATGACGTGTCCGTTACTTAACTAAATATCACTATAGTATTGACGACTCGGAACACTTAAGTTTTTTATAAGTAAAAACGTAAAGTTTTACCTTACAGCCTAAACCGGCTTTCACCTTTAGAAGCCTCTGAGCCTCTGATGAAGCCTTCTAAAGGTGAAAGCCGGTTTAGGCTGTTAGGTAAAACTTTACGTTTTTACTTATAAAAAACTTAGTGTTCCGAGTCGTCAATACTATAGTGATATTTACCCAGTATGTGTGTTAGCTTCTTCAACGATTTTTCTCCATTCGACCCCGTCATTACGCAGTCTTCTCCATCTATCTTCTTATACCCATAGTCATCAGATCCTCCTCAACATCCTCGATCCATCTCTCCCTTGATCTTCTACCTACTGGTCTCCATTCTAGAAGACTTCTGGGAATTCTGTATTGATCCATCCTCACTGTGTATCCCAGCCAGGCTATCCTTCTATTCTTTTTTGTCATAAATTGTTTTGTCGTAAGACAATGTCTCAAGCCTCTCTCCACTTAAGCGACGCTTTGCAACACGAAGCATCGAAACGGATCTGTCGCGAAACAAAATGTCGCTCCAGTGTGCGGCCGGCCCTATAAACCTACATACTGTTTAAGTAGCTGAGACAGTCACATTTTCCTCTCTACCGTTTAAGTGATGGATTCGTGTCTGTATAATTTTGTATTTTTTTATTTTACAACTGTTGACCTCTCAAGGTGGTGTTTATCAGTGGCGGCTGGGGGTTCCAAATTTTGGTGGTTGCAGTAGTTGGTTGAGTGGATGGGAGAGGGATTATATAATCACAGTTATAAAAAATTATTACTATAATTCTATAACCTTAAACAACGGATAACGGTTACCTTGAACCAACGTAAACACTAAACCTGTTATAACTTATAAATCAAGAAGGCTGTGCTGATTTCATGGCACAACTAAGTTGCGCTACAGCGCTACTAGCGGAACGTTGCAGAAACTTTGCAACCGACAAGCTCACATATGGAACATAGGGCAGTTGTGAAGAGTAACACACGTCCTCCCACATGTTTGTGTAGTAAGCTCTGCCATTGTTGCAAGCGGGCTACAACCACCAGTCTGGGCGCCACATTTGAATTGTACGCGAACATTGTCACACAGAATCTAATACGCTTTCCGTTGAAACCGATAACACTTTTATTTCCTTAATGATTTCGTATATTATTTTATAGTCTAGTTATTCTATATTGGTGGTTGTGCAACGCTGTAACCATAACACCAGCCGCCACCACTGCTGTTAACAATTCCTAGTGCAGGCGAGACATTGCGTTTTCAGAAAAATTACATAACCAATGCTAATGTGCGTAATATAAAACGTTACATACGAACGTTCCATTAGGCCGACCGGTGTTTGTAGATGTCATCGGAAATGTGGACTGGCGAGTGGCGTGAGAGACTCTCACTACTGTTGCTGCACTAGGAAACAGAGAGAGAAAATTGGAAAATCAATACCGGTGTGTGTGTGTGTGTGTGTGTGTGTGTGTGTGTGTGTGTGTCATCGTAATGACGACGATTACCACGAGCAGTCAGACGCGCGCGCGCATCGTCATAATTTATTAACTGCATTGATGGCCGTGGCAATACGATAGACTGTAATCATTCGTCGATTAGTCTCAAATACCGAGTGTTTAGACTCAACCAATAGCGTTGTCAGAGACGAAGAACACGCTGACGGCACTTTGTAAATACTGTGGACGCTCCTCTACCTTCTTCTTCTATGGCGTCACAGTTCGAAGTCGAAACTTAGCCTCCATAATCATCCGCCTAGATTTTTCCCTGTCCTTGGCGATCGATGTCCATAGTTTCATCATAAGTAAAGTATCAGCCGCTGCGTCAATCCAGCGATGCTTGGGTCTTCCAACAGGCCTTCTACCCTCGATTTGACTAAACAGTACCTTCCTAGGTATTAGGTTGCCTTCCATCCTAAAGATGTGGTCTGCCCATTGCAATCTATGCAGTCGGATGGTGGTGGCCAGGTCATTCTCATTGTACAGCTTGCTTGTTCGCATACAGACCTCATTGTGACGCATTCTCCATATCCCATTGACTTGGATTGGTCCGTATATTCTCCTCAAAATTCTCTTTTCAAAAGTATTGACTATGTTAGCGGCTTCTTTGTTCAAAGTTCAAGTCGCGCTCCCATATGTTATCACCGGTCTAATCATAACTATATATAATGTGACCTTGGACTGATGGTGGATATTCCTTGTCTTACTGATATTCCTCTACCTTGCTGACGTCAATTTGTTGTTATAGTTATAGAAAAAAGAATTGTCTCCACTACTGACGTAACTGCAATATGATAGATAATGAAGCGTCCATAAACACGACAATAACAGGACATAACAAGGTAACAGGACATAACAGGATACAAATAGGAAATAGGGCATATTATGCCGACAGCTGACTATTGAGAGGCAAACTCATTAGTCGTAACACAAAAATAAATATACAATGGATTCCGCTTTATCGGGACACGTCGGGTCTATATCAAGTTGGCCCAATTAAGCTGCTGGCTCTATTATCCGAAATGTGTAAAAAGTAAACAGACAAGCCTTATAATCCGAAAGTCTGTAATAACGGAAAATCAAACATAACTCTTAACTACAGTAAACACTGCAATTATAACATTTGTTACTGACGAAGTACGTCTAATATATATAATAATACTATAATCGCAGCGTAATTAAACAGCATGAGTAGGCCTACTTTTAAGAATCCTGGAGGTCCTAGCGGTGCCTGTAGTTGGGTTACCGTATGTCACCAAGGACAAACACAGAAAATCCGAAACCGAACACATGTCGTCGGATTGCTGTTAACAATATACTGTTTTTTTTTTTTAATGGTTTGTTGCCCTCACTAGTCTACTCGTCTAAATTATGACCTCAAAAAATAAAAAAATGGCTTATTACTTCTATTTAAGAAAAGAAAATCTCAACCATTTACTGAACCGAATAACCGGCGGTCTGGACCTATTAAACGAAGAAATTGTCTATGTTTAACCGTGTTTTGTTTTTGTATTTTGAATATTGGCCCAATAAATCGGCTGGCCCTAGTAACCGGTGGCCCCATTAACCGGAATACTCTGTATATAAGACCCTTATCAGACCGGCTGTTACTAATGTAGGCGAGACTTGGACACTGATAAAAAACGAACAAGAAGCACTACGAAGGTTTGAAAGAATGATCATAAGACGTGTTTATGGCCCGGCTAAAGAAGATGACGAACGGAGAATAAGAAATAACCAGGAGATAGATGACCTGTTGAGTCATGAGGACATTCTAAGAGTCATAAAGGCTCAACAAATACAATGGTTAGATCACCTAGACCGGATGGATAATCAGCGTATGCCAAAGAAAAATCTTGAGGGCGCAACTCTATAAAGGCAGAAAGAGGGGCCTACCTAGGATAAAATGGTTGGATAATGTGCTGGAAGATCTCAGAAGAATGGGTGTGAGAGGTTACACTTAGATGGCAATGAAGAGGAGACTTTTGAGAAGATTGGTGTTGGAAGCCAGGGCTCACGTTAGACTGTAGTACTGAAGAAGATGTGATGTAACTAGACGCTGCTCTTGAGGGGGGATATGAGACTACCTGAAAATCGGACTCCCCATTTTCCTCGGGAAAAATTATATATTCAATATTCTTCCTATATATATATAGGAACAAAACAAATATAAGGCATAGTATTAAAATACAATAATAATAGAGTCTTTTATCTGGAGTAAAGTATATATTTTAAACAAATTTAAAATGGTCTGAGATTGACAAAATTATTTATTCTAAATGTATTAATGTCTGTAAATGACTTGAAAGTTTCTTTCCTTAAATGTCTAATTTTACTTGGTCGTTGAATTCCTTTTACGACACCGTTGAACCGTTGAATGCCATCTCTCGCAGGTTTCACTGTTGAATCTGCTACCTCTCGCTGCCTACTAAAATCTGCTGCTCCGATGACACGTGGACACTCCGCTCACACGCACGCACGCCGATATACCGATATCGTTTATCTCTTTACTCAGGGCTCGATAATGGGTTTTAATTTAAATTAATGTAGTTTCGGTGTATTGTACGTACACCTTTCCGAGTCTTGATGTGTCCTCGCGTTCACACAGATGTATTACGATAAACACACCTCCCCTAAGAGGAAATCTTGACTCTCGCGAGAATAGCACTATTTAAATTAATTACTTTATTTTATTATTTGAGCTCTAGTACCCAATAGGATTTTAGCAAACGGGCAACTCGTTGCTAAGATTCCGTACTCGTAACCCTTATGTAGAACGTATACTGATACGAAAAACTCGCACAGAGACAACGTCTGTTTAGGTCGAGCTGATAGGTCGAACTAACTGAAACTTCCTTCGCGAAGACCCAATCTGAATGAAAATAGGGGCCTCTGATTGGTCAAAACCCCTAGCACGTGATTGATGGGTTAAATTGATAGACAGAAGTCCTGAACAAATTTGCTGAAGTCTGCAAAAGCAGGTATAGATTTTTTCTAAAAGTTTTATGACTTTTAGAAGATAAGGATTTTTTATAAAGATGAATTCTGTTAAAAAATACATATTAAAATAATACGTTTCGAGTCTTTGACATTAGAAAAATGTAGCGCTAATTTAGAAGCATGAGCTGTCCAAGTCTCAATTCAATACGTCAATTTAAACCAGAGTTATTCATGTGAATACGAATAACACGCGCGCACACGCACTAAGTTCGCACTTAACATGACAGAAAATAAATTTATGGGCATTTTGACATACAACAGTTATTTACCCATTTCTTAATTCAAAACTTATAGCTATTTTACAAAATTTAAACAAAATAAATTTTCAACATTTCTATAACGTCATAAATTGGTACAAAAGCATGTAGTCCTGGCTAACTCTTTCTGCGATGTTCCATTGCAATAGGTATTATATATTACTTCCTATATATTGCTATATACTTATAGAATTATTTATAAACCTTATTTTAACGCACGCAACTTGCTTGGAAATATGCCTCCATTAAATGATTATAGAATTTCAAGAAAATTGTGAAAATCCAGGAGGATATCAGACTAAAAGAAACTACTTCTTCTCTTCTCCATGTTAACGTACAGGCTTACAGCCTGTCCGCCTTCACTGAAGCCTTCTCTTCATTGGTCTACCTATATCTCGTCTTCCTTGAGGTCTGTATCTTAATACTGTTTTAGGTAGTCTCATATCTTCCATTCTCTCGATATGCTGCCTCCACTTTATTTGTCCTTCCCTTATTCTGCTGGCCATACAATATACATCTAACTCGGCTCTTATATCTTCATTTCGTATTTTATCTCTAACGGTGCAACCTTTGGTTTTCCTCAAGAACTTCATTTCACTTGTTCGTATTCTTCGTACATCAGTTTCTCGTCATCGTCCAAGTTTCACTTCCACAAGTTAAAACAGCTGTTGCCATTACTTTATAGAATTTTATCTTGCTGTCTTTTCTTGTTTTATTTCCAAGTGTTCTGTGTACAGCACCGCATATCATTTGAAATATATTAAATTTTATATCGATGTCGATGTCATGCTATAATTTACATCGCACCGTAGATAACTGACATGAGATACCTGTGCTGTAGACTGATTGTTTATAATTGTCTTGGAACGTATCGGACTCTTTCTCCTAAAGGTCATAACTTTTGTTTCCTAGGTTGATATTCTAAGATTATATTCTTTGCATGTTTGGCTCAAATGGAAACCTACTAATTGGAGATATTTTTCTGTTTTTTGCATAATAACCTGATCATCTGCAAATAATGTATTGATACACTGGCTGAATGGTGTCAATTTTATTCCGGGATCTATTTTTTCCTTCCATTGTCGCCCTAAAGGAATCTGTAACCCAAATCCCAATGTTTCTAATTGTTAGTATTTATCGTATGCCTGTGTGCGCTACAATTGTCATATTACTAAAGAAATAGTAGAGTAATCGGGATTTTTGTAGTTTTCCCTATAATTGAAAAAATATCATTTAATGTCGTAATTCGTGTAACAATAAATGTACTTCGTTTAAAAGCGAGTTCTGCACCCCAGGGATCATACACTAGTTACAAACCGAAATAGTGAGCGAGTTCTGCACCCCAGGGATCATACACTAGTTACAAACCGAAATAGTGAGCGAGTTCTGCAGCTCACGGAGCATACACTAGTTACAAACCGAAATAGTGAGCGAGTTCTGCAGCTCACGGAGCAGTTGCAAACCGAAATAGTGAGCGAGTTCTGCACCCCAGGGATCATACACTAGTTACAAACCGAAATAGTGAGCGAGTTCTGCACCCCAGGGATCATACACTAGTTGCAAACCGAAATAGTGAGCGAGTTCTGCAGCTCACGGAGCATACACTAGTTGCAAACCGAAATAGTGAGCGAGTTCTGCAGCTCACGGAGCATACACTAGTTGCAAACCGAAATAGTGAGCGAGTTCTGCAGCTCACGGAGCATACACTAGTTGCAAACCGAAATAGTGAGCGAGTTCTGCAGCTCACGGAGCATACACTAGTTGCAAACCGAAATAGTGAGCGAGTTCTGCAGCTCACGGAGCATACACTAGTTGCAAACCGAAATAGTGAGCGAGTTCTGCAGCTCACGGAGCATACACTAGTTGCAAACCGAAATAGAGAGCGAGTTCTGCAGCTCACGCAGCATACACTAGTTGCAAACCGAAATAGTGAGCGAGTTCTGCAGCTCACGCAGCATACACTAGTTGCAAACCGAAATAGTGAGCGAGTTCTGCAGCTCACGGAGCATACACTAGTTGCAAACCGAAATAGTGAGCGAGTTCTGCACCCCAGGGATCATACACTAGTTACAAACCGAAATAGTGAGCGAGTTCTGCACCCCAGGGATCATACACTAGTTGCAAACCGAAATAGTGAGCGAGTTCTGCAGCTCACGGAGCATACACTAGTTGCAAACCGAAATAGTGAGCGAGTTCTGCAGCTCACGGAGCATACACTAGTTGCAAACCGAAATAGTGAGCGAGTTCTGCAGCTCACGGAGCATACACTAGTTGCAAACCGAAATAGTGAGCGAGTGCTGCAGCTCACGCAGCATACACTAGTTGCAAACCGAAATAGTGAGCGAGTGCTGCAGCTCACGCAGCATACACTAGTTGCAAACCGAAATAGTGAGCGAGTTCTGCAGCTCACGGAGCATACACTAGTTGCAAACCGAAATAGTGAGCGAGTTCTGCAGCTCACGGAGCATACACTAGTTGCAAACCGAAATAGTGAGCGAGTTCTGCAGCTCACGGAGCATACACTAGTTGCAAACCGAAATAGTGAGCGAGTTCTGCAGCTCACGGAGCATACACTAGTTGCAAACCGAAATAGTGAGCGAGTTCTGCAGCTCACGGAGCATACACTAGTTGCAAACCGAAATAGTGAGCGAGTTCTGCAGCTCACGGAGCATACACTAGTTGCAAACCGAAATAGTGAGCGAGTTCTGCAGCTCACGGAGCATACACTAGTTGCAAACCGAAATAGTGAGCGAGTTCTGCAGCTCACGGAGCATACACTAGTTGCAAACCGAAATAGTGAGCGAGTTCTGCAGCTCACGGAGCATACACTAGTTGCAAACCGAAATAGTGAGCGAGTTCTGCACCCCAGGGATCATACACTAGTTACAAACCGAAATAGTGAGCGAGTTCTGCACCCCAGGGATCATACACTAGTTGCAAACCGAAATAGTGAGCGAGTTCTGCAGCTCACGCAGCATACACTAGTTGCAAACCGAAATAGTGAGCGAGTTCTGCAGCTCACGGAGCATACACTAGTTGCAAACCGAAATAGTGAGCGAGTTCTGCAGCTCACGGAGCATACACTAGTTGCAAACCGAAATAGTGAGCGAGTGCTGCAGCTCACGCAGCATACACTAGTTGCAAACCGAAATAGTGAGCGAGTTCTGCAGCTCACGGAGCATACACTAGTTGCAAACCGAAATAGTGAGCGAGTTCTGCAGCTCACGGAGCATACACTAGTTGCAAACCGAAATAGTGAGCGAGTTCTGCAGCTCACGGAGCATACACTAGTTGCAAACCGAAATAGTGAGCGAGTTCTGCAGCTCACGGAGCATACACTAGTTGCAAACCGAAATAGTGAGCGAGTTCTGCAGCTCACGGAGCATACACTAGTTGCAAACCGAAATAGTGAGCGAGTTCTGCAGCTCACGGAGCATACACTAGTTGCAAACCGAAATAGTGAGCGAGTTCTGCAGCTCACGGAGCATACACTAGTTGCAAACCGAAATAGTGAGCGAGTTCTGCAGCTCACGGAGCATACACTAGTTGCAAACCGAAATAGTGAGCGAGTTCTGCAGCTCACGGAGCATACACTAGTTGCAAACCGAAATAGTGAGCGAGTTCTGCAGCTCACGGAGCATACACTAGTTACAAACCGAAATAGTGAGCGAGTTCTGCAGCTCACGGAGCATACACTAGTTGCAAACCGAAAAGTTCCAATCCACCACTGCGGTGAAGTTTGAACAGCCGTAAAGACTGCTGAGACGATTTTTACCAAGCACGCGGCTTTGATCGAAACCACGGTTTTAACTTTCAACACAAAACAGAATGTCGTTCGCTTTGCAACTACAGAACTTGTATTAAACAAACTCGGACAAATAATTGTTAAAAGCGTATTACCACATTTAAAAAAAGAGTTTTCAACTGCTTGCTTCTCCAATGAGAAGAGTTTTAATTACACCAAATAACAATTTGTTCAATTACTTTGTAGAGTCGTCCCCGGCGTAGATTGTCTGTCCCACGGCAAAGAGATTATAAATGTTGAAATCGAATTCCGTCCTGTCGTTGGTCGCTTTCTGCGAGTGCGTGTGTGTGTGTGAGAGAGAGAGAGATGCAGAACAGAGCAAAGCTTTCAAGGTCTCTGCCGCCCGCTCAGCGCGTACACAAAGGGTAGATTTTTTTTTTTAAGGTATTAAAAGACGATTCCCGGTCCTGCGACTACGTCGACGACGACGTACGCACGCCGAAGCGGAGAACTTAAATAAAAGAGAAATATTGTTCGTTTAAAACTGCCTCTGCCACCACTTTATCACACCTCCCTTTTGTTCTGCACCCCTTCACTGTGTTGTTGGCCCAGCGGCAGCGCGGTTTTCAAGGGTACTGTATCTCAACCCTGCCGCAGCCGCTTCTAGAAGGCAGTGCATAAAAAATTTTGTAGCTTTTCACAGCAGCGCCCGCGGAGTCGATGCTGCCCGTGTCGCAGATGGCGCGGGGTTCGGATAATGCTAACATCTGTGCACACAGCACAGCTGATTTTGATAATCATAGAAAGAATAAAACGTGTTAAGGATAATCAATATTATAATCTTCAAAGTTGTTGAAAATCTGGAGAATAACATCTTGAAATCATTCCCATTAAAGTAAACGGTAATAACACAATAAAAATACGGCTATTAAAACATTGTTTACAAGATACTGACTGAAATTTTACACTTAAAAATTATAACTACAGTCTTAATAAAAAAAAATGGTATACCAAGAAAGTTACATGCACCAAAAAAGTACACCGTTTGAAAATGTTTTAAACTTTAATTCGCCTTCATTTTTTGGATATTTCATTAACAACGTCTTCCGGGGCCACTGAATTGATTTTCCTATATTTCACATTTCAAACATATACGCAAATGCTGTGTTATAAGTCTCTATACTTAAAAAAGAGTTTTTAGTGTATACCGGTGAAAAAAGAATTTAAAACCCCTAAAATGTAAGGGGATCCGCCACCTCTAAAATGGTATATTTTTGGAATTTTTTCTTTTTCAAATTTGGTATTTTCTTATTGCACACAATGTTCTATATATATATGTGTGTGCAAAGTTTTCGGTAATTTCAAGAATTTTTTCAGTTTTTTCATTTAGCGATTTCACTGTTTCCACGGAATCCTTGGATTTTTTGCCGTAATTACATTTAATGTGGGGTATTTATTAATGTTTGTTTATTCTAAGTTACAAACAGAGGCAATTTAGTAAACTTGGTTATAGTATACTCTAGTGTTTGGTTTCACCTGATTTTCAGATACCGGTACCCCAGGCGTAAGCGATGAGAATCCTTTTATTGGAGTAAATGCCCTAAAACCACTTTCACAGCAAAAGGAAAAGTTGAAACTGCAGTTGGTAAAGCCACCTTTGTGTATAATGAAGGGTATTTATTCACAATTACACAGTTACAAGAAAACGTTGGAGTATCTTCAGGCAACAACACTGGAAAAAAGGATTCTTATCGCCTGAAAAAAAAGATCTACAAAACTTCTCAGGCGAGAACGAAAATGAACTTTTTCATGTTTTGTCAATACAAAATGTTGAATAAAATTGAAACTATTTGAGATAGAGTATTGAATTTTTCATCACTTCTTCCTGATGATGTTCACAAGATTTCTGTGCATGCAGAACCATGTATCGTATGTAAAAAACTGTCTAATTTAAAAAAAGGTTTTTTGTTTTTTTAATTCGTAAAAATTTTGAAATTTTAAATAAAATGCTAGTTCAGTTTTTATTAGGGTTACCACAGTTTGTATACATAGTAAATTTTGTTATTTTATAAGGAATAAAATGGCACGTGAACTTTTAAATTGGTTGATAATCAAAAAAGTTATTCCAATTTTTTGAAATTACAAAAACAAATCAAAAAACTCAAAAATTACAATAAATGGGGGGAAAAAATTTCTTCTTACAGCATATTTATTGTACTTAGACATACTGAAAAGAATATTCGTAGCAATAAGGAAGTTTTGATCAAAAATAAAAATTATAGTTTTAGAGGTGGTGGATCCCTTAAGAGATTAACAAAATTACTTGTCAATTTTGGTACTGTACCAATATCCGTACCCACACTCATTTTCAATATTTCGATTATGCGATTATTAGCATCGATGTGTAATGAATATCGCATATACTTTTAGTTAGTAAATAGAAATCGTGAAAATGTATGTGTGTATATTATAAAATAGATTATTGACGATTGCAATCGTGTTTCATTGTCATATTTTTTACGAAAAATGTTTCTAGCAATAATAAAACTCAGTTGTGTACCTGTGATGCCAAAATTTGGTGTTCTTAGGTTAACAACCAACAAGCAACCTAAAATTACACACGGAAACCAAAATGCCAATAAAATAATACTCGTTTTTTGTGAAATCCTAGTAAAACCAACTCGAAGTAAGGCAGGGTGACCCTTGCCTTCTGCTATACATGTTTTTGTGACAGAACTCGTTTTCCAACAGTACTCGTATTTTCAATAATATTCGGTTTTTGTGATTATCACAGAAAAAGCAACCAACTCGAAGTAAGGCCAGTTGCCTATTACTATACATGTCTCCCTGGTGTTCATTTGTTAATACGTTATTTTTTTGTTTTAATCTTACTATTCAGAAATTATTTTATTATTCCGGCTGTACAATGTTTACACATTTTCCGGAACCAAAAATTACAGAAGTGATTGAATTCTCATCTTCCACTGCTCCTTGTCTATCCAAAGATCTTCTTCAGTTTCTCGTTCCCTCAATATAGTCTGAATTTCTTCTATCCAGGTGATAGGTGGTCTTCCTCTTTTCCTTCTTCCTGGTGGGGTCCACTCCATAACTCTCCTTGGCAATCTTTCCTGTGCCATTGTTTTCGTGTGTCCATACAATTGTAATATTCTTGTTTGGATAAATCAACAATTTAATTTTCCACATTCATTCTGCCCTTAATGACTTCATTTATAATTTTCTCACGTCTGGATACTCTTGCCGAACGTCTCCAAAAGTTCATCTCCGCTGTCATTAATTTTGTTCTTGTGTGTTTATTAGTAGTCCAAACTTCTGAACCGTAAGTCATTGATACTTCTAACAATGGTTTTAAATATTCTGGTTTTAGACTAATCAGAAATAATTGTATTTTTTTATTTTACATTTTCTATTGTTATTTTTATTAAAAATACGTTATGTTCTTTGGTTTTAATATTTATCTCTTTCAAACATTGTGTGGACACATTAAACATTATATATTTCTTGACCATAGCTTTTATTTCTTTAAACAGTAAGGAAAAAGCAAAACGATTATTATCTTAATCTCACAAATGAAAACAACACGTATTTTCGCATTGCATTAAGAAACAGAACAATTTACAATTAGTACACTTCTTCTTCTCCACATCGAAAGTATATCGATACAATCGCATATTCAAACCGTCGAAAATGTAGTGCGGGTACGTATATTGGGATAGTTCCGAAATTTGTTTGACCGCTTGGGGGAGAATCCGGTCCCGTTCGTCCCCCCGTAAATATGCCCCTGCAAGGTATAATGTGCCCTTAAGAGAAAGAAGAACCTCAGCTCTTCGACTGATTTACCGCAGACCAACCAAAAAACAAAATTATTAACAACGCTCTCTTTCCCAATCTAAACTCTTTACTTTATAAATCAAACTGGAAACATTCCCAATCCGTCCAATTCATAGCAGCCTGCGTCAGCAAAACTACACGGAACTCCCACAGACCTTCCTTCCTCATAAAAACCTTTTTCTAATTATTGCCGATGAGCCTCCTCCTAGACACAGAAACGCCTAAACCCACGCACAACACATACTTCACCTTGCATCATTCTTGATCTTCTAACTACTTAAATTTTTTCATCACACCATACCTCTTCTTTGTATCCCCCCGCCTATACCTTGACGCTCCCCTCCCTCTTTAGCGTCCTGTTCATTATAGTTTCTTATTTTGGCACTCCCATCAGCATCTTCCGACGCCCATTTGGCTGTTCACACTACATTGACACACATACACATCCACAGACTCCATATGCTCGAAATGTGTACCGCACAACGGGACGGGAGGTCGTACCAAAGGAGCATCCGTAGACTGCCAGATACATCAGCAGATATTGCAAAATAAATTAAAACAATTAATACCGACTAGGTCTAGGTATATGAGACTAACGTTTATTGAGTTGTTCTTGTAATTTGTTTTGTTAGCATTGCCGCAGTGTACTGGCGTCAGCCTTTGTTTTGACTGCCAATAAAGCGTATATGTATTGTGGCGCGACATTTACATCTGATTTATAGCTTCGGTCTTTCTGTGATTTTGTAGACAGGCGCGTGCATGTCGACGCTGGCAAACTATAAAGTACCTACCCGATAAGATAAGAAATCATTTATGTTTTGTTTTGACGAACGGACGCCTTTAGGTAGGACTGTCAACTTGTAATCAAAACAACAGCAGTTTGTAAGCAGTAACAGAAATTTGTTAGTTATGCTTAAGACATTTCCAAGTACCGTCTTGTTTTGGTCACGGTCTGGCGGTGTAATTCTGAGAGGTGTCGTATTTGTATACGGTTTATATTTGTAATGCCATCAAAATGTCTGACAGAAAAACGAAACGCTTGTCGGACTTTCAATATAAACATGTATTCAACACTTCTACGAGCACATCCATGTAAAAAAGTTTTTGAAAAATATATTTACTTGTTGTTAATTTTACTATTTATGTCTGTATCAATTTGTAAATAAAATAATATTAAATAGTGTGGCAAAGTAAGGATATGAAAAGTGTATTAAGGAGGGCGGCAAAGGTAAAATTGCACAGGGGCGGCAAGCACTCTAGCGGCGGCCCTGCACAGCTACTCTTTCTTCTGAGTGCCTTCACTTCCTGGCCGCTCTGGCGTACGTATCCTCTTAACGTTTTCGTACGGTTGAAGGGGAGCTTTGCCCCCAGATCGACCCAAGACTTGTCGCTTGGTACAAACCTGTAACTACTCGAAAAAAAAAAGAAAAGAGGAATAAGCTTACAAAAGACTATCGCAATATGAGACATTCTAGTGTGTTTCTTTCTTACAATTATTATTAATCGACGGCGCAATATACTATTTACAAATTATAAGATTTTGGACATTAGCCATCGTAAGTTAAAATTAATAAACACGACGTTCGTCTGTTGAGGCGAACAATAACTAATAAAAAGATAACTATATCACTCACAAATAGATATAGTCAAAACTACAAACCTTAGTTATACAAATATAGTGCTAAAATAATAATAATAATAATAATTAATACTAAAATTAAATTTGATAATGAAGAAATATTTTATAACATAATTAAGAAGTAAATGATAGAGGACAGATAGATAAGATTAAGAATTAAATTGCATAGGACTAATTGGATGGTTTTAAAATAAGGGTGTGTGACTGGCCCACAAGTGTGAATGAGAAAGTCGGTTAGGTTTAAAAGGAATGTACACACACACACACACACACACACATACAACACTAAAACACAAGGAATTTGCTATAAAAATATGAAACTGTCCAGATGGAGGTGACAGGGCTCAGTGGGTGGGGAAGGGCCATTTGAATTATAGCTTGTTGTGTGTGAGCAGGGTGGGGCGGGGTGGTGTGAAGGTGAAGGGTTTGTTTTGATGTCTGTTTGTTCATTTCCGATCTGACGATGATCTGTGAAGCTTGAAAGCGCTAATCGGAATAATTTTTATGTGGTGGTGTGCAACAGTGATGATTCTGCTTGTGATTTTCACAACTAACACGACTTTCTTCATTAAACTACTGTTTTATTATTATTATTATTATTATTTTAGCACTATATTTGTACAACTAAGGTTTGGAGTTTTGACGATATCTATTTCTTAATGATAGATTTACGTTTGTATTAATGTATTCTTCGCCTGAAGACGACCTCTCATTCTATAGAGGGCGAAACGTCGACGTCGTGTTTATTAGTTTTAACTTACGATGACTAATGTCCGAAATCTTATAATTTGTAATTCTAGTGTGTACTTTTACGGCTGCGAACAGTGTCCAGTGTCTCTTAATACACTGTTCTGCTCATATACTTTTCACTTTACGTGATAATTCGATGACTCGGAACACAGTATAAAGGAGTATTACAATTACCGGGGACGTCGGTACACCGCACAATTAACCCCCACACACACCCAGACAAACGTGGCGCAGGATTTTCTTCGTTATCAAACACAAACACAAACACAAACAACAAAACGAAGCTTAATTAAAACTCCTCGTGCACAGATCAGCTGCTGCCGTAATAAGTCAATTACACTGATCAGCTGATCACAAAGCGTAACACACGCGCACGCGCGGTAATTGCCTTTTGATTGGAACGTTACAGGCGCGATTCCCCCCTCACACAACTACCGTTTGCAATCGCGCAACAAATACCAGAACGGTCCACTATTTTTGTCACCCAAGCGTCGACCGGAATCCGGTTTAGTCGCGCGGTCTGGTCGCTTAGTAACGAAAGATTTAATTATAAACTAATTTGAACACGGAATGTGTGCATAGAAATTGACATCAATGGCCGTGCGACAATTGATGGTGAGGGGGTGACGAAGGACGCAACTGTTGGAGCGCAGAAATCGACACTGTAAATAATTTTATTAAAAATGTAGTTATGAAACAAAATAGAATATATTTATTAAGAAATCGGTTTATGTCCATCTGTACGGGATTAACAATGAGAGGATTATAAATCCTGACAATTACTTCAGCTAAAGTTACTTTTGAAACTGACAAATGCGTAATTTAACTGCGCTTTATATATTGCGATTTTCTATAACATTTAAAGTCGTTTTAGCTTCCAAACTTTACGAACTTTCCAATCATCATCCTTCGGATTTCTCTGTGCCGTTAGGCTGTTACCCAAGTTTTACGCGGCTTCCACCTTTTCCTTCTTTCAGAAGGGGTCCATCCCAGTAATTTCTTTGGCCATCTATCATTGTCCATACGGCACGCATGCCCGTACCACATTAAATCTTTTAACATCAATACTTTTGTGTCATTTATACTGGTACATATAGTGTTTCTCTTACTTCTTCTTTTTTTTACCCTATCCAGAAATGTAAGCCTACAGCACCTTCTTCAGTATCCCATTGCCATGGCTCATACTCTTTTCATCATGTGTTCTGTTAGCCCCTCCTCCTCCTATGGCGCTACAGCCATGGCCTCCACCAATCTCCGCCTCCAATCTACTCTATCCATTGCAGCCCTCCTCCAGTTTCTTATCCCCATGTCCCTCGCGTCCTCTGCAACGCCATCTTCCCACCTCTTCCTCGGTCTGCCTCTAGGTCTCGTTCCCTCCCATGTACCCAACAGAGCCCTTTTGGGGTTCCTGCCATCCTCCATTCTCATAACATGCCCGGTCCAACGCAATCTTTGCATTCTTATAAATTTTGAGACTGGTATCTCTTTATATATTTGATACAGTTCACTGTTGTATCTCAGTCTCCGCGAGCCATTTTCTTGTATTGGGCCTATAATGCGTCTGAGAATTTTCTCATCAAAGGTGTCTACTAGGTCGGCTGTTTTCTGTGTGACTGTCCATGCCTCACACCCGTAGCATAACACCGGTCTGATGACAGTCCTATATATTTTCATTTTTGTTTCCCTGTGCACATCCCCAGACCTAAATGGTGGCAGCAATGCGAAGTATGCCTTGTTAGCCATGGTGGTCCGTCTTTGGATCTCCGGCTCCTCTGATCCAGTCTTCTTTGCTAGGTTCACTCCGAGATACGTGAAATTGTCCACCACTTCAATTGTGTCCTTCTCTATCTGAATGTTGTTATGAACCTTGTTCCTTCTTGTTTGGATAAGTATTTTTGTTTTGTCTATATTTATGGCTAGCCCAACTCCCTTGGCTTTGTTTTTAAGCTCCAGAAATATTTCTTTAGCTGCCGCGATCCGTCTTGACATGTTCTGTTAGCCCCATCTGTTACAATACTTTCACTATTGTCTAATACATTTTGATTATCATTTCGGTCCTTACTTGATTGCTCCATAAACTGAAATGTAAATGTCTCGTCACTTGTTTCCACTGCCTCCCTACCCTACTTCCTTTGGAATATATTAATACAGAATATATATAAAAAATAAAAAATGTTTATTTTTTATATAATGTTGTGACATTATTCAATACAGTTTCTTCTGCAAATAGTGTATTGCGTTTTTGTTGTTTCAACAACTATATATATTTATATATAATCAGAATATATTAAAGATAATATATTATATAATACATGATAAATATTTAATAATATGTAGGCCTAATTAATATTCATATTATATAATACAACAACCAATATAATTTGTATTTTATACTATATATTGTATCATATATATTTTCTAATATATAATATTGTATAACATACTATACAATACAATTAATGTAATACAACAACAAATGGTATATACAAAATTGAATGCCAGGACTGCAAATAAATGTTACATACGACAAACAAACAAAAAAACAGCAGAAAAAACGTTATTTTGAACACCTAAACGCATACAAAAAAAAAGAAATATATAAATCTAATTTGGCCACACATGCAATAAACACTGGACATGAGTTCCCAGACATAACCAACATGACACTAATAAAACACATACCACACAAAGACACCATAATGAACATTTGGAACAATTTGCAAATTTACAAACATAAAACACAAAGCAAACTAATACCTGAACAAATACAAATCAATACAAAACACGACACAATTTTCAAAGCACTCAACATAGAAAATACACAAAATACTAATATATACACCACAATCACACACAATAATACTAATTTACAGTACCAGAGGCCAACAGGAATCCACAATAACAACCAGCCAACACACAAGTACTCCACCAGACTCAGAATCACGAAGGCTGATGATGGGAACACAATGGTTTCCGAAACATATTCCTAATAAGGAAAAAAATATCTTGAGGTAAATTCATTATAAATACTAAATATATTATAAACATCAAGAAACGGACTGTAGCAAAAAGTGTTTGAATATATATATTCTATATAGTATTCATAATTTCCATATAAGTAACTCGTTGAGTTTCGTGCAGTATTAACGATTAATATTGTAACATAACGAGATTATGCCCTAGAGTAAACATAATGTAATCATCAAAATTCGTTGTGAATTATGCCTAAACGCAATCTTTCTTATAAATGAAATACAAAGTAGTATAAAATCAATTTAACAAATAAAGAAATGGACATAAAATGTACCTATTTAAAGATAATTAATAATATCAAGGAGTAAAAGATAATAAAAAACAAAAGTGAATTATCATAATAAACAAATACAATGAAATTGGAAATGAAAGCTTATTCATTAAATAGTTTAATGACAATGACATGACGATGACTATTACACCCAAAAGGGAAGATCGAATAATAATAAATATGTAAATAGTTGTAGTAAATAAAAATATAGTGTATAAATGTTAACAAATTAGGAAGTAAGTAAAAAAAACATTTGTTATTGCATAAGCCTATTAAAGTATAGGGAGGTCTGCGAACCTCAAGCAGTTATTTTGTGTAATCCCTCTACGAACTGAAAGTGATTTAAATATTACAATTAAAATAATATTAAACAATAATCACAAACATTAGGTAGTTTAATAACGTAAGAAAGTGAAAATAACGGTGATTGACGTTAAAAAAACAGTGTATAGTGAAAGTGAATAGGAAGTAGACCTGGTTATAAATAAGCAGTGAATAAAACATATAATTTATATAAAACAACTATATAGATAATATAGTAAGATCAAACAAAGTGTACAATAATTAAAAATAGTGGAATAGTGCACTAGAAACTAATTATATACATCAGTGACTAACAAAAAACAAGATTCAACTGAATCATGTGAATTAAAAAATATAAAAACAAACCTGTGACCCATAAACATGTCATAGCCAAGAGCATTACTAATTGAATCGGGAGTTTTTTTAAAAGAATTGTATTGTTGAAATAATTTTGAAATAAGTCAGACCACATTAATTTGAAGCTGGACTTTTTCTACAAAAAAAAAGAATGTTACACAATGAATTAATCAAGGAAGACTTAAAAAATAATGAGAAGTATAATGGCTTAATATAATGCACGGAAAACTGAAGGCCAGAAGATAAATATCAAGAAATAATCTGTAGACTAAACTACAAATTTGGTGAGATTGTTCCATCATGTTAAAATGTACCTTTGATCAAACATTATTCAATTCAAAGCACAAGAACAGTGAAATGAAATAACAAAAACACTATAAACATTATGATTATTAATTTTATTTGTTCATTGTAATTTTTTTATTAGTTGTTCCTATTAAGGTTGTTTCTTTTGTATGATCCAAAGAACCCCTAACTCAACACACATATACAACATAACATTACTAAAACGGATTTATAATTATTATATTTTATTTCATACGTATGACTTTAACTGTAAACAGACTTTAAGTAATTTTTTATTAACCCCGAGAAAGAGTTTTCATGTTATCGAACCTAAAGGAGCTACTAAATGAAGAGAAGGGCATTGTATGTTAGTGAATCTCAATATATGTTAAAGAGAAAAGAATAATAAAATTTATTGGAATTAAGACAAGACAGAATAAAAGAGTTCAAATTTTTTATTTCACATAGTTAGAAAATAATTAATTTAACATAATTTGGCACCAACAACCTGGGGCTACAGGATATAGTTACATTGATGAAGGGTAAGATTAAGATTTAAGACTTAGGCCTATAAGACTTATTATAATACTATAAAGCAAAAGTAACAGTAGAGATAAATCAGAAACAATAACAATGATATAATAATATTATACAGGCTATACTATCAACTATACATAGTTACGTCTGCAAGTATTTGTAACATATTATTATCGTTTCAATTCAAATTAATTAATAATTATCGAACAGATAGCAGTTGAAAATGGATATAAATAAATACTATCAATAAGTTAGGAAATTAAAAAAAACTAAACAAATTCCAAATAACTTTACACCTAAAACTCCACCTATTAATGATAATATAAAACATAAAACCTTTACTTATTATGGAAATATAACTCAAAAACTAAGTAAAATATTTAAAGATACAAATTTTAAAATATCTTCTAACACAGATAATCCAGTTTTTAATAAAATAAAACCTAAAACAAAATTCAATGTTCACACTAAAAATGGAATATTCAAAACAGAATGACCAGATTCCAATAAATTTTACGTAGGACAGACAAAGAAAAAACTACTTGATAGATTCATTCAACACCACAATGCATTTTTGAAACCAAATATTTATAAACCTAATTTAGCATTGTATAAATAATAACCACCAATTTCCAGATATTCAAATTATGAAGTTAATTAAAAATATTCAAAAAGGTTAAAAAATGAATATTTGGGAAAATCTTAATATTTACAAACACAATAACACACACTTACACAATAATAATTAAAAAATAAACTAAAATAAAAACAACACAAAAGATGGTCTATTTAAAATTATAAATTTGTTAAATAAATAAAATACAGACAATAAATATTTCCGATATAACCGTCAAAACTGCTGATTGTTTAAATAATTATGAAAACAATCGATAATATGAATCGAATTAAATCGATTATTCGTTTATTTTGTATTAAAATCGAAACAAATTCGATTATTAGTTAGTTCCTATATTGAAATCGAAATATTTTGATTATTTGTTAATTCATTTACAAACCTGTGAAGATACTGACATAGTCAGTGGAACGTACGTAAGGTGAATTGAAACGATAAAAACACATTACAACTGCACTAGTAATTATATTTTATAATGTAATATATTATAATAATATATTATATAATATTGTTCTATATATTATATTATATTTATATATATTAAATTTATTATTAGCCTATTCTATTATTCTGGATTTATTCCAGCTCTGTTCAAGCAAGAGAGGTTGTTCGTTTGTACAACCTTTTACAACAAGAAAGGTTGTACATTAAAATAGTTATAGGCTTGCATTTGTATTAGTATGAGTATAATAGTTACTATACTCATTTTTAAAATTTGGAAATTTCTCGATGGTAGGGCCCAAAAAGTGGGTGAAAATTACAAAAATTCATGTAGCGTATCTAATAAAAGAGAATTTTAATCAATATCTGAATGTAGTGTTCAATTTTGAAAATTATGAATCTAATATCTACTGTCAAAAATGAATAGTTGTTATGTCCCTTATTAAATCGATCCTGAACGAAACAGTATACACAAGAGCTATATGGAATTCATACCACAAATATCCGTCCTCCATTTCGATTCCCTCCTTCTATGTCGTTCCAACATATTTACTTAATCAAAGGGATATACACACTTATAATGGATTTACTATTACTATATTAATACTGATACGAACCTGAATGCTTATGTCATTATTCGTACAAATATTATAATTATTATTATCAATATTACGTAATATATACACTACGATCAGTCAACAAGCGAATAATCGTATTGCTGTTTGAACATTTTGGCAGTGCGTTCCCATTAAAACACACGTGTTCGAGTATTTATCGGGTTTGAGTAAACACGCACGCACACGGCCAGCTGAATAGAGAGAAATTATGTGTTTGCGGTCGCGGGGCCGATGTCACGTAGTAGCCGGCCGCGGCCGCCCATTGGCAGACAGTTGAGACCGCGGCGGCGCGTATTAATTTCGCGCCAATGCCATCGTTATTAATAGCAAAATGTGTGACAGCTTAATTGGACACTTGTGCACTGCCTATGCCATGTGGTGCGCGCTATTATGTCTCTGCTGGGTTGGCAGCCAAATAATCCGCCGCGTTCTCGAGCGCAAAAAATATAGTAATCCAGCTGTAATATATTGGAGATATTAATTTTCGTAAAATACATGCTAATTAATGCTGGACAGGAGAAATGTATGCGATCGTTTCTCTTTTTGGAACAAGCAAAGCGAGTTCTCAGTTTTAACTCGACCGTTTCACATTTGTCTGTCTATCTATCTATCTACCTCTGTCTGCCTAATTAGGGTATGTCTCACGATAACTTTATACGAATGTCACACGATTTTTGTAAAACTTGACACGAGTGTCGATACTTTTACCCTACAAAACTCTATTGCTTTTCAGATCGATTTCCCTCCCACAAAATAGAGGGCGAAAGGAAAAATGTGAGGGGCTAAAATTGTCAAAAAATCGCAAGAGCCCGTGTGGGATATCAAATTAAAGAGAATTCCCACTTTGTCGTGTTTACTTGCTAAACTGCTACTTGTCATGTTCCGGACGAGGCCTTTCAGTGTTTCCACCATTTTCAAGTCCTAAACCACGATCTGGTGGGTTGTGGTTCAGGACTAGAAAATTGTGGAAACACTGAAAGGCTTCGTCCGGAACATGACAAGTAAACACGACAAAGTTGGAATTACAGAGACTGCTAATTCAAATAACAAGATGAACAAATTAAAGGGAATTTTAACCACAGTCTGAATACAGTATTCATTTTTGAAAATTCGAAACATTTTTAGAGTTCGAGCCTCAAAAACTGGGTGAAGCTCAGTAAAATCGTAAAATTGCATGTGGGGTATCAAATTAAAGAGAATTTTAACTAACATCTGAATTTAGTGTCAAGTTTTGGAAATTTCCTACTTTTGGCCTTAAAAATTAGATTCAAATTTTTTTTTTATTGTGAAAATCCAGCAGGGTGCCAGACTAACTGGCGCCCAAATGTTAATATTCAAATTCTTTACTGTTTATTTATGACTGTGTGCTCTACAATTTTTGTATTATTATTAAAAAAATTGTAGAATAATCGGGATTTTGTAATTTTTCCCATAACTGAAAAATTATATAATATCGAAGTGTATGTAATAATAAATGTACTTCGTTCTTCTTCTTCTTCTTCTTTTCCAAACAAATTGTTTGTTGTGGTAATGTTTCCAATTGTTTCCAAACCTGTGCTGTGGTAATGTGACTTTCCATCGTAAGTTTGGGTGTAATTCAGAATCTGATGTGTAAAAGTCTGTTTTTAAGATTCATTAGATTTGCAAACAATACAATATGAAAATCTCCACTATAAAACAAAGGTAATGGCATTTCGAGGTAAGTAGCCAATAAGAACACAAATAATGATTAATGGTCGAATTCTGGAACAGGTGAACCATTTTAATTATTTGGGAAATGATACTGGCTATGATAGGAATTATGATACTGATGTTAGGTGAGTTCCAGACGATCTGTGGAACAATCAACCGTATTTTTAGAAACAAGGTACGTCGGAATGCAAAATTAAAGTTCTGCAAGTACTGTCATACGGGTGTGAAATATGGGCAACAACTAAGAAACAAGACAGTAAAATACAGGCCTCGGAAATGGCGTTCTTAAGAGGAGTTAAAGGTTGTTCTAAACTCGACCGTATATAGAATGAGCCCATAAGAGTAGAGGTACAAGTTTTTAACTTGAATGAAAAATTAAAAGATTACAAATAACGGTGGAAAGAACACTTAGACAGAATTTCAGATTCCAGACTGGCCAAACAAGTCTGGAAATGGTAGCCTATAGGACATAGGTATGTGGGTAGACCCAGGAAGAGATGGCTGGAGAATTTTTGAAGACGGAACAGGCAGCACTTTGCCTATGCCCAGTTGTGAAGATGATGATGAAGTTGATATAGTAGTTAATTAAATCTATTAATTTTTGGCCCAGACGACTCACAAGAGATAATAAATATTTTTTATTTTTTCAGTCGAATGCATTTTAAAAACGTGTCCGCATTCATTTATGCGGATAACACGTTATGTGCTTCGAAAAAATATATTACTGTCTGGATAAAAAGCATTGCTGTATTATTCGTCGATACGGGTGATAATATTGAATGTCGTGGTCCGTCGATCAATGTAGAGTGTTACAATAATCTCGACGTTGCTCTGTTAACGTCGCCGTGATCGATGCGTATTGTCCACCGAGCAGAGGCTGGCGTCGGTCGTGGCGCTGATCCAATCACGGGTGTTTGGATTGCATAACGCGCCACCGGGCTTTAGGACCGTTCGGCCATAAATTGGAACCCCACACATACCTCTGTATCTTCCTGCCTCTCCTCCCCCACGTCAACTGTTACTGGTGCGTGGTGACGAAGCCATGACCAGTCGGTCGTTCGATGAAAAAGAGCAAAATCAAATGTTCTGCCAACTTAGTGCAGTATTAATCGCGTTAACGAAGAAGTTTTTTTGTTGAAATATATTTATTCAAACGGAAATCTGTCGGATCGTGTTTTTCCGCCAATAATTTCACAGTTAGTTTTCAAACGGGAATAATATATTTTTACACTTCAATAGAGAGTTTTACTAATGTTTGTGACGTTCATAAAAATGCATTTTAAAATTATCAAACAGAAAATTATTGAGAGTCTTAAAGAGAGTCTATATAATTTACACATAGAGAATAATTCATTTGAAGCAGTTAATAAGCTCAGATACTCGGGTAACATGATAGATAATGAAGAGTCCATAAACACGACATTACGTGACAAGATGCAAATAGGAAATAGGGCAAACTATGCCAATAGTAGACTGATGAGTAGCGAATTCATTAGCCGTAACACAAAAATAAAAATATATATCAATATGATATGATCACTCTCCTGTATCGATAACTCGCTCTCTTCGATACATACTACACTATCGAACAGCATCGGTATCGCTGTGGAGTCCTTCGACGTTGAACTTGCGTCAGTCTGGTTGTGCTCCAGCAGACATACAGTTCCAGTCCAGTCTGGTTAGTTTGCTGTCCAGCAAACAGCGGTTGTCTTTATATAATTTTTTTTTATAATTCTGTCTAACTTTGCAGGTGGTGGTGGTTATTTATTAAATTTGTTGGCCCTTCACGCTTGTTAGTGAACGAATAGGTTTAAGTTTGTAAGCCTATTTAATCACAGGCAGAGATAAGGCCCGTTTTTTTTTTTTTTCGAGGCTCCTCTATGAGGGACCCGTCTCTCGCATGGGGCACAAGTCCCCATCAGCTATTTGGTAAGGATATATGGAGATGCACGCCAGGGCAGACCGGGCGTTGAGAGGCTGGAGGCACCAGTAAATAAAATGGAGTATATTGTGGCTGTGTGTGATGCAGTGGGACAGCCTATTATTGGAGAGAGTGGGGGGGGTGTTTTAGTGGCAAACTATAAGACTAAGACAGCCAGGGTCGAGCAGCGGGAAGGGCCCCGGTTTTGGGGGCCACTAAGCTTAAAGTAGGCCTATTAAACAAGCTAATACCGCCGTCTATTAGGCCTCCGTGTTATCGTTACCGGAGAAGTTATTACATTTGAGTCATCTCTTTGTCTCCGCGGTGTGAAGTGACGGGTGAGAAGCGCTATGAAAGAGCGTAATTGTTCATGATTGTTTGTTGCAGTGGTGTACTCTTTAATTAGTTGATAGAAATTGATTAGAATTATAATATTTATTTTATGGTGCCTACAAAGTCAAAATGTCGTCGTCGTCGTCCTTTACAGCTTAGGGTCTAGTAGCCTGTTCCAGTCTCAAAGAAATTCATTCGACCATCGTTTACGGAGTCTTCCCACACTTCTCTTCCACTTTGGACGATAGTCAAGGGCTCTTATTGAAAATCTAGTTGGATCCATTCTCTCTACGTGTAACCGCCACTCCGTTTTCTACCGGGAGATTTTCTCACTTAAGCTTTCAGCTATGCCTAGCTTTATTCTAATATTATCATTTCTGGTAAGATCTCTCCTGGTACAACCCTTTACAGCCCTCAAGAACCTCATTTTCGCTCCTTATAGTCTAGATATATCTTTGGCCGTTCTAATCCAAGTCTCGATACCATACAGTAGTTGAGGTATGGCCATTACATTATAATATTTCAATTGCGTTCCTCTCCTTGCGTCAAAATTGTGGTAAGAACTAAATTCTTCCTCCTATAGGAAGTTACTATATAAGCCAACCTGTCTTTGCAGCCTGTTTGACTGTCATCATCATCATCACCACTAGGCCTTAGGCTCCTGTTCCGGAACCCATCTCCTCCTCCATCTACCGACATCTCTTTTCACAGTAGGGCGATGACCCAAGGCAGTCACAGGTAGACGGATATCAGGCATGCGATTCAAGTGTTCACACCATCTCCTTCTGTGGTCTTCAATCTTCTGCTGCAATGATACAATGTTTAAATCGCGTCTAATATCCTCGTTCCTTCTCCGATCCAAGAGAGAACAACCTTGCGTCCCTCTTAGAAATTTCATTTTGGCTGCCTGAATCCTCTGCACGTCCCTTTTACCAAAACTCCACGTCTCACTAGCATACAGGAATGTGGGGGACAGCCACAGTTTTATAAAATTTCATTCGGGTATCCTTCCGTGTTTTATTTTTCAGATACCTATCAATCGTTGCACAGATGTGTCTAAATTTAAATCCCAATCAATATCCTATTTGACTGTGGTAAGTAAAAAGAATGATGTCAAATTACCCAATGAAACTACACAATGACGTTTACCGGTTAGATATTGAAGCATTTCAGACACATGATGCGTAACAAATATGTTGAAGTATGTTGAATGTTTTTATTGTAAGACTACTCCATGTCTCCATGAAAAAACTGAATAAGAGCCCCCTTCAGTCCGTCATGGAAGGGCCCCGAAGACCGCAGCGTCGCCACTGTATTTAATGTGTCCCACTAGTTTAACACCTGAAGACGACCGCAGATTGTTTAATGGGCGAAACGCTGTGTGATAAATTCCAACGATGGTTAAGCTGACCCATAATATCAATCATTTTTATAAGCACTAAGATAAAACAATAGCTTTTCTTCAGACTTGTGAGAAACAGACAATTGTTTTTAAATATCGGTATGGAGAACCATAAATGACTTCCATGTTCTAAGATTTATATTTAAAATCATTTACTTGAATTCGGTTCGATAAATTTCTAAAAAAGTATCGCCCACCCTCAAACTATTTTCACTACTTATAGATTATGGGGATTATTGTTATTATGGGGTAGTCGTTTAATATAATGTTATTTTCCAGTCGCTTTATCTATAAAAATTAGGTACTTTATTCTTATAAAGAAACTGAACTATGCAGATAATCATCCCTTCTCCTCAACCGATTCCCACCATTAATGATATTTACACTTTCATAGAGTAATAGTTTTATCATACGTAATTTCTAAGGTATCTTATTCTTCAAAATTAAATATTCGTAATTTACTTGATTTTAACACAGCAATTTTCAAAACATCACCCCCTCCCATTCAACTGCCCACTCCATTTATAATTATCTCATTTACCATTTTACAGTGGATTAATAATGACTTTATTTTCGGGGCACTTATTTATTAAAATTAAGTACTTTACTCTTGTTAAAACACAAAACAATGCAGGTAAAGTACCCCTCCCTCCTAACCGAACAACCTGGTTGCCTGGCAACAAAATTATTTTATTTTGAACAATTACCATTGTTTGAAAATTTTTAATGAATTTTTAAGTACTTTACTCTTGTTAAAACGTAAAACTTTGCAGGTAAACTACCCCCCCCCCCATCAGATCTTCACCAAAATCAATAGGCTTGAGTCCTCCACAACTCGGTCACACATGTGAAAAAATTACTTGACTCTGTTTGAATTTGCGGCAGTTATCGGACAACTCGTCCTTATTTTGGAAGATAATTCCCCCCCCCCTGCAGTGTAAATGCGGTGTAATCACTCAGGTCCATTTGGGTCAGGATTCCCTAGTGCGCGTAGCGGATGTTCGCACCGCAAACGGCATCCGTTCGCCATAGAAAGAATTCTACACACAGATACTTTTCGGAAAATTACTTTTCTTTATGTTTTGAGGGTAGTACAATCAGAATCCGTCCTTATCTCGAACACGATTTTTTCCGCGACCACCATACTTCCATTTGCTTACGGAACATGGAAGTAAAAATTATCTCCTCCCCCTTCAACTACCCATTTCATTTATAGATATTTCAACTACCTTTCTACAGTGAATTATTATGACCTTCTTTTCAGAATACTTTATTTATCAAAATTAAGTACTTTACTCTTGTTAAAACATAAAACGTTTAGGTAAACTACCCCTCCCCTTTAACCGATCTTCACTAAATTCAATAGGCATTCAGTCTCCTACAATTCGGACACATATGCAAAAAATTATTTGATTCTGTTTGAATTTGCGGCAGTTATTGTTCGCCATAGAAAACAGTCTACACACAGACACACATAGACAGACAGAAACACATAGAGACACTTTTCAGAAAATGACTTTTCTTCATGTTTTGAGGGCAGTACAATCAGAATCAGCCCTTATCTGGAACACGGTTTTTTTTGCGATCACCATACTTCCATTTCCTTACGGAACATTGAAGTAAAAATGATGACCAGACTAACAGTTAGAAATAAAAAAGAATAAATAATGTGGCAGTTGATCAGCGTTGTTAAACAAACAACAGTTAAAGTTGTGACAAGCATGCAATCTTAACTATGTGCAATTGGCGACGGTGATACGAATCGCTGGAATATCTCCGTTCCAGCATTCCACACGGATTTTCGAGAGATGCTTGCCTCTCTCTATACTGAGAGAATGAATCCACTTCCTCTCACCCTTTCTCACTCTCTCCCATTCTCCCCGTCACAACCAGTTTACAATAACAACAACAACATTTACAAACAATATTGACAGGTCTGGTTACAAGGTGATTATTTTTAGCAGCGCGTCGAGCGTTCGATACCCCGCGCGCGTGTTGTTTTAACCCCGGAGGAGAAGAGGAAGTACCACGCCACGCCACGTGTGCGCCTGCGTATTAGACACGGTTCTGGTTAATAGAACGGGCCCGCTGCTTTGTAGTTTACAAAACTATTAACCGACTTCCGTCCGCACTAACCAGAGCTTCTCTCGCTCTCTCTGTTTTTATCTAATATATCTTTAATGAGCCATTTATTGGCATTTAACCGCAGAGTCGTCATTATTCGACGCCTGGTTTGTATTAACGTGTGATTGATTTATGTGAAATTAAACGCGCTGTTACGTGTTGGCCACGTGGCCCCACGTGTGTTTGTTTGTGGTAGAAAACAGCGGTTGGATTTGAATATAATTAGCACCTGTGTATACAGATAGCAGGTTATTGTCGGGATTCGATAACAGAATTCAGACTCTCTGAACAGTAAACCGGCATCCAGTACGTAGCCAATGAAGCAGTTGTAACAGAAGCGGTCCCTCTAAGGGTCATGAAAGTGAAATGCGGACTAAAACCAAAAGAAAATTAGCCTACTACATATTTTATAATTACTTTATTTATTTAATATTTATAATTTGCTTCGATTTGTCGAAACTTTTGGAGAGAGATCGAGCTATTGGAGACGATGATTGGAAAGATAGGGAGAAATGGCGATCGAAATGCGGGATGCGGCATAGACTGTAGGACCCCCGATTAAATAATAATAATTTATGTTACCTCAAGATGTTTTCCCCTTATTTGGAACATGTTTCGGGAATCCTATTCTTCCCATTCTCAGCCATCTTAATTTTGTACTTGTTGAATGGTTGGTTGTTGTTGTTATGGTTTCCTGTTGGTTTTTGGTAATTTAAAATGGTATTATTGTGTGTGATTGTGGTGTATATATTAGCTTTTTAAGTATTTTCGACGTTGAGTGCTTTGAAAATTGTGTCATGTTTTCTATTACTTTGTTTTGTGTTTGTATATTTGAAAAATTTTCCATATGTTTATTATAGTGTCTGTGTGTTGTATGTGTTTTATTAGTGGTATATCGATAGAATCGCATATTCAAAACATCAAAAGTGTAGTGCGGGTACGGACATTGGTACAGTACCAGATTTTTAATTAAAATTGTATAAACCACAGTTGTTATGATTTTAGACAATTAATCCAACAAAATATGCATACGCGTAAACGCCAGTCTGTATGTAAAGCGAATGGTGTGGCAGCCTGTAGCAGCGCAGGCTTGCCAACTGCTGGGCGTTAGAATTAATTAGCTGCTGCGGCAGTAAATCTCGGCGGCCAATAAAAAGTGCTAATCTTAACAGCAAATAAAGTAAATCAGATACAGCAGCACGCCAGGTTAAGACGCGAGCAATACGCTAGATTGAATGTCTGCTAGAAGCGTGCGCGCGTGCGTTACACCGCTCGCTCGTAGTAATTACTGTGAAGGTGTTTTACGAGCCTTTTGCAGAGGAGCTGGCTTTTAGCGACGTGTTGAAGATTACTGAAATTTTTATTGTTTTGTATCTGGTAGTAAACTGTCACGAGGGGCAGTTGAAAAGTTCCCGAATCGACATCTATACCTTAGCAGTAGAACTAAAATATTTCTTGTGTTCTAAGACTCAGATTACATGTAAACACTTGTTAATTTACAAATCTACCTGTCAATTTATTCATTAATCTATTTCTGAATTTTTCAAGGCCGGCGTCATAATTGTTGCAATTAAAATCCGGGGCCTTGGTTGCCTTGGTCTACTAAAGTTATTATTCTGAGATATTTTATTCTAAGACGTTTCAGTGATGGAGGCCATCTTCAGTGGTAAACGGTTACTGACACAACTGACACAGTGATCATCAGTAACCACAGTACTGTGGCAAAGAATATTATTATAGTATGAACACAGTGTCAGTTGTGTTAGAACCGTTTATCATTAAGGTGGCCTCCAGAGCAGGCCCGGATATCCAACTAGGCACACTAGGCACGTGCCAAGGGTGGCAGGCTCAAGGGGGCGGCACGAGGTGAAAAATTATTTGTTAAAATTTCATGTTTTCGGTTTTTTAATTACAGCATTTCTATTGGGCACTTGCATTATTGCCTAATTAAAGAAAATGGTTTTGAAATAACCTTTAATTATATCACTACAATAGCTCTTCGTATATATTTGTGTACAGCTATCTCTAACTGTTCGGCAGAACATACGTTTTCTGTTTTAAAAAGAATTAAATCATGTGTTAGATCGACAATGAATGAGGAAAACTCAACTCACTCTCAATCCTGCATGTTGAGGTAGATCTTTTAAACAGTGAACAAATTAACTTTGAACGCCTTACTGAAGAATTTTCACTGATCAAAGCAAGACGAAAGCCAACGTAAAATCAAGCCATTTGTGTAATTTGCGATCTTATTCAATCAATCTTAAATTATTTGTTCTATTTATCCAATTTACATTACTTTTGTTGATTTTACTATGTTTGATGATAAAACCAAACTATATAGGTCTATAAATAAACCTATAAAAAGAATTTAGGCCTACGTATATTACTTGTTATAAAACTAATCTATGTGTTACTAAAGTGTACACGTAAAAAAAATATTATTAAAAGTTAAAAAATGTAGTCTTTTTCATGATTCCATCACATTTCCCTTTTAGATTTAAGATCAAATGAGATATTTGCAATAGAGATAGTTGAAATGATTATTTTCAGCAACTTTTTTTCAGCACTCAAAGAGAATTGAATAATAGAAGTTACATGTTGGGGGGGGGGCACTAACAATAGTGCCTAGGGACGACAGGACACCTAAATCCGGGCCTGCTCCAGAGGTGAGGTCGAAACGTCTGAGAATAACATCTTCAGAATAATAACTTTATTAGTCCACGGGCCAGTAGCACGGATATTAGTTTCAACAATGTATTCATTGTTACCCAGTAAATTGTTGTTCTAAATTTACGTGTCACGCGTGTTTTGAAAATTCGGCATAATCAGATATCGTTCTGTGATTGAATGCTTTCTTAAAGAAGATGTAGCGCTAATGGAAATTCACAACGAAATGGTAAATGTGTTAGGAGGTAGCGCGTCCTCAAAAGCAATGGAAGTTTGTAAGTGAACATTCAAGTTTAAACGTGGTCGTAAGAGACGATCATTAAAACGTTACAACCAATCTGTGGAAAGTAAAAATATGCGCCCTTTGGTATTATATAGAGGCCTCTTCTCTGCGAAGAACATGTTCCCTCCTTCTATTCTCATATTCATGCAATAGGTACATTTTAAGCTCACTCCGTATGTCCTCATTCTTCTTCAGCACTACAGCCCAACGTGAGCCCTGGCTTCCAACACCAATCTTCTTTAAAATCTCCTGCACATTGCCATCTCAGTGTAACCACTAACATCTATTCTTCTGAGATCTTCCAGCACATCATCCACCTTATCCTAGGTCGGCCTCTCTTTCTGCTTTTATAGACTTGCGCTCTCAGGATTTTGTTTGTCATACGCTGATCATCCGTCCGCTCTAGATGACCTAGCAATTGTATTCGTTAAGCCTTTATGAATCTTACAATGTCCTCATGATTGAATAGCTCATCTGCTTCCTAGTTATTACTGATTCTCCATTCGTCATCTACTTTAACCAGGCCATAAACACGTCTTATGATCTTTCTTTCAAACATTCTTAGTGTTTCTTGTTTCTTTTTTTATCAGTGTCCATATCCTCACCTCCTTAAGTAACCACCGGTCTGATAAGTGTAGTATATGTTTTTATTTTATTGAGTTGGCTTCTCAACAGTCTGCTGTTGGCATAATGTGACCTATTTCCTATTTGTATCCTGTCATGTATTGTCGTGTTTATGTACCCTTCATTATCTATATGTTACCCCCCGGTATATGAACGTATGAACTACATCGAACGAATTATACGCTATGCATAAATTATATAGATTACTTATAGTTTTGTGACGATTTCATTAATAAAAATATGTTAATTAATTAAATTGTTAATGTATAAGCTGAGAAATTTTAAAATTTTAATAAAATCTCACATTTTAAACTAAATCTTATTGCTATCATTAAATAATAATAATATTTAATAAAAAGTCTAATAATAAAATAAAAGGGAATACAATTGTACAGAAAGGGTAAAGCTTGTTAATTAATCCTGCATATACAGGCACTGACCAGAATTAACTTGTTTTCTGACCCCTAAACAAACTAAATATAATTGTAAATTTTGTTATTATTTAAATAATTAAATAAGACCACTGTAATGTACTTTGATAACGTCTGTAACTAAGAATATCTCTATTTAATTATTTAATCAAACTTTAGTCCTTTAATTAAATTAGAAACATGGAACTACTTTTATGTTGACTAGTAATTGTCGCGAGATTACTACTCTCCCCCTAACTATTTTTGCCCACTTGCAATGGAGCGCTCACGCCGTAAGTTGCGTACAGCGTTGTTTCGCGACGCGTGTATAATTATGTGAATGGTTGGTTCAATGAATATTTAAATAACTAAATTTGTGCGGCGATGGCATCTCTCTCTCAATGAATAAATAACAAACTATGTAATTCATACATTACTACAAACATGAAGGTGATATTCAACTAATCAATAATCATGTGAAGTGTATTACTGTGAAACAAACTTTCTATTTATTTATTATAACTACAAGAATTACAACAGTCGTCTAAGATGAGAGTATCCTACAAGAATTACTACAGTCGCCTAAGATGAGAGTACTTCACCCCGAATGATATAACAGACTTCAGGAACTTCACCGTCACCGGATACTAAGGCAATGACAGACCTTCAGGAAACACTCCAAGGACCGAAGAACCAATTCTGCAGCAAATACTGAAAACCAGGTGACATGGAGGTTTGTCTTCCATGGTTATGAGTTACTAAAATTATTACCCACAAAAGACAATTTAACTCACCACTTTTAAGACTTTAAAAGACAGACATTATATGTAACATGTAGTCTGTAATCTAATAACACTGGTTATAGCAAAAGAGTAAATGTTTAAACTAAAAGTTTTCTTGTTTTGAAAGATTAATAAAGTCCATTCTTCAATTGGCTCAATTTTCAATATTGTATATGGCAAGGTGACCATTATTAACTTAATATATATTCAATCCCGGATCCGTGGAATAAATTAAATAGATGTACATCATATTTTGAGGGCCCTTATGAAAGAGTAATATATATAATTATACTGTAAACTATATATGTTGAGAACTTTAAATAGAGAACTTTATCTCATAATGTAATAAAGAGATGTCATCTGAGTACCGAGTAAACTGAGTGCATAAATCAACAGTCTCCCCTTCCCAATATCCTGATATAAGAATTGTTTTATTTGTTGTGATTAATTTTCAGCTCGTCACAACGAAAGGCAGCCTGTATAATTGGCATAACCAATTAACGCGGGTTCCCTACGTTATAACACAAGTTAAGATGTTATAGTTTCTGATGCCGAGACAGCATGTATTTAGTTTTGCTGATATTTACACTGAGTCCCGTTCCAGCGGATTTTTTATTTACTCCGTGTATACCCCAACTAGCAGTTCTCTTGATCAGGCTGTTATCACAACATCGTCAGCGTAAGCCCATATTTGGCTTGTCTTATTTGGTATTGTTCCTCGATGGTCTGTGCCTTCAATGGCATAATGTAGCGCATTATATTAACTATGTTACAGTTAAATCTGCTGAGGTTGAAAAGTTGAAAACTTTTATGAAATTAACCAAACGACATGCTATCAGGTTGAATTGGACGACTACTACTACTACTACTACTACTACTACTACTACTACTACTACTACTACTACTACTACTACGCTTGACTACAAGTGTTGTCATGGTTACAACATACTTGTTCTTAACAGTGTTGCCACTTCGTGGGAAAAGAATTGTTACACTGGAGTATAACACACGATAACTTTACTCGAGTGTTTAGGGAAAGCAATTGGTTAGAACTAAGTCGCCCAAAGAAGTTCAGGATACTCTGAATTTATTACACAAAATTAAACACAGTTTATAATTCTGATTACCAAAGCAGAAAGACTACATTCATTTAACTACAGTGATCTAATACAATTGTCAGTTAAACGAAAACAAGCTATTAACTCCCTACCTTACACTACGACAACTCTTTGTTACACAAGGAAACTCGCTAAGCAGTTTGCTGCAATTGATGAATTTACATTACATTCTGTCAGCTTTTATACTTCTTCTTCTTCTCCTCTTCAAGGATTAGGTTATGTAAACCTGTTCCAGCACCCATCTTATAGACGGACGTCTCTTCTACCAATGGCTTTATAGTTCAGTGCCGCTTTCGGCAATCGATCCTCTGTCATCCTTTGCAGATGATACCACCTTTGTCTTCTGTAAATTCCAATAATTTCATTTATGTCCTTTACTTCGAGCTCTGCTCTGATATCTCCATTCCTTGTTCTATCTAGCAATGTATAATTTAATGTATTTCGAAGAAACTGCATTTCAGCATTCTGAATCTTGCTGCTTTCTTTTTTTGTTATGACCCACGCCTCATTAGCATAAATCAACGTGGGTATTGCAATTGTCTTATAAAATTTAATCCTTGTGCTGTGTCTTGTTTTATTTCTAAGATTTCTATGAATTGAACCACAAATATTCTTAAATTTATTTATCTTCTCTCTTATATCATATTCAGATTCGTAGCTTACTTCACAGCCGAGATATTTGAAACGCCTCACTGGTTCTGAGGTGCTGTTGTTTATAACTATCTCAGTCCTCGCTGGATATTTACCTTTAAAGGCCATGGTTTTGGTCTTTCTTACTGAAATTGTCAGTGAGTACTCTCTTGCCACTTCTGCTAATTGAAACATAGCTCTTTGCAAATCATCTTCATTTTCTTGAATAAGAACTATTCATCGGCATATAGGAGGGATCCCATACAAATTGATTTGTTAAGTTGTATTCCCGAAGTGACCCTGGATTTCCATGGTCTCAACATGTCGTCAAGGTAACTTTTATACTGTACTTGTTTATCACTCTGAGTCCAAATATTAGAGAGAAAGTGTCCTTTAGGTCGACTAACAGTAAACAAAAACATTTTAATGAAGAAAATTCTGTTAGTGGTTAAAATCACAAACAGAAATATCACTGTTACACACCACTATATAATAATCAATAAATATAATAGGGAATTATATGACAGACATATAGAATTGTTAAGAATATACTCGTATGTAGAGTTAGAAGAAATATTATATAATTTTGGTTTGGGGTAGGCCTACGTAGAAAAGAAATTGGAAAAGAAAAAGAAAAAAATGGTAGATAAGTTAAATAAATTAATAAGAAAGAACGAAATACAAAAGGAACACCTCTCTAAGAGTAACTATGAAAAAAGAGTAATAAACCTTACAGAGGTAACTTTCAATACAGAAGAAAAAGAAATGTTAACAAAAGGCTTAAAATACGCGCCGCCACCAGAATTAAATCAAGAAAAAACGATTATTGAATGCGAAAGTATAATACAAAAACTAGGAAATGAAAATGATAAAAAAAGAATAAGGTAGGAAGTAGGGAATGTAGTAGAGAAAATATTTAAGAAAAATTTGTATAATTCAAAAAATGAACAAAAAATCAAATCAACTGTAACTAAACTAAAGAATAAAATAAAAAAGAATGATATTATAGTTACGAAAGCAGACAAAGGAAATACAATGGTGCTACTAAGAAAGGTCGAATACATAAAGAAAACCGAAGAATTTATAAGTGAAGGACCATATGAAGAAATAAAGTATGATTATACAAGTAAGTACCAGTCAAGGATGAAACAAATGATGAAACAGATAACATTTATAGAAGAAAATAAGAAAAAGTATTTATTGGAAAGTAATCCAACAGCACCAACTTTTAAAAGTCAGGTTAAGATACATAAAGAAGGAAAACCAATTAGACCGATTGTTTCTTTTATTAATGCACCTATTTATAAATTATCAAAGGAAGTTAGCAGAGTACTGAAAGAGAAATATGAATTTGAGACAAAATACAACATAGAGAATAATGTAAAATTGATAGAAAAATTAGAAAATATTAGACTTAATGAAAATACAAAATTGATATCACTGGATGTTAAGGACATGTTTACCAATATCACAGTAAATAAAGTTATTAAGTTAATAAACGATAATAATATGGGAGCATACAGGTATAAAAACCAATTGATTACTGTAGTTAAAGAATGTGTAAATCAGAACTATTTTAGGTTTAATAACAAGTTTTATATACAGAAAAAAGGTTTACCTATTGGATCTTCATTATCCCCTATTCTTGCAGAAATATACATGAATGATTTTGAAAAGCAATTAATAAGTTCCACTAAGTATAAAGACAATATGAAATTATGGAATAGATACGTTGACGATGTATTAGTAATTTGGGAAGGAAGCATAGAAGAAGTGCATGAGTTTATAAATGAGGTAAATAATAAGGATAAAAACTTACAATTTAAAGAAGAGATAGGAGGTAAGAAAATAAATTACTTAGATTTAAACATAGAAATAAAAAATAATGAGAAACTACAGTTTGGGATATTTAGGAAAGAATCGTATTCTGATATAATTATACCAAGAGAGTCTTACCACCCTTATAGATATAAAACGGCGGCAATCAATTCATTTTGTTATAGAGCTCAGAAGTGTTTAAAAGAGAACGAATCAAAAGATAGGGAGTTAAAAACGATAAAGGGAATTGTAAGGAATAATAACTATAACGCCAACATAGTGGATAAAGTTATGAAAAGTGTTAACATACAAAAAGCTAAAATAGAACCAGAACAAAAGGATTATGCAGGGTCATTGACATGCATAGGTTCACATACTAGAAAAATTATAAAATGTTTTAATAAATACGGAGTAGATATAGCTATTAAAAAATGTGAAACGGTATTTGATAAGATAAGGAATAAAAATATAGAAAAAATCCCAGTATTACAGAAAAGCGGAATTTATAAATTAAAATGTAGAGACTGCAACAAAGTGTACCTAGGTGAGACAGGACGAAAATTCGTATGCAGGTTGTCTGACCACAAACGTGGAGAAGGTAATAGAACAACGAATTCGTTATATGCAAGACATTTCATAGAAGACAACCATAAGTTTGTTAATCCTTTGGAAGACTACGAAATTGTAAAAGTAGTAAATAACACAGTTGAAAGGAAGCTTAGGGAGGAGTTAGAAATATTGAAAGAAAGAGAAAAAGGGTTAGACAATTTAATTAATACTAAAATTAAATTTGATAATGAAGAAATATTTTATAACATAATTAAAAAGTAAATGATAGAGGACAGATAGATAAGATTAAGAATTAAGTTGCGTAGGTCTAATCGGATGTTTTTAAAATAAGGCTGTGTGACTGGCCCACAAGTGTGAATGAGAAAGGCGGTTAGGTTTAAAAGAAATGCACACACACACACACAACACTTAAACACAAGGAATTTGCTAGAAAAATATGTAACTGTCCAGATGGGGGTGACAGGGCTCAGAGGTTGGGAAGGGACATTTGAATTATAGCTTGTTGTGTGTCAGCAAGGTGGGGTGGGGTGGGGTTGAAGGGTTTGTTTTCACGTCTGTTTGTTCATTTTCGATCTGAAGATGAGCTGTGAAGCTTGAAAGCGCTAATCGGAATAATTTTTATATAGTGGTGTGCAACAGTGATAATTCTGTTTGTAAAAACATTTTAATGAATAGTTATATAAAGTTTACATAATTAAGAGCAAACATGGATCCCTTTATAGCTAAATACATTCGTTTACCTAATTAGAATACTCTACAGTTACTCTAATAACAATGTACTGGAAATTAACATATATACAAAAATATAATGTTTTAGTATTACAACAGATTTTTTTTAGTCAAACCTTATACATTGGTCTTGACTTGTAATTACTTCGTAAATAACGTTAATAATTTTATATATGTCAAGAAAAGGAACTTTATCAAGTAATTTATATGTAATATATATTTTATTAGAAGTTTAATAACGTATTTCGTTTTGTACCGATTCAGTTAGACACCCTTATATACGTAAGACTACTGGTAATGCTATTCGTATATTACATATTAGCAAAGTTCCAAGCATACAAACTACAGTATCTAGTAACTAGCATTTTATCCTATAACATTTCTTATATTTCGCAATATAACTTTGTTGAATGAGAAATCTGTTTAACACGGTTCATTTCCAATTGCGTTATTCACGGGGAAACAGCTTTCATTTTCCACAAAACAAGAAACTGTTAGTAGAATATATAAACAGATGCTCTTTCAAGAACAATAGAATTATAGTTGTATATAATAATGCTATATTGTTACGATACCCACTCAGATCGTCGTGTTGTGCAGTGGAAACACAATAACTGGCACCAATAAAGTCGCTAATTACAAACAATAAGTAGACATAAACTTCTTCTTCTTCTTATTCTTCTTCTTCTTCTTCTTCTTCTTCTTCTAGACTTCAGGGATTAGGCAGTATGTATGTTCCGACTTCACATTATCAGAAACATTTCTCTCTTGGTCGTCCTACATCGCTTCTCCCAGAAGGCTTGCGCCTGTTAATAATTACTGGTATTCTATCTTCAACCATGTGGCTTAAATGCTGTCTCCATTTTTCCCTGTATTCGTCAATTTTCTCATTTTATTTTATATATATTTAATTCTTCTCGTATATCTTCATTTTTTTATATAATCCCTTCTTGGGGGTCATTTAACCCTTCTTAAAAATTTCATCTCTGCTGTTGCTTTTATCTCTTTTTTTTTGTAACCCCAGATGTACTGCCGCATAATAGCACTGGAACAGCCATTGTTCTGTAGAAATTTAATTTTGCCTCATGTTTCATTTTACTTTTCAGTGTTCTATTTATAGTTCCACATATGTCTTGAAACTATTGACTTTATTTTGTATATCTTTGTCAACGTCAAAACTTTTATCGCAACCTAAATAGTTAAAATTTGAGGTATGTTTCAATAGTTTATCCTTAATAATAATCTTTGAGCGTACTGGAAATTTTCCGTACTGAGACACAAGCAACAGTTAAAAAATCAATAACGCACTCTTATATAATAACTCAAACTAAAATTTTTCCAACACACAATAATAAATGTCACCTTCATACTGCTCCGCACTAATCAACACAATAGTCGCTTTCCACTGAACCGCAATAATCACTTCGATCCGCACTTCTAAAGTCGACAGGTGTTAACTGAACTTTTTACCGGCTACTGCATGATGCTTATATTTATACCCCGCTGAGATTCCAGAATAACCTTCCATTTTCCGGACGGCGCGGCGAGAATAATCTGAGTAGTTACTGGCGCTAGAACAATCTGCAGGAGGTCATAGGTCAAAGTCCGACCTTGAAAGCAACGTCCCGACTGCGTGCGGTAGGCTTGTACTCGATGAACGTGTGGAAAGGCAGTCTCTAATTATCTATAGCGTTACGTAATTATCTTTCGCCTGGACGTAGCATATCATAATGATTTTATGAAATCATTATGAACAAATAGAAAGGTATACAATTTTTCGCAGCCTCCCCTGAGTTCGGACCCCCACAGAACTGTACCGTTTCTGCCCTCTGTCGGTAATTTACATGCATAACTTGATATACTTAGCCTCCACCCGGTACCCGGACACTTACCCGAATCCACTTTCCCGAGTGGACATTTTCCTGAATGAAGAGATACCCGAAATCATTTTCCCCGAATACCTTTTTCCCGAATCCATTCACCCAAACGTCCGTTTTCCCGAATAAAAATTAATTTGATTAATATAAACCTTTTATATAAAGCTTCCATATTATTTATAAAATACATAACGTTTATACGCATAAAATATAAAATCAAAATACATAATTGGAAATTTCTAAATTGTTATAAATTAATATTGTACTCGATTCCGTGCAAAAAACCAATGTCACGCCTTTCATCTTTATAATTTTCGTAACTTTCACTTATGTTTTTTTCAGTCTTCTTTGCAGGTCGGTCCATTTCTTCTTTTGTGCGATTTTGATTTTTTTTTTTTTTTACCTAAACTTAGTCATAATATACCTTTCCATTATTTCGTCCGGAAATCCTTACACCTTGATAACTGTAATTGTTTAAAGATCTATTAAACTCCCAAATTAAATGGAAAAGTAGGAGAGTTATGGAATGGACCCCACCAGGAAGAAGGAAAAGAGGAAGACCACCTACCATCTGGATAGAAGAAATTCAGACTATATTGAGGGAACGATAAATTGAAGATCTTTGGATGGACAAGCAGCAGTGGAAGATGAGAATTCAATCACTCCTGTAATCTTCGGTTCCGGAAAATGTGTAAACATTGTACAGCCGAAATGATAATAATAAAATTAAATGGGAAAATACCATTTACTCTAATCAATTTGTTAAAAAAAAGAAAAGAAAACAAGTTCATCCTAAAAGAATCTACATTCAATAAGAATACAGTTTCTGAAAGAAAGTTTGTTTATATTTTACCCCACAAATAATTCTTAGACGTTTTTCTCGGAAAAACGATTGGCATTTTTGTTCACCTTTTATACGGAAAGGCGAGCTATTTGAAACGAAAAAGCTGCACGGGGTTACAAAGCGTTGTGCGCATTGCGGCTGTGTTCCAGACAAAATAACCGACCGCGTACCGTACTTTACAAAGCTGAATGCGATTACGAACGAAAGGTTCAACAAAGAAGTAAAGCTTCTTGTATCGCCGCTTCTAAACATTGATTTCATTAGTTATCGCCACTTAATCCAATCAAAAACGTCTATTCATGTTGGCAAAATAATTTCATTGGTTAGTGTAGAGTACGAAGCGCGCTCTACTGGTATTAAAGTAAATTACTAACTTAATGAAGTCTGTATTTGCAATAAGACGTGGTATTACTTTCTGTCTTCTGTGAAGCAAACTATTACAGAGCTGTTAATCTCTAAACGCACAGACGGTGTTGGACGTGCTGCCTTCAACAATGAGCTTACTATACACATATTCAGAGTTTGTATCGTGAAGGCTGTGTGTTGCTTCTCTTCTCTGATAGGTTCTCTTATTACAGCGAAATGAATCGTTCCCATGGATTCAGTATCCATATGCCACGGTTCCAATTCTATCTAAGAGCAAACGTTAATGAGTTTTTAAATAATGCTACACGTGCATCTGCCAGCGTTTTTTTTTTTTTTTTTTTTGCAGGGGAGGAAAAATAAATTGTGCACCATCCGGGGACCACAGTAGGGCTTGAGAATGGTGTAGACAACGAATCGGATAGCAGATGTGTAACACAAATCGTGGTGCAGTTTACCCAAGTCCACACATTAAACTGAAATTAAAGGTTCTCACGTGCAATGATAAATCATAAATCTGACTTTCAAGGATAATTTGTTTTTTGTATCGGCCATCTAAGGACCACATGCCAATTTCAATTCTTTATTCTTTGTTCTTTCTTTTTCTCCAATATTCTTTCATCTTTTCATTGTGTCTCTTCTTCCTGTCTTCAGTGCACATTGAACCTGCGTTTTTCTCTCTCCTACCCTGGACTCCTTCATTTTTAACACTTTTGCCCGAAAAACGTCTCTTTCATTTGCTTCTTCTGCGCGTGTATTATTTTTTTCTAAATCCTTTTGGACTTCTTCCCCCACAGATATTTAAAGATCTGCTTTGTTAACCTATTGTCGTCCATTCTATATAAATGTCCAAAAAGTAATAGTCTTCTTTTTCATATTGCAAGGTTAATTTTTATTATTAATCGATTTTTGAATTGATTGCATAGCTGTTTAAAAAGAAAAAGAAAAAGATTAATGCATAAAAAATGTCGTTTTTGAAAAATCTTGTAGTTTTATCACTAACCCCTCGAAATTGGCATATTGAAAACTGTTATTACTATCAAGTCTTCACGTGATTAAAAGATGAGAGAGGGAAAATTCATATCTTTTGAGAAAACAAGTTCACATGGTTTTGGTAATGTGTATGTCGTCCCAATATGCATGTTTTGGACGACACAGAGTGGGCTGAGCATGATGAGTCAGGTTGCTGAGCTCGAACGGGCTGCAATCTCGGCTCTGCTAATACGCGTACCGCTGTTCACTACTACATACATACATCGACGACGGCATTCTTCTGTCCGAATTAACGGTGTACAATCTTGCGTCTCGAGGAAAATTTGACAGGCATGACTGAATTATACTTTATATACAACTAAAGGAGGTAGGTTATAATATAATAAATTTTGAATTCAAATTACAGGGCCGGTATCCGCGCGCTCGCGCTCTGACCGACGTTTTTCATACTTGTCAAAATTTATTGTTTCTTCTGCGTCGCCTGACTGTAAATAAATCACTGCCAAAAGGTGCCCAGAAGGTCGTACCTACACACGGACACACACACACATACACACATTGTACAAACATTTCATAAAACGAATATATAAAATGGTACTACTTTACGGTAAATTTACAAACACGTAGCCTTATTTGAGTTGTTCCTACTTAATTTCGACAATTCATTGCCACTGGCCACTTCGCCTGTCGATCGGAAGAAATTAACTTGGGACCGTTTTGTTATACTTCGCCCTACGTGCGCTAAAGTCCTTCGGGATATGCGTTCAACAATGCGCTTACTATACACACACATTCAGAGTTTGTATTATGAAGGCTGTGTATTGAGTAACTTATTACAGCTAAGTGAATCGTTCCCATGGCTCCTAGTGCCAACAGCAGTCCATGGTTTCGAATCCAATTCAGAGTAAACGTTAATAAGGTGGTAACAACTTTTAAACATTGTTATACTTATATCTTCCTTCCCATAGTGTAATACTACTACTACTAATAATAATAATAACAATAACAACAACAAAAGTAACTGGTATGCTCCCTGAGCTGTAGACCTCGCCCACTATTTTGAACGAACTACATTTATTTTATATAAATTGCAGTATTTGAGGCAATTTAGTAGTGAATATGTCCCCTGGATATGACACTAGCATATGGCAGGGTAAGACGTATGGTGGGGCTGCCACCTTCAGGCTTAACGTCCATCCCGATTTTCTGTCTGGGTGTTCTCCCATTAACCATCAGGAAGAAACCATCCTTGGTTTAATCCTTGAAGGTGATGATGATGGTGATGATGATGATGATGATGATAAATTTCAGTATTAGATAATTTTTGAATTATGGGAAAAATTACAAAACTTCCGATTACTCTACTATGTATAGTAATACGCTATAACAATTGTAGAGCACATAATTATTGATATAATAAACACTGAAAATCCTTAAGATTTCGGATTTGGGTTAAAATTCCTTTTAAACTGATATTTTGATCTGTTTTACTATGGTCCCAACATTTTGAAATTCTAAAATTTTACACTTCAGACGTTAGTTGAAAGTGTCTTTAATTTGATCCCCCCACCCACATGAATTTTTACGATTTTAACAAAAAATTTTACTTACTTTTTGAAACCTGACGTGCCAAAAATGAACACTATATTCAGACTGTGGTAAAAATTTCCTTTAATTTGATACCCACATGGGCTTTTGCGACTTTATCACAATTTTCCCCCTTACATTTTTGCCTCCCCCACCCTGTTCCCTGTGTAGATGAATATTTCCATCACTAGTGTAGCGTATTATCAACTTGCGTTTCAGCTTCCTGATTATTATTTGGTCCGTCAATAATCATTGTGTACAAAACGTCAACTCCTCATCTTCATATTCTTAACATTTACAAAACTTTACACATTCTCAGTTTCTGTTTAAACTCGATACTACTTTGTCGCTCACGAAAAGTAGGAAAATTTGCGAGTCGATGACACCAAATTCTGAAGTTAATATGAAAAAGTGTAGCAGGAAGGGTGGGGGTGGGGTAAGATGTAAATGATAAACTACACAAAAGAGGAACGTCAACACAGTCCGCGCGCGCGCGCGCGCGCGCGTGCGTGTGTGTGTGTGTGTGAATACATTTTAGCAACAACACCGAATTGGAGCGGTGCCAACCAGCCAGTTGGGTAATACATTCCAATAGGCCGCGGCTGCGATGCTTTGTTGTAGCTTACCAAAACAACACGGTATGTATCGATTGAGTTTCCCTTCCTCACCTCGCTACACTGTCGTTTTAATATTGCTGAAATACTTCTTCGACATTCTTCATGTTAAAGTACCGTCTTCTTCCGAAAAACTCATGATCTTTAAGATATTTTGTCATCGTTATTTATCTTCAGTGGCGGTCATCATTATCTTCATTACAAACAATGATGTGTTGAAGAAACTATGTAAAAAACATATACACCTAAAAAAGGCATTAACAAAACAAAGTGAAATTCCGCACGTCATTTGATGGACAGTAATCATAATTATACTGATTTCGAGACTAACTTTCAACCCCTCCATATATGTAAAAAAAAAGCAGACATATGCGTGCTGTCGAGGAGTTCGAAATATGTAAGGCCTTTAAAAACAAAAACACCAAAGAAGTCCTGGTGAACGAACAGCTGAACGTTCAGTCCGATTCTCTATACAACACAGCGATAAGATACAAAACGTGGTCCGTAGTGCACGGTCAATAACAACGTAAGCATAACAATCGATTATAGTGTTACCGTGGTGCGCACCAACAACACCGCGTGTGTTCCGTGTTCATATATTTTAGTGAAGTTTTCCATATTGCTTGCATGGTTTATTCGTAAGTAAGTTAATATTTTTCTGAAATAAAAAAAAAAATTGTTAGTTATAACTTATAACATAATTAGATATCTCCAAACTGCTTGATTTTATCTAACAGAGCTATGTTTCCAGGCATTACTATCGACAGGTCATTGAGAGGAAAATATTGGACTGTCATATTCCGAAACTCAGTTCGTCCTGTTTCTTAATCCAGAATTATTGGCTTACTTACTTTTGTTATTTCCAATCTCTTTGTTAAATTTTATAAAATTTTACACTGAGGAACTAACGATATTCAATTCAGTTAAAGCCTTTTATAATGCAAAAAGTATGCTTTAAGGTTAGTTAAAAATGCGAATATGTAGACAAAAATGTATGCCTCCGTTTAAATAGTTAGCAATTTTGCCTCTACCTTCATTGAACATATTCGAAAAAAATTTTTGAAAACGTAATTTGTGTTTATATGAACTGAATAACTTCAAAATTATCTACAGCTTGTACTTGGGGGGGGGGGGTATCCCACCACTGCACCTCACCGTTGCCGCTATTACAGTTCCTCGAAGGGGCCCTTTATTTTCCGCCCACCAAACCGGAAACTACATGCGCTTCCCAGGAAAGGGCCTAGGAAAAATCCCCGCTCCATGTCCATCCTCTGGACACGTCAGCGGGCGGGCTGGAGCCCTCTCCTCAAAAGAAGACTAACAAGCTTAACCGTTGTATTATGCAAAGACACGAATGTCGGTACAAAACACAACGTTGCACGGCGGGGGCCTCGAGAAGTCGCCGTTTCGGTGCCCATACAAGCGAGCGATGGGGGTCAGCCACCGCACTCGAGTCGGGTACAGGCCCCGACAACGCGGGTTGTACAGGCCCGAAATGTCGGGTCGCGCTTCGCAACGCTGGACGCACGCTTTATTCCGATCATCAGCGCTCATACCGCCGAAAATCTGATAACCCGCGCCCCGGAAGGCAGCCAAACAAACACCTCGTTGCGAGGCTAACAAAATTTTCATTCCCTTCGCGCACGCGCAGAACAGTTTTGTGCAGTGTTTCACAGCGTGAACATCGGCTGCAACAAGACTGGCGAGAACAACGGAAGCATGTGTGTGACAGAGAGGGAAATAATATGGAACTGAGACAGTGAACGTTATAGCGCCGTCTTCCCTCTCTTCTCTCTAGATAACTTAGCTATAGGCTACTTGAAAGTGCATTGGGTCGGCGCTGATTACTGTTCAGGAAAGGCTGGTCGGCATCGGTATAGGCTCACGTCACAACTCTGGCGGGAATCAGCCAGCTACACGACGGCCCTCTCCCACCAGTACAGGGTCGCGCCGAGTGTAGACTTCACTGCACACCATCTAAGCTAGGACCACTGGGGCAGGAGTGGGACAGGACTACTTGCCAGGGACGTTGGAACTCTACCTGTTTCCCGCACACCAACCTTAGCCCGGTGTCAATCGGCTCCAATCCAGCCTAAATATCGGTTCACCCCCGGGCCAATGGCGAGGCGGCGGGTGTCAGGTAGGGGAAGGCAGAGATGTTTTGTCACCGGGAATGGCGGTATAGACTTGACCTATACGCCCCCCCCCCATCCGAGGTCGAAACACCCACGACACACCCTCGGGGTAAATATCTACAGCAATTGGACCTAAAGATATTTAAAAAATTTTCCAAACATTACACATTAACCATTGACAAACGAATTAAGCATATACAACTGTTTACCGGCCGAATTGAGGGCAGTGATCGATCAGCTATAAAGTTGTTTACGCTATTAAACTCCCTGAGCTTCAGAACTCGCTCCAGACTTTTACAATTTTTGAACAATCACGGTTCAGTTTTTAGTTCGGGGTGTACCTAAAGTTACAAAAAAAAATCAAAGCAAACACTATATTTGGATTAGGTCAACATGTTAATACATTTTCGGTGTCCTAAATTTTTAAAATTTTCAAAGTTACAACACGTAACAGGTCTGCAAACGTAACACCGAACGAAAGTCGTCGCGCTTTGTTGTTACAGTAATCCGGTTTCTCAGTGTTTACACGGCGATCAAATTGGCTGTGTATGGCGTAATCAGCTGAGAGACACTCGGAGTGTTGGGAAACGATGCTGCGGACTTCAGCTAATTTCCACTGAGAAATAAGTACGAAGACTGTGGTTAAAATTATCTTTAATTTGATATCCCACTAGGAATTTTTTCAGTTTTTTTCAAAATTTTGGTATACTTTTTAGGTTCTGGTGCCGCAAAATTTTTTAAATTCCAAAAGTGAACACTATATTCAGATTAATTTTGAATTTGGTTAAAATTCTGTTTAATTTGGTACCCCACATGGGCATGTTGCAATTTTTTTCAAAATTTCCCCTCACATTTTCCCCCCTGCTGCATATTTTAGGGGGAATCATTGTGAAAAACAATAGGGTTCTGTAGGTTATAAGTATAGATAAGCATGCCGAGTGTTATGAAAATCGGTTGAGGCGCACAAAGTTATCGTGAGATGTAGCCCAAATAAACAGGTAGATAGACAGACAGACAAATGGCAAACAGTCGAGATAAAACTGAGAACTCGAATCGCTCGTTCACTTATTATTACTGTTACACTCTGGCAGGAAAGATGTAAGGGTAACAGTGTTTAAAAGCTGTCACCATTTATTAACATTTACGCCATGGATTCGATACCATGGGTACTGACTGTATCCATGGGAACGATTCACTTAGCTGTAATAAGAAGACCAATCAGACAAGAGAATCAATACAATACACAGCCTTCGTGATACGTACATACTCTGAATACGTGTGTACAGTAAGCGCATTCGTGTCGCGAAGGCCTTCGGCACACGTAGGACGAAGAGTTATTTTTGTAACAAGACTGTTTGTTTGTATTCTGTAAACAAATTTGTTGACAATCATTTTAAAATTGTAATGTAAACTTGAAAAAACGAGTGTTTCCAACTAAAGGGTAATATTGATATTCAATTCTATTCTTTTCATGTCTTCCTGCATGCTTATTGTCACCAATACTCTTATCAGTAACAACGTTTGAGTTGATTTAATTATGCCTAACACCCTCGTTACCATAAATAATGCATCACCAAGGGCTGCTAAAAAAAACGATTGATGAAATTCTCAACGTCGCAATTTTTTTTTTTACTTTTAAGCCTAAACAGTAGCGTATCTAGAATTTGGTCTGGTGGCGGGGGTTCCGGTCGAGTCGGCTCCATAAACATGAAAAAAACAAATTAAGACTAATCAGTATTATAACCCCTAAAAATGGCTTTACAACCCACTTTACAATATTCAAACTGGCTAAAAAAAGATGTAATAACATACTGAAATCAATGTCATTAAAGTAATAACACAATAACAGGTTGATAAATGACCTGAAGATGGCTTGAATGGCGAAAGCGCTCGTCAATACCAAAGACAACATAGTGGTTTGTATAAAATTACTAGTAGAAATAGTTGAGACCACTAACACTCCAATACAACAATAAAATAAAAAAGCGCTATAGAAACATTGTTTATAAGATACTTATTGACTTAATTGATTTTCCTATATTTCATATTTCAAACGTCCACGCAACTGCTGTGCAATAAAGTTGTTTGTAGACCTCTTTTTACAAAAGAGACTACTGTATTAGCGTACACAGCTGAAAAATTATTGAAACAACTTAACAGCTAAGAGATTAACAAAATTTATCGTCAACTTTCGACCTCTGGGGGGGGGAAGACCGGTCCCGTTCTCCCCCCGTAATTACGGCCCTGAAAGTGAAAAGAGTGCGCTTGTAATTCTTACGGTATGCAATCCTAACTTTAACCTTAACCCAGTTTTTGTAAGAAATAAAAAAAAATGATTTTCCCTTTAACAAGTAATCTATTTCTCGCATTTTCGATCTAGGTAGGCAGAAACCTAAATAACCTTTCAGATCTGTATCGGGAACACGCCCGCGGCCGTGTATACTTGCACCGACTGAAATATGTTAACGGTAAACGAAGAAGAAGAAAAAACAGATAATTATAAATGGTTTAATTCTCGGTCTGCAGCCACTCCGTACACCTCCGTAATTATGCAAAATTTTTATATTAAAAAATTCCGCGCTGATAAATCAGCACTTGTGCCCGCTTGCGTCTCTTGAGTTATTATTTAAAAATATTTCTTCGGCTAATTATTTCTACGAAAAAAGATAGCGAATTAAACAAAAAATATAAATACACGGAATAATAATCAATAACACGATCGTCCCACCTCTTCATCGGTTATTAGTCGAAGCCGTCCAAAGCAATAAATCAGTCTCCGCTTATAAATCACGTCTCGTAACATTTTTTTATGTAAAAAAGAGACTGGTGTTGATGTGAGACCAATCATACACGCGACAGGTCTGCCAACATAACGCCGAGAGTCGTCGCGCTTTGTTGTTACAGTAATCTGGTTTCTCGGTGTTTACACGACGATCAAGTCGGCTGTGTATTGCGTAATCAGCTGAACGACACTCGGAATGTTGGGAAACGATGCTGCGGACTTCAATAAATTTCTAATGAGAGGTAACCACAACGCCACTGCTTGATTAATCGTAAGAGATAAATATCTGGTTTGTTTATCTAAAAGACTTCGCCAAATTCATATTTGCCAGGTTGTCTTTAAAGCTATGATATATCTACTTCTTGTTTTTTAAAACTCGAAAGCCATGGGTGATTTCTATCAGGTAAATCGTCTACTCGAACTGCCTTAACCGTAATATTGTTTTCACTTGGCGTTTTGATTCCTAGAATCTACGATCGCCCTCAGAAGCTGTGAATGGCTGTTTAAACACCCTGTTGAAAGACCTAACAAGCGCCTGGTTTCAAACCAGGGTCTTTCAACCTCCGCTCACAGCTTGTGAGGACGATCCCAGATACTAGGAATCAAACTTTAGGTGAAACCTCACGCCCTAAAAATCGTAAAAATTCAGGTGGTGTATCAAATTAAAGAGGATTTTAACCAACATTTGAATGTGGTGTTACGTTTTGCACATTTCAAAATTTTGTGACTTCAGAGCCCAAAAAAGAGATGAAAATTTTGGGAAATCTAGTAGAATGTTAGACTAAAAGGAATTGAAACCCAATTCCAAATGTTCGGAATTTTTAATGTCTATTGCATTACATTGTTATAGGCCTACTACTAATGAAATAATAAAGTAATCGGGATATTTGCCATTTTTCTCATAATTGAAAAAATTATATAATATCGGAATTTATGCAATAATAAATGTACTTTCTTCAAAACAGTGAGCCAGTTCGGGAGCTCAGAGATCTTAGTTATTCACCATAAAGTGGGGCAGAGCCCCCCCCCCCCACTCACGAACTCATAGTATTAGAGCTTCTTAAATAACAAATCATTGAAAACGTGAAAGTCCTCATTAGTAACGTAAGGGGTTCTGCTTCAATTTTGTTAACATAAATTAAACGGAGTTGAAAAATAGGAAATTTAAAACGCCACATAAGCTCGTGGAAATAGCGGGTAATTCAGGGGCACTAAACTTTTAAACTGCTAAGACCACACTTATTGAAACGGCGGTTCCAAAGAAACAAAAAGCGTTTGAAGATATCGACGGATTTGTTTTTCACTCCTGCTGAAATGAACGAAAAAGTTTTTATTTTGAAAATATTTTTTCGTTACTGTAAAATGATATGACATGTGTTATCTAACCAAAAATGAGAATATGATCCAACGAAGACGAAGCGGGAGGTCTCAATTACTTAGCAAAAGGGAATTCCACGGAGACCCGACGAAAAGGATTGCAAACAATAGGCACGACGGAAAGGGGACGACAAAGTACGTTTGGGGGGCGAGAGAAACGCCGCGCAAATACTACCAGCCACTGATTAATCGGAGGGTAGATTCCGATTGCTTATAGAAAGGTGATAGGCCTACACAGCCTGACCCAAGAATGACGACAAAATACAAGATAAATGAAGAATATTTACTACAGATTATAAGTAAACTAGGATACTTTCTGAGCTGCACAATTCGCACACTATTTTGAACCAAGTACGTTTAGTAATATACAAATTTCAACATTAGATAATTTTTAAATTATCAAAAAAAATATGACAATCCAGATTACTCTAATTTCTTCTTCTTCTTCTCCTCTTCAAGTATTAGGTTATACAAACCTGTTCCGGCACCCATCTTATCCTCGGACTACTCACGTCTCTTCTATCAATGGCTTTGTAGTTCAGTGCCGCTTTCGGCAATCGATCCTCTGTCATCCTTTGCAGATGATCCCACCATTTTTTTTAGTAACATTCTAATTTTTTTTAGTAAAATAACAATTGTAACGTATACAAGCATACGCTAAACACCATAAATTTTCAAACTTCTGCATCGGTTTTTTTATTTGAATTTATAACCATAATGCCTAAATGACAAACAATTTAGTCCTTGCTTTTTAATTAATAAGTATATGTTTCCATAGATATATGTAGGCTTATGTTATAAAAATTTACAGGCATTATACAAATGCAATGCACAGAGAATGGCATTGAAAATGCTTCAATAAATTTAAAAAATATATATATTTATATTCATTCACCAATCGATGAATTCATTCTTCATTCACCAATCAATGAATTCATTCTTCATTTACCAATGTACAGATTATAAGTTAAATGTAGTCGGATTCATAAGCGAAGTTTTATATGTGTACTACGTTATTGACAACAAAGAAGTAGTTTCTATGGAAACTCACCGGTCCCCATTTTCGATAACGCACCAGCGATCGGCCGCAAATGTGCGACACGTCCTTATAAACATTTTCAATGTTAAAAGTTTTACAAATGTAAGTACACTGGTCTGTAATTTTTTTCAATATGTATGTACCTACAGCTTTTTTTTTTGAAACCGGTATAACCTTTGCAAGAGAAGTTGAGAAATATCAATTCTATCAAATTATTTAAAATTCTCCTATCTTAATTCTCCACACTAACATTGACAATTTATTTTCAATTTTGACTATAACTTTTGAATGCATTAACCGATTCTCGTAACACCTGGCATGCCTATCTACACATATTGCCTACAAACCCCCCATTACTTTTAGATTGAGTCCCCCAAAAATAGGCTGTCAGGGGGCAAAGTTAGAGACGGTTAAAATTTTGAAGAAATTGGAACAGGCCAACGTGGGTATCAAATATATAAGAATTTTAACCCTAATCTGAATATAGCGTGCAGTTTTTGAAGTTTTAAAATGTTTGGATACCAGGGTCAAAAAGTGTAGTAAATTTTTTTTTTAAATCACAACAATCCAATTAATGATAAAATGTAACTATAGTCTGAATAGGGTTCAGGATTAAAAATTTAAACCTAATCTAAACCTAATTTAAATTTAAGTCACTTGCACATGTGGCTCGGAAACCTGGACTCCTAGGAAATTGCAGAGGAGGTACTGTACCTTGAAGCTTTTGAAACGGGGTGCTAGAGGAGGGCCTCATGAGTAACGATGAGGTTTTGTGAAGAGAGTGGATGAAAGAAGACATTGATTGAAACCATTGCGAACAGGAGACTGCGACATTGAAACTGGTTCGCCAGTCTGAACGAGAGGCGTAGTGAGAGGGAAAGCCCCAGGCAGGAGTACACGGATGATAAAAAAGGAGGAAGAAGGTATGTGTGGTGATTAAGAGACTGTCCTCGGAAGGGAAGAAATTACAAGCCCACCGACCTCTGGATTGAGGAGAAGAAGAAGAAGAAGGCCACCAACCTCTGGATTGAGGAGAAGAAGAAGAAGAAGAAGAAGAAGAAGAAGAAGAAGAAGAAGAAGAAGAAGAAGAAGAAGAAGAAGAAGAAGAAGAAGGCCACCAACCTCTGGATTGAGGAGAAGAAGAAGAAGAAGAAGGTAAAGAAGGAGTTGTGCGATACGCTTAAACATAACAAAATATAACAGTCACACCCATATAACGTTCAGTGTTGGTATTTCGTCACGTGACCACTTCCAACTATCGATATACTGAGTAACGCTGTAGAAGCATCGAACTCCCGATCACTAAACTTTCCGCTTCACCGGTAGGAACTGAGCTCATTTCACCGTAATATGATACCGTACGTATGTGTCGCCGTCAGCAATATTTACGATCGTATTTACGAGTTTCCGCCCCCCCCCCCACCAAACATTTCACGCTTATCGATACGTTACACGGTACAGTTATCGTTATTCGCCGTTGCAATTTTCCATATTGAAAATGTATTAGCTTGGTCGTGTCACATACCGTATGTCTGTCTAGTAAATTGATGACGGCAACACCAGGTGTGTGTGTGTGTGTGTGTGTGTGTGTGTGTGTGTGTGTGTGTGTGTGTGTGTGTGTGTGTGTGTGTGTGTGTGTGTGTGTGTGTGTGTGTGTGTGTGTGTGTGTGTGTGTGTGTGTGTGTGTGTGTGTGTGTGTGTGTGTGTGTGTGTGTGTGTGTGTGTGTGTGACGTACGTTGCTCTCTGGGAGCGCGCTCGCCCGCACTGTAGATGATACCAGCAGCAGTATGTAAATTAAATTGTTATACCACTAGTAATTACGCTCTCCACACAGCAGAACTCGCTCACAAATTGTGATGGAAGTACTGTACATTTATTATTACATAAGTTTCGATATTAGATAATATCAATTTATCAATTATGGCAAAAATTACAACAAAAAATCCCGAATTCCCCACTGTTTCTTTAGTAACATAAGAATTGCAGAGCACACAATCATACAATAAAACTAAATATTCTAAACATTCGGATTTGGGCTACAATTAGTTTCATCATGACCCCCTGCGGGATTTTTACAATTAACACTGTTGCACATCACTACAGAAAAAAATTCCTGATTCACGCTTTAACAATCTGAAATTTTCGATTGATGATGAGCTGTGAAGCTTGAAAGCGGTAATCGGGAATTTTTTCTACAGTGGTGTGCAACAGTGATAATTCTGTTTGTGATTATAACCTCTAACACAACTTTATTAATTAAATCTTTTTCAAATTTTTGATCTCCTTTTTGGGCCCTGGGGCTCATAATTTGAAATTTTAAAAGCTTAACGCTATATTTAAATGTCAGTTGAAATTCTGATACACCAAAATGAATTTTACGATATTATAAAAACGTTCACCCACTTTTTGACCTGCGATATACTGAAACGTTACTGTGAACATGTGTAGTAATTTAATATGTATATAAACACATAAAATAATAAGTCAACTATTAATGGTAACTATAACAATATATAATAATATAAAGCATTGAAATGTACATAGATGTAAGTAAAATATAAATGAAAAGTTGAATCAAAAGAGGCTCGACTATGCGACAGTCAGGCGCCGACAAAATAAGTTACAATAGACCCAAAACACCCTTACATGTCATAAAAGCATAAACTGTTTTGTAGAGTAAATCCAGCAAAAAACGCCCATGTACCGATAGGTTAACGGTACTGTGTCCTTCAAGAGACAATAGATGACACGCCAATAAGTATGACTACTTTAGAAAGTAGCGTCACTTTTTAGGAGTCTAACGAACGTACGCGTAAGTTTATCGCCCGCTCTCTAGAAACCAATCACGGATAGCGTCGGTAGTGAGCGCGAAAAAGATACAACACCGGAATGGTACGTTCGAAATTACCGGCAAATATTTCAAAGTCAAGCCAATGGTAGATGATCAACAAGAGCTGTAGTGAGGGAAGGACTCGGAAAACTATAAAAAACAAGTGAAGCAAACAAAAAGGGGAAGTCTAAGTTCAATTTTCACGCAAAATACGGGAAACCTGCGTCACTCGATGTGAGCATTTTAATACTATAATTCTAAGTTCAAATCAATAGATTAACTCGGTTAAATAGTTGAGAAAGAATTACAGTCATCAAGAAGTTTATTTTATATGTGTGCGCGATAGTACGTACGGACCAGAAGATGTTTAACTTGTGCGCATAGATTGCAGCAAAAAGTATACTTATTTATATGTGCGCGACGTTTAGTACTAACATGAGCGAGTGAAGTAAATAAAGAAGGTTTAATCAAGCGTGATTAGTGCAAAGTGTAGTGCGATGTTCAACGCAGGATTACCGTTCATCATCCTTTTACTTGGAATCCAGCAACAAGTAACAGTATATCATTTATGATTCACAACTCAATAAATTAACATAGAATTTGCATCTCAAAAATAACTCATCTCATTCTCAAAAGACCCTAGAATTCAGACACTAACTATTACAATTTATGCTATATGACATGTTTGGAGAGTTATTGTATAGTAAAGTAAGGAAACAAGTTATAATAATTATAGAAATGGTAACGAAGTTGAATAATTGAATCTATTGAAGATTATAGAATTTCATAGTAGTTAAGAAATTATGATACATATATGTTTTGATTAATATTGAAGATTTACATGTGTTAAGGGAGTAAATTTGAATCTACTGATTGCTCATTTGAATAATACTTGGTTAGTATGATTTTGAAGAATCCGTAAGCTAGAGATATTAATAATTTTTTTTTGTTATTAATTATAAAGAATAGTAATGAGTATAGATTTGAAAGATGATATTAATGATTAATTCTCAGATGTATTATGTAATAAGAAGATAACAATATAAATCTTAGTATCTGAACGAAGTGTTATTATTTCATAACAATCCTGAGATACTCTGCTCTGGCGCCCAAGTAAATTAATCAATAATACAAAAATTAGTAGAAGTATTTAGTAATAAATATATCTAAATATAATTTGTAACACAATAAATCAATGTAATTACTGATTACATGCAATACTGTCTTGAATAAATTATTTATTCAACAGTCGAGAATTACGCGCGCTTAACGAATAGTTATATTTGTCGCCAGCAACGTGGTGCAGTTGTTACCGAAAAGTTATAGTACCGACATTTTGAGTTTTCAAAAATTTAGATAAATTCGTATTTTGATTCAAATTCCCATTAAGTTGATACCCCACAGAGCTTTAGCGTTTTTTTTACTTTTTTGCCTCCACCCCCCTCCCCCAATAGGCCTTAACCTATTTGTAGAGGGGATCAAGATAAAAAACACCAGGGTTCTGTAGAGTAAACATATGGACACGCAGGCCAAGTTTAAAGAAAGTCGGTTGATGCGTTCAAAATTTACCATGAGACATACATCAAATAGATAGACACACAGACAAATTCCAAACGGTCGTGTTAAAACTGAGAGCTCGCTTGCATCGTTCAATAAAATGTGAGGAAAAGTGAAAAATGATATTCAAATGCCTAACCTTCAATAATTGTCAAGTTCGTCGTATCACGCTTTTGGTAACCCAAAGTAAAAATCGTGTTGTGACTCGCCGTATTAAACGGTTCGAGAGAGAGAGAGAGAGAGAGAGAGAGAGAGAGAGAGAGAGAGAGAGAGAGAGAGAGAGAGAGAGAGAGAGAGAGAGAGAGAGAGAGTGTATGTGTACCGGCGATAATAAATGATTTGGAGCACATTCAGTGATGCTGACGATGGCCTGCTCCGTCTGCTGCTGCTCCTGCCACTTCTTTTATCAGCTGATTATTTTCTTGTCTCTCTTTCGTATCCCGTTTGAAATGTAACGAACCCCCCCCCCCTATATACACATAAACAAAACCTGTACCGTATGATGAATGATTATATTAAATGAAATGTAAAAAAGGGAGAAAGTATTGAAAGGGAAAAAAATAATTAGATCGCAAATACAGTTTAATGACTCTGCGACACAAACGTTTGCGCGCGTTCTGGAATTAATGATCATTGCAAACACACACAAATGCACGCACACACACACACACACACACACGTACAGTTGTACAAAAGACGTCGGCTTCTGAATGCCCTATACCAGGTATTCGCTCAATGAGAGATTCTTGTCCATTATATATATATTGTTTCTATTGGCAACAAACAGTATTATCAAAACCAAATGAAAACAAAATATGTTCAATATGTAGGCCTACAGCTTTCACTCTCCGAATTATTGTAACTTTGACTTCTCTCTCTCCCCGTATGTTTTGTTGCCAATAATAATCATTATTCATGCTGTTTGTACAATATCCATTTGCAACAGATCCTCTATGCATACATACACGAGCAGTATTACAGGCAGTGATGCGTGGGCACGCGGTTTGTGGCGGTGCCTACATTAGCCTACATTATTCAACGTTCTCCAATGTACAGTGCATCGGCGCCGACTAACTGAGCTCTCTCGTCTGTGCCAACCAGTATACTGCTGACTGCCGCGCTGGTACAGAAATCACTATTAATATAGTTAGTGAAATATAGTGTTTATATCAGCAGTGACGACAGTGCCGGGCGGCCTTTACGGCGCTGAGACTTGGACACTGAACAAGCCGGCGGATACAGGCCAGTGAAACATGAGAGTTTTACGATCAGTACTAGGACTATCACGGAGGAACCGGCTAATAAATGATGACATAAAGAACATCCTTGCAGTATACAAGAGGATAAAGCAAGATTGACAGCGAATTGGACAGATAGACCATGTTGAAAGGCTCCACAAGAACAGGATACCAAAACAAATGTGTTGGTTTATAATCCGAAAGGACGGCGGAATATTGGAACACCAAAGAAAAGATGGTCGGACCAAGAGTGGGCAACGGATCGTAAGGTCCACAGGCTGAAGAAGAAGAAGAAGAAGAAGAAGAAGAAGAAGAAGAAGAAGAAGAAGAAGAAGAAGAAGAAGAAGAAGAAGAAGAGTAAAAAGAAGAGAAAGATGAAGAGGAAGAAGAAAAAGAAGGTAAAAGCAAAAATTTCGTCGTTTTGATTAGAATTTGTTCTCTAAACAGTTGCGCGCGAAGGCTAAACACGACATGAAGTTTGGCAGCAGAGTATGGCACACCAACAATGTGACAAGAGCTTAAGCAGGCTTTACACATACAGCTTAAGCGATCAGTCAATGACGACAACTCGGACAGTCTTCCATCGATGCCCTTCTGCTGTGGAAATATTATCAGGTCGGACGGCCTTCTCAAAACGGAGGACCGGAGTGGTAAATTCTGTGAAACCGGACAGGATTTGCTCTGAACAAAAATCGATAGAGAATGCTGACTGTAGGCGATAGGGCAGTGTTCGTTCAGTAGTGGACACATAAATGCTGACTACTAGGAAGATGACGACTAAACATAAAGTCTTACTGCGTACCTAGGGCTTTCACGCCCGCCGTCAACAGTCTAAACTCCGGGCTATTCATTGGGCCGTGGTCCACTCCTATTGTTGCTAACACACGCTTCGGTCTCTCCTCTCAGTGTACACTAACGATTCACACAACTGACACAATTGAACGGTCCCGAGGTGGACTTACAGAGTCGGCACATGGTAAGCTGAAATTTAATTAAGAAAATTGTGTTAGTGGTTATAATCACAAACAGAATTATCACTGTTGCACACCACTATAGAAAAATTATTCCGATTAACGGCAATAATAATTAACGAAAAATTATTCGTTATAGGAAATAACGATCTGACGATGAGCTGAGAAGGTTTAAAGCGCTAATCGGACCAGTCTTAATTCTGTTTGTAAGCTGAAAACCAGCATCGGACCGCGAACATGGTTTGGCACAGTACTGTGACGAAGGCCGTGTCAGCTGTGTGACTCGTTATTGTACACTGAAGATGGCCTACAGAGGAGAGGCCGAAACGTAGTGTAACGAGAACCCTATGGAACAGCCGAGAGCGTCCTCCACCCGTCCCTCCTAAAGCCGAGCAGGTGTTTGTTTCTTCCAAGGCCGTATATAAGTACGTTCCAGTGTGTTCGAGAGCACTTGAGATACGCATTAAGCTGGCGTAGTCAGGATGGAACGTAGAGTCTAGGACACGTGCGCTGTATATATATATATATAAGAGACAGAGACTGGCTTTGTGAATCAGTTGACAGTGAGCGATTTCCTTAGCGCGGATCGAGTGTTTGTCGATGTACTGTGAGAAGTGTTTTATTGTGTTATATTAGTGCGGAACTGTATTATTTGACATTGTTATTGCATGTGAACAAATTTAACTGGATTATTGTACGAGTTGATTACAAATTGTTATTTGTGATAATTAAATCTGGTTATTAGTGACTTCATTGGTGTCTGTATTTTGTTTCCGCTGTACCATAGTGAGACCGTCGTAACAATATGTTAGCAACAATAGGAGTGGACCACGGCCCAATGAATAGCCCGGAGTTTAGTCAGCTTGTTTAGCCTACACTATGAAGCCTTACGTTTTATGTAAAGTGAATGAATATTAGTGTTGGATGTCCTAGTCGGCGTAAGGGGTTGTTGAACTGTTACCGCTAATGCAGATGGCGTCGCGACGCTAGTATGTCCTCAAGCGTCGTGCATAGGACACGCGTGTTGTCAATATTTACTTATACAGTCAATGTTATCCCCTCTTCGAAGTCTGAACGTTTTTCGATGCTATAGTTGTTTTAGAGGTGACTGGTAACTTTTGCCTATAGTTTGTAACAGCATTCGATATTGGAAAGACATTAGCTGATCGAAGCTCATATCGTATCCGACACATTGATGCAGCCCTCTGGTGTCACTGAACTGTACTTTCTTTAATATACATAAAGCGTCTAAACACCTTGGCACGGTCGCGCGCGCACACACACACACACACACACACACGAAGTACTTGGTGCGTGGAGAAGGAGAGGTACAAATAGTTTTAACGAGAGACTATATGCCTTATACTGCCAATGTTAATTTGCACATATCTCTTACAAGGGAAGTGCGTCTGGGTGAATTTGTCTTTCCAGGGTAAATGAAAATCTCTATAGACACTAGGAACCCCGTAGTTCCTAGTAGTGTGGGACTCTAACCCACTAAAAACACCCCCCTTAATGCTACAACTGAGCAAGCTCATCCACCCAGCTTCTCCTTCATGTTTCCTTCACGGGTGATGGGGTGAAGCCCAGTTGCTAATCCCAAGGTTATTCTGTCTTTCTCTCACGTTGAAGCAAAATGAGAATCCAACTAGAGTACATCGGGTTTTACCAAACCCGTATCCACAAGATGTGTGCCCTCGATGCGGCAAGCCAATACAGGTGATGAAACTTCAAACCCCATTCATTGCATTCTTTTGAAAATCTGCGAGCTATCTACGTCAGACTTTTTGTCGAGATGTATTCCGGTTTTCCAACATCTTTATAATCGCGTTCAATAGTTTCCAAGTTGAGTCGCAAGAGCTCGCTGCACAAATACTTTGTTACTATTAGGGTACGGTTACACGAGCGGTTTTTTCCGGCCGTGCATGCGCGTGGAGTTTGGAAAAACGCACATCGGTCACAAGTACGTGTACGGACGGAAGTGTAGTCACACAGACAGTTTATAATCGGACGGCAGCGTTGGGACGTCTCGGACGCGCATCCCTACAGCTCTGCACATAAAGGTTAAATATGTATATAAAGGTTAAAACCCAACTGCACAGAAACATCCGAGTTTAGATTAAAGAAAACATTCGTTATCAGTAGTAAATAAATCTTTATTCAGATAATTTTTTAGATTACATATTTTTTTTATAAAGACGTCAACAGCACCATGGAGACCAAAATTATTTTACCATAGTAACAAGTAAATAAACAAATTCTATTATAAATAACGCAGCTGGTTGCGTTTCAACGCGGGAGACCTTGAAAACGCAGCAGAGTTGACGACCCGTGCGTTTTCCACGTCCGTGTGACCAATTTCATTGCCGTCCGTGTGTTAAAATCAATGCGTTCCCAACCGCACGCACACGACCGGGGAAAAACGCTCGTGTAACCGTACCCTAAGGAACAGACAATAATTCTTACTTAACTACAGTTGTACAGAAGCGGTAATTCTGTGAAAGCTGCTGTAGTCAGACAGCTGATGCTGATACAGCACAACTACTATTACAGTTTACAGTTTTAAGAAAAACTTACTTCTAAAGTTGTGTTATTGTGCAGTGTTCACTTAGACGTACATTGAAACAAATCGCTGCAAAACTTGGTGCAGCTTAAGGGCACTTGAGGCACTAATAGTCACGGGCAAAACTTTATTACTAAATACCGTGAAGTAATTTAATGCAACCAAACACAGTTCTTGTTCTTCTTCTCCTCTTCAAGGATTAGGTTGTATGAACCTGTTCCGGCACCCATCTCATTCTCGGACGACCCACGTCTCTTCTACCAATGGCTTTATAGTTCAGTGCCGCTTTAGGAAATCGATCCTCTGTCATGATCCCACCATTGTCTTCTGTAAGTTGCATTAATTTCATTTATGTCCTTTACTTCGAGTTCTGCTCTGATATCTTCATTCCTTATTCTATCTTGCAATGTATAATTAAAAGTATTTAGAACAAAACTGTATTTCAGCATTCTGAATCTTGCCGCTTTCTTTTTTTTTGTCACGAACCACGCCTCACTCGCATAAATCAACGTGGGTATTCCAATTGTCTTATAAAATTCAATCCTTGTGCTGTGTCTTGTTTTATTTCTAAGCATTCTATGAATCGTACCACAAATATTCCTAAATTTATCTATCTTCTCTCTTACATCATATTCACATTCATAGCTTACTGCACAGCCGAGATATTTGAAACGGCTCACTTGTTCTAAAGAGCTGCTGTTTATATCTATATTACTCATCACTGGATATTTACCTTTAAAGGCCATGGTTTTGGCCTTCCTTACTGAAATTGACAATGAGTACTCTCTTGTTAACTCTTGTAATTGAAAAATTTGTAACTCTCTAGCTCTTTGTAAATCATCCTCATTACATAGTTCTAATGAAGACAAAAACGCAGTGAAAACAAATTTTCCCCTTAAATTTTGTTTCATATTGTTTTAAATTCACTTATATAGGATTACAATAACAATTCTGTTTTTCGGATTCACAAGCGTTTAACTGTTTTCAGCAACAAACATTTTGTGATACTACGATGACGCGTCCTCAGCGGCTAGCTAGAGCCTGAGCACAATACCTTAACCACCTCTGTTTATACCGTAACTCCTTGAATTACATGGAACTAACCCCTACCCAAACAGCACACAAACTTACCTTATGTGTAAATGTTTTGTATACATAAAAACACATAGAAGATATTGTGTTCAGGGAGCTAGTTTATAGAACCCGGAAAGTTATAACTAACAGCGTTGTTATAACTAAAAGTTAAAAATTATAAAAGTTATGACAAACTAAAATGTATATATGCTAGCTCAGTTCAGTTACAATGCTTACAGTTACCAAGCTGCAATCCGGGACATATGACACCAGTTGTTGGGGGGGGGGGGTTAGGTTAGGGAGGAGGTATGGGGCATTTCTCGAAACAATGTTGAAAACATATATTCTTTTAGTGGAGATTATATTTGGCGTTAATTATTTATTAACAAAGTGATTTGAAGTTTGGTATGGAAGTTCAAGTACATTAAATTGTATAATATTTTATTCATTTGTATCCATTATTTTCAAAATAACATTAATTTGTTTAAAATCGCCTGTTGCTAACTTCAAAAGCGATTTGCATAAAAACTACTTATTGCATATAATTTTTATAAGTTCAATTTTATTTGAAACTAGCCGATTTACCCAGCGTTGCTCGGGTTCATAATTTATTCATAGACTCATAGGCACCTATTCTTGTTCTAACGTTATATTACTTCTATATTGTATAATCTTCCTTATATTGTTACGTTCACATTCACACTGGAGGAATACTCTGTAGCGCACCTGTTTAATAACATGTCATAAACTTTATTCTTATATCTGGAGAAGAATTCTGTTACGCGTGATGCTCCTGCTCGATTTCTAACTCTGGGAGAGGGCGAACAGCTAAATTAGTTTTCAATCAAATGTCTACAGTACTTGCACGCGCTGCGTATTTAACTGTCGTTTTATAATTCATTGTGTTAATGTTGAAATAAGGTATTTGTTAAATTAGTGTCTCCTAAACTTATTCTAACAATACAATACCTCTATAGATTTCAGCTTATCAATTTTTAAATTCAAACTGAAGCAAGCGCATTTATATTGTCTGAACACTACGATCTGAATACATTCGCTATCAAAACGTTGTTTTTTATATTCCCTTATAACTTACTTCGATCTCAACATATCCACTTTTAAATTCAAACTGAAACAACTCTGAATTCACACACTATTAAGAAGTTTCTTAAGATGCATACACCACCTTCGATATCATAACCTATATCTTTATTTATAAGAACCGTGGACTCTGGCCCGGCCGTCTTTCGCGAGATCCGACCTAAGACTCCCCGGGTTCCGTGGACGGACTCCGGAGAAGGCCTGTCTGACGACTCCCGCGCTATTTCCTACGCGGGGAGCTTCTACCTATGCCGGGACACCGCCTGCTTTTTTCGGCATCCAGGCCGGTCGAACTCCCGCGCTAGGACTTGGTCAGAGACCTCCCCGGGGTAAGGAAGGTTCTCCGAACCCCGGGAAAGCCGTCTACATGCCGGACGAGGCGCTGGGACTCTGGCCCGGCCGTTTTTTGCGAGATCCGACCTAAGACTTCCCGGGTTCCGTGGACGGACTCCGGGGAAGGCCCGTCGGACGACTCCCGCGCTATCCCCTACGCGGGAGGCTTTCACCGATGCTATGGCAACCAGAATGTATTCTATTGGGTTGCCATGGTAACCAGATCTAATAGTTTTTTTAAGACCCCAAAGGATCGTATCGAAAAAAAACACCTGTTCTATCTTGGTTCTCCCGTTGCGTAAAATATTTGTGCCAAGTTTGGTTGAAATCGGCGACATACATACATACATACATAGATACAATGACTTTTATTTATATTAAGATTTTATCCTGAACAATTTTAATTTAAGCTTCTTTTGATCCGATTATTAGCAGCGGAGATATTTTGAGAAAATCAGAAAAAAAAACACGATTTTCCACGGCGAAATGCAGGGAACGCTTCACTGGAATTTCGAGGTAAAACTTTCTCCGTGTATTAACGTACGAAGAGTGAACTTCAGCAGGCCATGGATTGCGGCTGCTATGTTTGCATAATTTAAGCAAAATTTTTGCTTTAAAGCGATAAAATATTTTAAAGTTTAAATCCGCGATTTTTTAACGATTTTTCGGGAGAACAGGTCCTAGGTGCGAAATCGGGACTGTCCCGGAAAAACCGGGATATATGGTCACCGTATTTATGCTGGCACATTATGTTTTCTGTTTAAACCTTATTCATTCCTGTAGCTATGATATAAGTTGATTGGTTGTTCAGACACACGCTGCTTTATAATAAGCAGAAGCTTGTTTCTAACAATTGTGAAAACTACAGAACTGAGAATATCGCAAGGTGGAATAGGCAAACATTTGGTGCTTAGAAAAATGCTAAAATTGAGTTGAAACTAAAACACATAGTTGTACTTATTAATACAAACAATTCCATTACTAGAGCGTTTAAGACCGAGGGGATCGAAATATAATTTTTGTAATGCTATGGTTACTGTTCAAGACGTCTATATTTGAAAATACTGGAATCATAAGACACTTACGCGACAAACAATACCGGCTTAATGGGAAGCGACTGGACGGTCCGAGGTTTATCTATAGAAAAACAGGGAACGAATAAAAGGAAAAGTAAAAAAAGACACTTGTGACAACAGCAAAAGGCGGTAAGTTAGTGTAATTATGTATAGTAGAAGATAATACTTAACTATATTGTTAACTACATTGTAAGCGAAACATTCAATTACAATTCAAACAACCTCTGAAGAAACAATAATTTCTGTGAAACGTGCATCAGGTGAAAATAAACCTACTTATTTGAAGATATTACATATAGTAGAAGAAAACAAATCGTGAATATTTCGCATCCGTGAATTAAAAACATGGCGTAAGCAGTAATAAAAAACACAACAATATTCTGTGCAACAAAGAGAACGGAACTTGTTGTATACACGTACACAACGATAAACTCGCGTATTGTTTATATATTTATTTACAAACACAGTAATCTGTGTTACTCTTATCATCCTACAAAAAGCGTGTTTCTCCGTTTGTTCTGTTACTTGATCTTGCTGGACGTTTTTATTTCAGTTCTCTTTGTTTTCTGCTAAGCGGTTAAAAACGGTCTGCAGCAATTTCAGAGAACAATATGACACAAGCACTGTGTAACACAATCTGGGAGATTTTCTTTCCTTTGTGCTTTTTTCACTGTAAGAAGATTTACTTCATATAAATTTTAATGATAATTACATGAACAGATGTGTTTAAAGAATTCTGGGCCATGGGTTTGCCCCCAGAGATACTTAGTATGACTACAATACACAAGGCACTGGAATTCACTACGCGCTACAAAACACAAACACACGCCAGTTTACAGAAGTACTTGAGGTAAGCAGACAAAGACAGGTCTTGACTTCGTTTGTTGGTTTGTCCGAATTATTCATCTTGTTATTTGAATTAGCAGTCTCTGTAATTCCACCTTTGTCGTGTTTCTTCTTCTTCCTCTTCTTCAGCGGCGCGACAACCCATTACTGAGTCAAGGCCTCCTTTAACAGCCTCCGCCAGTTGTCCCGGTCAAGTGCAGCTGCTCTCTAGTTCCGGGTCCCAAGGATACGGAGCGCATCATAATTCACACGGTCCTTCCAACGTAGTTTGGGTCTACCAACTCTCCTGGTGCCATAGATCTGTTCTGTGAGTGCCTTCTCCCCCATTCTGATCACATGTCCAACCCACCTCAGTCTACCAAGTTTTATAATTTTCACAATATCTGGTTCGTTCAGAAGAGTGTTCAGTTATTCGTTGGTCCTTTTCCTCCATTCATCTCCCACACAAAAATATTGGAATTCATATTGGAACAAAAATACTGCGAGGATTTTGCGTTCATGAACCAGCAGGCTTAACTCAGACTTTCTAGAAATGGTCCAGGTCTCAGAACCATAGGTGAGAACTGGGCGGATCAGTGTTTTATACAGAACCAGCTTGATGCTCCTGGCAATTGTTCTGCTCTGGAACAGGGGTCTGAGACCAAAGAAGGACATATTTGCTGAGGTGATTCTTCGCTTTATTTCTTCTGTTGTTTCCCCATCGGAGTTAACTTGGCATCCTAAATAAACAAAGTTGTTGACCTTTTCGAAAGAAAAGATGCCAATTTTGACGCGCTCTCCTTCTCTAGCTTCCTGTCCTGTGTATGTATACAAGACGTGGTTTAGGACTTTAAATGGCGGAAACACTAAAAGGCCTCGTCCGGATCATGACAAGTAGCAGTTCAGCAAGTATACACGACAAATTTGGAACTGTTCGAATTATCTAGCTTGTCTCCTTCTAGCGCGCGGATTTAGAATCTCCATTGTATATTAGATGGCTTTCAATTAAGTACCGTTCTGCAGAATAATTGTCAAATCTTAATTGACTTTACCTTTAAACGTTTAACTGAATTTGTAACGGCGTTTGACATCATGTTTGGCACGTTGGACAACTACGATAACAGATTGTATAGTGTTATTATCTCGTAAAGGCTATCATCATTATCATTATCATTGATAACGAGTTAAACAGTCGTCGATCGCACCAGTCAGTGATAACGTATTCTGTCGAAACCGGTCAATTATACTTGCACAAGCAGTTTTCCATCGATACCAGTTAATGATGCAAATGTAAGGGAGAGAGAAAGAGAGAGGGAGGAGAGAGAGAGAGAGAGAGAGAGAGAGAGAGAGAGAGAGAGAGAGAGAGAGAGATGCACATCAAATTGAGCAGAGCAAACATATTTATGTGCAGGAATGAAGAGCAGTTTATTAAGAGCAAATTGGCTGTCCAGAAATACAAAATTCGGAATTTTTAAGAGTACACCTAGATCAAGGAATGTGTATGGACGCGAATCATGGGTTTTCAACAATAAAAATTGACAGGACATACTAACAAACTGGTAAACTGGAAGAAACTAGAATGACACTGGAAGGAACGGAAACAAACAAAAAGTGTATTTGTAAGGAAAACAAATTAAAAGATCAGGTCAAATAAGGAGGGTCACAGATCATGTCATACATACGAAGAACTCAGCAGTTGAAAAATCAACAACTGCTGAGCACATTCAGTTATAACTTGATAACATGATAAACTTCGAAGACGCATCTCATATAAGGTCGTGCAATAGGTATTGTGACAGAATGGACTTAGAACCAATAGAAATTTATAAATACAAGGATAACATCAACAGAGAAGTAGTAACGCTCAGCACGACTTGGTACCGTTTACTTTCTTGCTTGACTGTACGCGAGTTGACTGACCGCACAAGTAATGCATACGTGTAACAATACCTACAGGACCACCCACCGTCACTTCAACACTATATAATTGAGTTCACTTGCCAGTCTCATCATCACATAGTAGACCTGAACACACCCATTGTAATATGAGTGAAACTTTGCCACAAGACATTATTGATGCAGTCAGGGACGTATTTACGGGGGGGGCAATCGGGACCGCACCCCCCCCCAGAGGGTCGAAAAAATAGACGAACTTTGTTAATCTCTCATTTTTTAGGCTGTTTTATTATTCCCTTAGTACGTTAATATAGTAGTAAATCTTTTTAAATATAAAATAAGCTTATTACACAGTATTTGCGTACACGTTTGAAATTTGAAATATAGGAAACTAAATTCACTCAATAAGTATCGTCTAAACAGGGTCTCAGTAACGCGTATTTTTATTGTGTTATTATTATTTACTTCAATGGGATTGATTTGAGGATGTTACGACGCGTTTTCAACTACTTTAAAGATAGAAATATTGATTGGTATTAACTTGTTTTTTCTTTTTTATGAAACCGACTCGACCGGACTGCCACCTCCAAAGGCTAAATTCTGAATACGTCACTGGACGCAGTCCATTCCGGAAAAGACTTCAAAAAAATAAAAAGCTATATATAACTTGTATAGTGTACAAGAATGGTTATATGGTGGTACAGTCAAGAAAAAGAATAATTCGGTTGGGCTAGGTGACAGACAGACGGTAGAAAAAAGATATCCGCGAGTGTACCGAATTGTAAGAAGAAGCGAGAAAGACCACGGAAAAGATTTAAAGGAGGACGATATCTAGAACTGGAAGAATCTCAATCAAGAAACTAGAACAGTGTGGGAAGAAATTATGAAGGTCACGGCTTGAATGGTCGTCAAGAAACGTAAAGGAACCGTTACAGGTAACTGCTTTGGGCAGTCTTACAATGATTTGTCTGCAACAGATAGAGAGGCGAGAAGGATGGGAGGAGAGTGAGGGGGACAGACACACACAGACAAAGACAAACAGACAGAGCCCATGGGTGTGGGGGAGAGGGGGAGCTCAAGGTAAGACTATACAAGCGACAATAACTAATAATAACAATGGTACTGGTATTGCATGGGACACATTGTGATCCGCTGTCGATGGCCTGCTGCTGCCCCACTTCTTTTATCAGCTGAGTATTGCCGCGTTTCTGTCCCGTACATTATATTTACAGTATAACGCGCACGTACGATTAATGAATGAAGCAAGAAAAGAGAGAGAGAGAGAGAGAGAGAGAGAGAAAACGGTGAAAGCAGAAAAATAATTAGAGCACAAACGTTTGCGCGCGTCGTCATATTTAAGTTTAATGATCATTGCAACAAACAAACGCATATAATATTATACCATACAGGTAGGCTATACGGTACAAAAGAAGTCGGCTTCTGAATGCCTGTACCAGCTATTCGCTCAATGAGAGAGATTCTTCTACATAATTTAGGCTATATAGATTCCATTGGCAACAAACAGTATTACCAAAACCAAAATGAAAACAAAATATTTTCGATACGAAAACACGTGTTTCACTCTCCGAAATAATGTGGTTTTGATCCTTCACTCTCCGTCTGTTTTGTTCTCCATTAATACATGACCATCATCAGCAACCCTTTTGTACAATATCCATTTGCAATAGGTTCTCTATACATACACAGTACATATATATATGCAATATCTGCAGCCAGTATTTGTCAGACAGGGCGTGTTACACACATGCCACGTAATTCATGCCCATGCGGGTTGTGGGGGGGGGAGTCAAAATACATACACCGATGAAGACAATAATAACTAGCTTTAATGAGTCACATATAACATTTATAATCCAAAAGATACTCTCATACAGTTAAATTTGTCCATACGCAATAATAATATCAACTATTAGAGTTCCATACTAATTTTAATTTTCTCTCCTGTACATAACTAGGCCTACTCCAATTTACATGTGGAAAGTCAAATTACAGGGGTGGATGAAATGATGTTAGCTTTCATAGGAGCCGCAGCCTCTCTACAGCCAAGACCGATGAACTGCCACACATCCTACAAGCGGTGACCCCGTTGATGCAGAACGGCCAAGAAATGATCCTGGACCGACTTGTCTTTGGAATATTACAAGCGGGAATCCGGTTGGATTTAGTTGTCAGTAATACTGGGTATCTGAGCTGTTGCCTTGCAGCTAGGAGTTGGCTGACCAAAGGCTAGAGAAAGGAAACCCGTTTAAAAAATCACCTAACCTCCAGGTTGCGGGTTTTGTATCGGGTTAACATCCTGGCCAAGTAAAAACAAAAAATTATTATGAAACCAACAACAAAGCCTTGGAAAGGACTGTCTTTTTTTGGGAGTCAAACCGCAATTGGAATAAGGATATGAGGAATTGATCATGGAAAAAATCAAAAGTAAAACATGACCTAATGGTATCTACGCGGAAGATGGTTGGATGATGTGCTAGAAGATCTCAGAAGAATGGAGGTGAGGGGTTACACTGAGATGGCCAAGGGACTTTGGAGAAGATTCATGTTGGAAGCCTGGGCTCACGTTGGGCTATAATGCTGAAGAAGAAGAAGAAGAAGATGCGGAAAGTTACATGAGTCAATTAAAGGTGTTCCCGCCTCCTCAAAAGTAAAAAAGTACAAAAGCAAAAAAAAAAAAATAGAGGGAGAAAAAGGAAAATAATATTGAACCCACAGAATGCAGAATTATTATGGAAATCACCGTATCGTGTTTTTGGTAACACAAGGTTAAATGATGTCGCATAATCTTTCTGTATTTAAAGTTTGAAGGAGAGGGGGAGAGAGTGATGAGATACCGACGATCCAGGTTATCTTTAACAACAATAACTGTGACGATACCGACGATAATAAATGATCTGCCGGTACTGTGTGGCGCACATTGAGCTCCGCTGACTGACGATGGCCTGCTGCTACTGCTGACACCACCAATCCCTTCACCAGTTGATTATTGACTCGTCTCTCTCTCTCTCTCTCTCTCTCTCTCTCTTGTATACCGTTTGCAACGTAACGCAGAAACATAAACAAAACGTGTACCGTATGTGGTGTGATTAATGAATGAAGGAAAAAAAGAGAGAAAACACACAGAAAGCAAAAAATAATTAGAGCGCAAATACAGTTTAATGACTCTCGGCGACACAAATGTTTGCGCGCGTTTGAATTTAATGATCATCGCAACGCGCGCGCGCGCGCCCACACACACACACACACGTGTACTACAAAAGAAGTCGGCTTCTGAATGCCTATACCAGCTATTCGCTCAATGAGAGAGAGATTTTTCTCCATTATTTATATCGTTGCCATTGGTAACAAATAGTATTACCAAAAAATCAAATGAAAACAAAATATTCCCAATACGAAAAGATGTTTTGCGGAAAATAATCCGTGAAAATTCCCAGTACGAAATAATGTTATTTTGATCCTTTTCTCTCCGTCTGTTTTGTTTTCCGTTAATACATCACTATCATCGGCACCTCCAATCCTTTTGTACAATATCCATTTGCAATATATCCTTTATACAGTGCATATATATATGCAATAGCTGCAGCCAGTATTCATAAACAGGGCGTGTTACACACATAGCATGTAATGCATGGAGCATGCGGTTTGTGGGGAGCGTACAACACATTATTCAACGCTGTCTAATGTACAGTGGATCGAGTCCCAAATAGTTAAACTCTTGGATGTGTACTAACTACTCTGATGTTAATCATCACATTGAAATAGGTTAAGATCACGGCTTAATAGCATGGAAAATATTTACAGTATGTCCAATGACGATTATCCATGTTCGTATAATATAGGCTTTCTTTGTTTTGTTAGTTCCAGGTAAGACACGTGACAACATCCATTAAGTAAAGTAACAATAACATCTGCAGTCAACATCTGTACCTAAAACAGTGGAAGAACAGGTAAGTTATAGGTTTTTTCTCTGCATTCGTAATACCTGATCGGATGTTTATTTCGTACGGTATTCGTAATAATTGGCAATTGGACGCCACCAAGGGATTATACTTGGGGAAAGAATTTTATTTAAATATTTTAATGTATGCAGACAATCTTGTGATCGTCCAAGAGAATGAAAATGGCCTCCAAAGGTCGTTTGTTTTATCGTACTGACATTTTGGCAGATTACAATCAAACCATTTCCTTATCCAAAACAAAAGCTGTGGCTTTTTATGGGGCAAATCATATTAGAACAAAGATTGTCATACAGGACTCGCCAACAGAACAGCTGCCATATTTCAAGTATCAAGGGAGCAGCATCACATACCAAGATGATAAGAGGTTGAAAGCAAATTAGTATCTTCCATTCGCTTTGTGGCTCTATCATTTAACACTTAAAGAAGAACACAAGAAAAGAGACGAAATTGAAATATTACAATGTAATGGCCATACCCCAACGACTGAATGGTAGTGAAACTTGGATTAGAAAGGCCAAAGATATATCTACAATACAAGGAGTGGATTGAGGTTCTTGAGGGCTGTGTAAAGGGTTGTACCACGAGAGATCTTATCAGAAATGATTATATTAGAATGGAGTTAGGCATAGCTGAAAGCTTAAATGAGAAAATCTCCCGTTACAAAACGGAGTGGCGGTTACACGTAGAGAGAATAGATCCAACTAGATTTTCAAAAAGAACACTTGACTATCATCCAGGGGGGGGAGAGAAGTGTGGGAAGACCCCGTAAGCGACGGTTGGATGACTTCCATTGAGACTGGAACAGGCTACTACTAGCCTCAGACGTAGAGGATGACGACGAAGACATTCCACAATTCTCATAAAGAAAGAACGAGTAGAACAAGTTACTCATTCCAAATTACTGGAGTCTGAATATGAGTTATAAACAGGGCTGCAAACGGAAGGTGCCAAACGGAGATATGTGCACCAGGCCCCGCGCCGCGGGGTGTCAAATTTACAAAATATCATATTGTTACGCACAGGGCCGGAACTAGCCCTCCTTTCACCCGGGGCAAGGGTATATTTCGGCGCCCCCTCCTCCCCTCCTCGCCATACTCACTCCATTTAAAACTATTTAACAAAAAACAAAAGCATATACTTTCCTGTACTTAAGTCAATGCTATTAATTACAGCTTCGTAGCTTTACTCATCAACACACTACACTATAGTGCAAACAGATCAAGTGAAATTCAGTTGTGAAATTACAGCACTCCTCTATTGTATTTTGTGTAATAATTTTTAACGGAATCTAAAAAGTAAAAGGTTTTTTTCTTCATTTGTTAATCTGAAATTACAGAAGTGGTGAACACATTAAGAAATGAGATATTCAGTTAAACTTCAAATCATTCTTAAGTTTATTTTGTATTTTGGTTATAAATTGGTACAGTATTCATGTAGTACTTTAATATTTCAATTTGGAACACATTGAAAACAAATTAGATTTTTACATGAGTTTTGGGTACTAAATTTACTAACAGTCCTTATTCATTCTTGAATCTAAATAAATCAAATTGTCACTTTTCGAGCTTTTTTGGCAGCAAAGGTGTTAATAATGTCATCAAAAGAAATAGATGATGTTCTCTGGTGCTCGATAGAAATGATGCTCAAGTTAGAGAGTCTGTCTTGTTCCATTGTGTTCCTCAAGTAGTTTTTGACTATTTTCAATTTACTGAAGCTTCTTTCAGCTGAAGCAACTGTAACTGGTAAAGTTAGAAAAATCTTCAATCAATGAATAAGCATCCAAATCTTCAATGTTTATAAATAATCTGGAGCATTGCCTTTGCATGTGCCGTTTTTAATCAGTCGTCAATTTCCATGGCATGGTGCTTGAAGTTTTCTACTTCTTGAAAAAGTTCTTCTTTGTTCAAATCCGTTTTGTAGGAATCCGCGACTTTTTCAGCTTCTAACCTTAGCTCTGCAACACTCTTTTTATTCTTTTTTTTTGCATTCAGGAAACTAAATTTAAAGTTTACATCTTCCAGAGCTTTAAATCGGACATCCATGTCGTTTAAAATGCTGTCAAATATTCCCCTCAATCCCACTTTAAAAAAGTCTTCTTGCGATAATCCACTGACCTCATCTTCATACCTCTCGTCAAACATTTTCTTTTTTTTCCTTTTCCGTTTTTCCTCAAATTCTTGAGGCACATCAAGGCTTTCAGCTATTCTTCTGGCTTCCAAAATAGCATCTTCTGGTGCATTGCTCCTTATTGATTCTAAATCTGTTATTAAACCCTTGATGTGTCTCACAGCTGTGTCTACGGTGACATCATCCCTTTGTAGGTATTTATTTACGCTATCAATTTTTTGCAGCATTTTGCTCCAGAAGCAGGTTAGGACAATAAATTCAAATTTGCAAATGTTTTGTGGCAAACATCTAGCTTCCGCTTTTGTTTCAGCGTTACAGAGCGAACTTTCGACCAATTCCTCTAAAGCATAATTCAGATCGTTTAAATGCTTATGAAAAACATCCACCGACTCCTTCCTTGCTGACCACCTGGTCTTACTCAGGGATTTTAAGGAAATCGGCACATGCTTCTTTAAAACTTCCCATCTTGAAGTAGAAGATGAGAAAAAAAGCAAACAGACGATTTACTATGCCAAAAAAGATTGGGCTTGTGGAGAGAGCTCAGCAGCATGCACACCAACTAAATTTAATGAATGAGCTGAGCATGGTACAAAACATGCCATCTTATTTTCTGTTAGAATTCTAGTTTGAACTCCCTTATAGATGCCGGCCATGTTAGCTCCATTGTTGTAAGACTGGTCTCTGCAATTTTTGATGTCCAATCCGTCATTTTCTAATTTTTTTAAAATTTCTTCCGATATTCCTAACCCCGTTTTGTCACGGATAATGAAAAAATCTATAAAACTCTCTGTTATTTCAGGCCCAGTTTCAGTCATTTTCACATACTGAACAATTTGGGTCATCTGTTCTTTGTGGCTTATATCGGGAGTAGCATCAAATATAATTGAAAAATATTTGGCATCTTTCATATCTTTGAGAATATCTTCTCTTACTTTGCTGCTAATTAACGTGAGAAATTCATTTTGAATCTTGTGGGAAAAATACCCAATCTGACCTTTTCTATGGCGATTCATATGATCACGTAAATCAGCATTGTAATGGGAAATCAAATCGATTGTGTTTAAAACCCTCCCACTTCTTGGATCACCAAAATTATCTAGCTCAGATGATCCTCTTAATGGCCCTCCTTGTTTTGCTAAAAAAACTATTGCATCAATGATACAGCGAAGCACTTGTCGCCAGTGAGTTTCTTCTCTTGCTATATGTTCCTGTAGTTCTTTATCTATTCCTCCCTTTTTCATTGACGTTTCAAGTGATTTCCAAGAACAAAAACAACGCTTGTGATTTTGCGAATTTTCATGATCTGGAATTCTTTCACTCACCTTTTTCCATTGGGTGAAACCCTCTTCTTTAGCTAAAAATGACAAGCTAGTTGTAGATTCTTTAAAAGTTTGTGAAAATAGCCTACATGGGATGAAAAATAGTGCATTTTTAATCTTGCTATAACCTAGCCAGGATCTTTTTACTTGCTCTCCATTAGGCAATAGTTTGAAAAACCAGTCCTTTGTGAGGCTACGGCCCTTCCTCATACTTTTACTTAGATCTAGCTCTTGTTCATTATCTTTATCTAACCTCATTTTCGTTATGTAACATCTCTGATGATCAGATATTGTACTTGGCCATGACCCTGGGTCGTTAATATCAAAATCTAACTGTGAGTCCTGAAGCTCTTTTTTTCTATAAATTTTTGAGCTATTATCTATCATGCTCGAAACTGCATAATCGTCCGTTTTACTGACAGCTAGGTGTTCAGCGATTTCTATATCTTTAGCAGTACTTACAGTGTCAGTGTTCGTGGCTTCCATGTGTACATAGTTAGACTGGTCGGCCTCAACTGGATGTTCTTCTCCTTGTGAACCTTCTTCGTCTCGTTGTTGGCAGCTTACCTCACCTAAAAGTTAGAACCGTTTATTGCTCACTATTAGGTAATAGGTTACTATTAGAAAATAAAAGCAAGAACATTTTTTTTAACGGAGGTAGCTTTTGAATTCATAATAGGTACATCCTCAATGTTTCCTCATCTTCAAACTTAGGCAAAAAAATTTTTTTTTTTAATCAGTTTTATTGGATCCAAAAGATACGAAAATAAAAATAAAAATTGTGAGAACAAATCTTCTTGTTTTTATTGAAAACATCTCACAACATCGCCCTCGACAACATGGGTTGTACCGTTATAACTATCATCAAATTAACTATGAATCTAGATTTACGAAGAGGACAAATCTTGGCAAGGTCTCTATGAGTTGTAAGGTGGGAGAAAGAAGAGAAGCTAAGCTTAACTAAATATTGGAGCCATGGGCGCACCCAAGGGGGAGGTTTGGGTGCTCGAGCCCCACCTCCTTCTCCTCTAAGAGTGTAAAAAAAATTTCGGTAAAGAGGCTAAGTTAGATCGAGTTAAAATACCTTAGAAAAGGAATAAATCAGGAGTGCTCTAAAAAGCCTTAAATCCTCCGATTCGCGTCTAGTTTTCTGGGGGAGGGATAAATTGGAACTAGTTGATTCCGCTCTAGAAAGCCCCCAAAATGCCCAATTTGCGTACAATTTTCAAAATTATTCTAGTAAAAAGCTTTAATGTTCCCCAATTTGCGTCTAATTTTCTTGGTTGGGCTAAATTAGAACAAGTTAAATTCTAATCCAGAACAGCGGCGCAGCGAGGGGGTGTTTGGGGGTCAACCCCCCCCCTTCGAAATTAAAAAATATATTTTTTTATGTTGAATAGGCTACATAATAAAGAATTTAAAAAAGTTTAAGAAGTTCTCATATCAAAACATGCTGACAGTGGACTAAGGAGTATTAATGTCAATTCTATGACCGTAAACTGCGACTTTGCAAGTTCACTCGATGAGTGTTTGCCGCCGCTATGTGTAGAATGTAGGAAAATACGTAAATTATTGGGAATGTTTGTAAGCGATCGGCTGACTTCGGCCGTGAGGCGTGCAATAGTGGTGGGGTTTGGGGGATTGGGTGAGTTTCAGTGTTTCCACGAAGAGAATCTCAAATCCCAAACCCCCCCCCCCCCAGGAGAAATTCCTGGCTGCGCGGTTGATCCAGAAAGCCCAAAAAATGCCCTGGGAAAACAAAATTATATAACGAGCTGAATTCTTCTTTAAAGATCCCCTAAACTCCCCAACTGTTTACAATTTTTAAATCTATTCTAAGAATGAGTCAAATTATGAGCTGAATTTCGCTGCAGAAAACCTCGAAAACTTCCAATTTCCATCCAATTTTCGAAACTTTTCCTATCCCCCCCCCCCCGGCCAGTAAACTATCTCAAAATTAGTTGATACGCCCCTGGGTGGAGCGATATATGAACAATAAGGAATTGGAGTTGTCTGTTAATTTTCCCGTAAACAGTTCTGTCATGATAAAAGGCAAACATTTTTAACATTTCAAAGTCTAGCATCAACAATTAATGTTATAAATTAAACTAATTTTTAAAAATTCAAAAAATACTGGGCTTACCTTTTTCTGTCAACCACGACGATATAAATGATGATAATCTGTTTTCATTGTGATGCCGCTCCTTGGCTTTTTTCCTGTATTGTGCTCCAGAAGGTTTCCTTGACATTTTTGTTGTGTTGAGTGACTAATTCGGCTAATGGTACCGAGAAATATAAAGAAAATTAATCTAATTATTAGTATTTATTACAAAAATATCAGCAATGGAACGATTTCACTACATGCACCTTGCACGTAAATGATAAACTGAACTACTGAACAGTGGTTTCCTTGGCAACTTTGGCACAATCTTTTCTTTTCCCTCCAAAAATTTATCTGCATTAAACCGCAACGAGCCGGAAGTAGCCGAACACGCTCGAGCACTTACGAAGATCAGTTGTAACTTGTATATGGCCGATTGAAACTGGGCGGGGATAATTCTCAATTAATAATGAATTCTTAACATCTATGTGATATGATTACTGCTTTTTAAATTACATCAAATTAAATAAAAATAAAATTGAAGACGTTAAAAACTAAATCGCACAAATAATGCTTTATTATTTGAAAAATTGTAACATATAGACGATATAGAAAATAATTTTACTATTTCTTCGCTTTTTCGGCGCCCCCCTCCAAGCCGGCGCCCGGGGCACATGCCCCGTCTGCCCCCCCCTAGTTCCGGCCCTGGTTACGCAATACGGAACGTTCTACAAATATCTCGGCTATCCCAGCAGAGCCCAGTTGTAAAGTTTGTGTGCGTACATACTGCTGCTACTTTGAGAAGAAAGACAATTACGCGACACTTATCATGCGTCAACGATCGAGGCTTTTCCAGACCGCACCAGTCAGCGCACTGTGTTCAAGGCCAGACATCGACACTGTTTCTAGTGGATTCTAGAGCGCCTGTAACAGACACTTGTTAAACATGTCATCCAAAAAGTGACAGATTATTCTGTCATCTCAGCGGACTATAAATATAAGCATCCAGCGACGGTCAGTTCAGTTCACGTCGGGCGATTTACTCAGTGCGTCTCAAGTGCTGTATTAATGAAAAGTGATTATTGTGCGGGACTCTATTAGTTGACATTACTATTGCGTGTGGACACGCATACTATTTACTTGAATATTGTACAAGTATTATCTTGTTGGATAACTTGTTGATTACAAACTGTTTAATTGTGATAATTAAAGCTGGTGATTAGTGACTTGATTGGTGTCTGTATTTTGTTTTCCACTGTACCATATGACGATCAGTTAGACCATCGTAACAGCATTCTGTTTCTTAGACTTCCTCGGCCAGCGTCATAATTATTTAAATTATTATCCGGGAAAACAGGACACAGCACAAGGATTAAATTTTATAAGACAATTGCAATACCCACATTGACATGTGCGAGTGAGGCGTGGGTCATGACAAAAAACGAATGCGGCAAGATTCAGAGTGGAGAAATGCTGTTTCATCGAACTAAATTAAACTATACATTGCAATATAGAATAAGGAATGAAGATATCGTAGCAGAAGTCGAAGTAGAGGACATAATGAAATTATTTCACCTTACAGAAGACAATGGTGGGATCATCTGCAAAGGATCGATTGCCGAAAGCGGCACTGAACTATAAAGCCAGTGGTAGAAGAGACGTGGGTCGTCCGAGGATGAGATGGGTGCCGGAACAGGTTTATATAACCTAATCCTTGAAGAGACGAAGAAGAGAAGATTATCCGGGCTGTAAGACCGTGGTCTTCCGAAATATTCATGCTGATTAATGTTACTAGTGGAATCAGACGTTTCGTCCTCACGGTGGCCATCTTCAATGAAAGGTCTACCATAATGCTGACAAGATTTACGTCAGTCAACGGCAGTAGTGTGGCAAAGGCCGCAGTATATGTATACTGAATGTTTCCTGGCACACCTCAACTGGTACAAGTAGCCGCGCTCAAAGCGTTTCCAGGCGGAACGCTTTGATTCTCACTCAAAGGAAACCAGATGGTCTTGTCCCTAGTGTCACTCAAAACAAGCTGACAATGTTGCCAAGTTCTTCTCCCACCTATAGTGAAACTTAGCGTGAAATGATTCTCCTCTTCAATGTTATTATTATTATACGTATGATTAATTCATGTAATAATAATAATAGTAATAATAGTAATAATAATAATAATACAACTCAGGACTTCTCAGAAGTTTCAGTTTTAAGTAAGTAAACCTGACGTTTACATTATCTATAAAGAATAAAAATACAACAAAACCTACAAAATATAGGTCTATACCTTTTCGACATAACTTTCAAAATGATTTTAATTATTAAAATATCACAAAGCTTTGGGATAAGCAAATCCCTGCAATATCAGAAGACTATAATAATAATAATATCAGAAATTAATAAACCTGAGTAAAACAAGACAAAATCGCAAATAATTAATACATAGCCTGGGAGTAAACTACTCACCGTTTAGTTGGAGCCGCGGTCTGAGTCATCATCACTGTCGTCTGCAACATGAATGATGAGGCGGTCTTCTTCTTCCCACAGGTCTGCATAATATCCCCGTTCTACCTTCATAGTTTTTTCCACACATTTCCTCCAGTATTCGGCATCTATGTTCTCAGTACAGTTCCGTAGGGCTTCACAGACACTTGCACTTAACTGAGGAGTTATGTTTCTCTTTCTGACGTTAGACTTTAACCATGCCCAGACTAATTCGATTGGATTTAATATGCAGTAATAAGGGGGAAGTCGTAACACTTCATGACCTGCCTTTCGAGCCATCTCATCAACTGCGTACATTTTGTTTATATTCTCCGCTTTTATTCTTTCGAGCAAGATTAATTTAATGGGGACTGGGTCCGGTACTGGTAAATCAAATTTCTTCATAAATTCAATAATTTCGGTTTGACGATTTAGTTGGGATTTTGATAAGCTGTCTAGAATGGTAACTCGCATTATCTAAAACTATGACATACTTCCTATCTTTTGAAAGATTTTGCAGTAACAAATTTTTAAACCAATTCTCAAAAACTGTAGCATTCATCTCATCGTGGTTGTCAGCTTTAGCATCTGAAATATTTTTGGCAGACAAATAAAGACAATTAGGAGCCCACCCCTCAGCTCCACCAGCATGTAGCACCATGATGCGCTTCCCTCTAGATACAGGGACGTTAATAGCGCAGGCACATGTTCCATCATCCCATCCCTTCTTCACGGTGTCATGTGTATCGAACCAAGTTTCGTCTAGATACACAACATCATAACCCTGTGAACGCAGTTGGTGTAGTCTATGGTGGTATTTGTATCTCCAAGACACAATTCTTGATGACTCCATTATAACACGCCTCTTATTAAGTGTCCGAAATCGAAAGCCGAGCTTCTTCACAAGGGATCTTAGCATTGTTTCTTTATAAGGAAAACTTGAAATGTTTTGAAGATGCTGGAGTAGTTCGGAAATTGTGGGTGGCTGTCCTTTCTTGTAAAATTTGTAAATTTCTTGGCGGATAATGTCGCAAACAAAATTATCAATTTTATTAAAACGCGCTCTTTTGTTACCTGGCTTCTTGGGAGTCACGGGACCTCTAGAAACAATTTTACGAACAGTCGGGTGGCTTAATTTCACAATTTTGGCTGTTTCAGTAATTGAACCCTTACCTACTTTGTTATTTACAACATATTCATGCACGTTACACACTATAGTTTGGCTCTGTTTCGAAATTGTTCTAATCGAATTTTTGATTAGCCTACTAGTGCCTGGAGTGGCCGAGATTTCCCCGTCGTTCGAAAACTCCCCATTATTGTCACTTACATCACCACTATCACTGTTGCTAACTACATCAACAACGATTTTTTCACTGTCACTATGACGATGACTCCCTTCTTCATTATCAGCGTGCTGAGGATATGGTTGTTCTCTCTCCCAAGGTCTCCACATTTTAAACACGTGAACACGGAACACAAACACGGAACCGAAAATTACAACTATAAATAAAGTAAAGCAGTATTACTGTGATATTTAATATAAATATACTATGTAAAATACTATGTGCTGTAAGAAGGTAACAAATTAATAATTCCTAAAGCAGTGGTTTCTTTGGCAACGGACTCGAAATTCAGACAAGCGGGCACTTCCGATTTCGCGCAAAGACTGGTCCACATTTCATTCACGTTCAAAATACGTTTGGCATCATTGGAGATTTTTCAGAAGCGGCTAGCTTTGTTCACAGCTGTCAGCAGCAGGGGGGTGCCTTCGCTAATTGGGCTATTTAACTGTTCTTTGATGCCGCCTGGAAACACATTCAGCGAGGCTACTATAATAAATAATTTAATGTGAATGCAATATGTGTTTTTTAATATAATATTGTTACGTAATGCGGAAACAGTGTCACAACATTACAGAACGTTCCACGTGTTTCTCGGCTATTCCAGTGGAATCCGGCTGTGGAATGTTGTGTGCGTACGTGATCTCAACATGCGTTACCCACACTGTTCCAGACTCGCCGGCAGCGCGCACTGTTTCAAGGCCGCAAGCAATTACGCACTGGCGCGTAGTATGGATGATTCTGGAATTTCAGCAGGGTACAAATATACGCATTCAGCGGCGCTTAGTTCAGTTTTAGTGGCAATTTATTCCTGTGCGGTTCGAAGTATTGTGGCGAAATGTTACGTGTTTTGTAATTGTGCGAGCCTCTTATAATTGGCATTATTATTGCGTGTGAACAGTTTTTATTTGATTGTTGTAAGAGACAATCTTGTTGATTACAAACTGTTTAATTCTAATAATTAAAGCTGGTGATTAGTGACTTAATCGGTGTCTTGTATTTTGTTTTCCACTGTACCACACGACGATCAGTAGACCGTTGTAACAATATTTATATTACAAGGGATTTATTGGTTTATGCCTTACAGTAATAGATTTGAGTTATTAATGAGAGACTTAATTGTAGACGGAGAAACCAATTTAAAAAGACACCAACCACCCTAACCAACCTGAATTAGGAAGAACCCACCTATAATGTAAGCTAACAAAAATATTGGAAGTCAGAGATTACTTGCACAAATGTAAAGAGTTACAGAATTAAAACCTCGTCGAAGTTTGGAAGTAGAAGTTTCGACGTTTGTCGTATAGTTGCGACGGAGAGGCGTAATTTACCGGGTAAGAAGAACAGGTGAAACGTCGTCGTTTCGCCCATCGCAACTGACCGAGACCGGTAGCTTGTATATCAAAAGAGTAAAGCGGAGGCGATTCCTGACCCGATGGGTAGCGCAAGCATATATTCTAAGCACATGTAGGCCTGCATCGAATTCCAATGCTAGAAAATCATTTAAAATATTCAGGTACGCATTTGTGTCGCAGTGAGAAAAATATTCACAAGTGTAATGAGTATGAGGATTGAAAATGTGGCGTTTAGCAATATTCACAAGTGTAATGCGTATGATGATTAAAGGAGTGGCGTTTAGCAATATTCACAAGTGTAATGAGTATGAGGATTAAAGGAGTGGCGTTTAGCAAACTGTGAAACTTACATTCCAAAAGCTAACCTCAAACAGCGACAACCAAAACAAACAAGAGTAAAATTGGCCTCCTTTTCACCGGGACATTGCTAGCGCTTCTAGCGGCTTAAAGCGCTACTAAAGACTGTTTGCTTTTTGCGTCTCTCAGAGCCCATGTGCTGTGCAGTTTAGCATTCTACCTTGGTACCAGCAGAGCATCGTACTCGTTGGTTACATTGTTTTAGTATTTCTAACTGTAGCCTAATACAAAAAAGAAAGCTAAATAATGAAAGCGTGGTTATGTAATCCTAAATAAATCATTATATACAGTCTCCAGATCGCATTTAAGATTTAATTTAAAATTTATAACATACCTTATTGTGATCCGTCCTGCGATCTTGTTCACTACATGTTTCCTCCTAAATCAAACAGATTATATAAGGAAAGGCTATGAGTTTATCAACAATAACAATATTAAAGTTCTAGACAATGACCGCATAGGTAGTTACACAAAAATATTAAATTCGGCTGTCAACAAATGCGACACGTTATCTGACAAATATACTAGACATCACATTAAACAGATAAATCCAAAGGCACCCAATTTCACAGGTCTACCGAAGATACATAAAGAGAATATACCCATACGTCCTTTAATTAATTATACCTCTGCCCCAGGGTATAAAGCAGCTAAGAAACTTCAACATATAATAAAAAAATAGTATTAAATTACAAAATAATCATAGCGTTAAAAACAATTTGGAATTCATAGATAGAATTTAAAATATCGACGTTTTTTCTAGCTATAAATTAGTGTCTTTTGATATCGTTAATTTATATACTAATATACCTGTATTAGAAACAATCGAAATTCTTAAAAACAACCTATTAAGACGGCTATATTAAATCAACAACAAATTGATGAACTTATATCATTATTACAAATCGTACTAAAACAGAACTATTTCACTTACGATAAGAGATTTTTTATATACGAAGACGGGTTAGCTATGGGTTTCCCCTTAAGTAGATTGTCGGCTGAAATTTACTTAAACTTCTATGAAAATAAATACCTGTTATATAATTGCAATACACTGTACAAAGCTATTATTTTTTACACACGCTATGTGGATGATACCTTCGTGGTTTTCGATGGTACTTATAGGCAAATCAGCATGCTACTCAACTACATGAACAGCATAAACAATAAAATTACTATGGAAATGGAAAATAATGAATTTATAAACTTCCTTGACTTATCTGTACGAAAAAATAATCCCTCTTTTACATATAAAATATATTACCACGGATTTGACTATACACGCACACTCATATCATCCTTACACACAAAAAGTAGCGCTGTTTAATACATTTGTGCACAGATTGTTCAATGTACCATTGAGCCGTGAAGATTATCGGGATGAAGTAAACATTATCAAATACATAGCCATGAAAAATGGTTACAAAAGTGACATGATTGATAGTTTGATACGTAAACATAAGTACAAGCAGTACAAGATGAAAACTGACAAGGATAAAGTTCAATTTGTCTCAGCTGAATATACTAATGTGCTCCCTAATGAAATAAAAAATGAGTTTAAGAAATTAAACATTAATGTTTCATTCAGAACTGGTAATAATTTAAAAAATACATTTAGGTTAAGGTCTCCAAAAATAATAGAAAATTGCTCAGGCATATACAGGATGCAATGTGATGATTGTGACAAGTTTTACATAGGTCAAACGGGAAGGAGATTTATTGACAGATTTAAAGAACATATACCAAAAAAAGGATATCAGATCGGCCAAATCTAATTTTGCATTGCATTTGATAAACGAAAAAAATAATTACACTGGATTCGCGGAAAATATGATACCCATATACGTTAGCAACAAAGGTCGTTTTATGGATGCGTTAGAGGAATTTGAAATTTACAGAGCATCCAAAATTCATAAAGAGTGTTTGCTTAACGCTTTCGTTTAAATCAAATATGCTGTAGGACACCAGTATGCTGTAGGATAGCTGAAATGTGACAGTCGAGCAGTGCGCACTGTTTTCGATAGTTGTGTGTTAACGGTTTTAATTATGTTATTTGTAACAATTGTGTGTGTGTGTGTGTGTGTGTGTGTGTGTGTGTGTGTGTGTGTGTGTGTGTGTGTGTGTGTGTGTGTGTGTGTGTGTGTGTGTGTGTGTGTGTGTGTGTGTGTGTGTGTGTGTGTGTGTGTGTGTGTGTGTGTGTGTGTGTGTGTGTGTGTGTGTGTGTGTGTGTGTGTGTGTGTGTGTGTGTGTGTGTGTGTGTGTGTGTGTGTGTGTGTGTGTGTGTGTGTGTGTGTGTGTGTGTGTGTGTGTGTGTGTGTGTGTGATATTTTCGCCGACGATTCCTATATAATAGGAGGATAAAAAAAATTCTTCACCTGAAGATGGGAGTTTATTCCCGAAACATGTAGTGAAAAAATAACTACAAGATCGCAAGACGGTTCACAATAAGGTATATTATAAATTTTAAATTAAAACCTAAATAAATATCAAGATATCTGAAATTATCGCGAGCTCACAGTTGGTGCTACGAAGCGTTTTTTGAAGTGATTGCCTTGGAGGCGAAGAGGTCAGTAAAACAGCGCTGCTTGCTCTGAGGATTCGCCTGTGGAGTAAGACTAGGAGAAGGCTGCCTGCCTTTTCTGCAAACGATATTTACGTGAAAGTATTTGCTGTGAACAAAACAACAAAGTCACAACATTATTCAGTCGAATCAGTGGAACTGCAATTACAGGGTGTGAACTGCTAGTGTAACTGGATACTCGCACCTGCTAATCGAATCAAACACGTGAAAGCTCGACTCAGTGCAGCAGTTTCTTCTTGTAGTTGCCGCCGAGCAAAACGCAAACCTACACATTTGCAATTACAATGAGTTGCACTTCGCGTCAGTTTTTCAACTTAGATAAATTGTTCACAACATTTGCATACGCTCCTCATTAAAGGTGTCGCGCTGGTTATTTATTATCAATGGATTTTTTCTCCGGCACGATTAAGGGTGTCGAAACCACGATTTGAATCAGTGTCAGTGTGTGTGTGTGCGCGCGGGCTGCAAAACACGAACAGTCCGTTCCTAGGTCACGTAATACAATGTATAATTTACAAATTTTCCGTAAATTCAAACTTTTCTTTCAGTAGAGAATAATTATTTCACGGCTTACTTGATAGAGGGATTTCGCAACGCGATGTACAATGGCCGGTTCTAGTAGAAAGCCGGAATATAAAACGTGGCAACACTGGAACCAGCTGATATTTGAGGCCGACTAGACGATCTCTTAATTTATGTTATTTCAATAATCAAATCGCGTCATTTTTAATTGCCGGTTAACAGCAGTTTTATAATTCTTCATTTTTCGCAAATAAAAAGTTTATTATGTAAAATACTGTTATATGCTGTTTAAAAAATATAATAATTATAACTCATTCATATGATACGAATTCAGTAATTCGAAGAAAGTTAATTCATTAGGCCTAACACTAATTCACTAATTACTTCAACTTAAACGTATAGTACTAAGTGCTCACAGACCTATAATTTAGATTTAGCTGTAAATAGGCGTACTCATGATTTTAGTAATGCTATGAAATTAAATCAAAATATAACATGTTCACTTAAGCTAGTTTATTACACTATGCTTATAGGCCTCAGACGTAACGTTGCCACGTTTAATATTCCGGCATTCTACTAGAGCCGGCCATGGCTGTACCAAAATCGATATTAACATTTCTTCTTCTCACTTCTCTATGGTGTGCCATCCATCCGCGCCAACCACGTTCGCGAATTTCTTCTATGCGAATGGCTTTATGACAATCCTAAAGTATACGTATATCTACTTTGGTCCGACCGATCATTCGTCCGAATATTTTGTCCGACCTCTCCTCCTAAACCGCATGCGCACACATTAGTGAGTGTGTAACACTGGTCGCGGTTGTAGCACACGGCATGATAGGAGGATATTTTGTACAGGAGATGCGTAGTGGGCAAACACCTCGTCGCGAGGCTAACAAAATTTTCATTTATTTCGCACATGCGCACAACAGCTTTGTACAGAGTTTCATAGTGTGAACAGACATCGGCTGCAGCAACGAGAACAATGGAAGCATGTGCGTGACAAAGAGGCAGATAATATGGAAGTGAGACAGTGAATTGATATCCCGTTGTCTCCCCCACACTTCTCTACAGACAACTTGACTATAGTAGGCTACTTGCAAGTGGGAGTAATTCATTCGCTGGGTCAGCGAAGCTCAGCGTCCAAGAAAGGAAGCCTGTCACGTTTCTATCTGTTCTCTCAACGTAGCAATATTAACCGATGCCAAGATACCCGAAAATATTGTATAACTTCTTCTTCTTCTTCTTCTTCTTCTTCTTCTTCTTCTTCTTCTTCTTCTCCTTCTCCTTCTCCTTCTCCTTCTCCTTCTCCTTCTCCTTCTCCTTCTCCTTCTCCTTCTTCTCCTTCTCCTTCTTCTTCTTCTTCTTCTTCTCCTCTTCAAGGATTAGGTTATATAAATCTGTTCCGGCATCCATCTTATCCTTGGATGACCCACGTCTCTTCTAAGAATGGCTTTATAATTCAGTGCCGCTTTCGGCAATCGATCCTCTGTCGTCCTTTGCAGATGATGTCACCACTGTCTTCTGTAAATTAAAATAATGTCGTTTCTGTCCTTTACTTCGAGTTCTGCTCTGATATCTTCATTCCTTATTCTATCTTGCAATGTATAATTTAAAGTATTTCGAAGAAACTGCATTTCAGCACTCTGAATCTTGCCGCTTTCTTTTTTTTGTCACGAACCACGCCTCACTTGCATTAATCAACGTGGGTATTGCAATTGTCTTATAAAGTTTATTCCTTGTGCTGTGTCTTGTTTTGTTTCTAAGATTTCTTTGAATCGTACCAAAAATATTCCGAAATTTATTTATCTTCTCTCTTATGTCGTATTCAGATTCATTGCTTACTAACAGCGTACTAGATTCATAGCTTGTCGTAATTCAAATAGCCGAGATATTTGAAACGGCTCACTTGTTCTATAGTGCTGTTGTTTACAACTGTCTTAGTCCTCACTGGATTTGGCCATGGTTTTGGTCTTTACTGAAATTGTCAGTCAGTACTCTCTTGCCACTTCTTGTAATTGAAACATAGCTCTTTGTAAATCATCCTCATTTTCTTGAATAAGAAATAATTCATCCGTATATAGCAAGGAACCCATACAAAATGTTTTGTTAAGCTGTATTCCCGAAGTCACTCTGGATTTCCATGTTCTCAACATGTCATCAATGTAGCCTATATATTATATAACTAGTAAACAAAATTAATTTATACAAAAATACATAGAAATTTATGATAAAACTTACTATAGGAAATATTATACTGTATTTCACTAAATTTCACAATGTGGTAACTAGCAGCAGAATAGTTGACGGATCCGAGAGTGCAACTATTTGGGACTCGATGATACACCGTACATTAGACAGCGTTGAATAATGCACCCCCCCCCAACCGCATTACGTGGCATGTGTGAGGAGCTCCGTTTGTGAATATTGGCTGCAGATATTGCATATACTGTATATGTACTGTATCTAAAGTATGTATAGAGAGAACCTATTGCAAATGGATATTGTACAAAAGGATTGGAGGTGCTGATTATGGTGATGTATTAATGGAGAACAAAACGTACGGAGAGAGAAGAATCAAAACAACATTATTTCGTATTGGGAATTTTCACGGAGAGTGAAAAACGTCTTTTCTGTATTGGGTATATTTTGTTTTCATTTGGTATTTTTTTTTTTTTTTTTGGTAATACTGTTTGTTGCCAATGGCAACGATATAAATAATGTAGAAAAATCTCTCTCTCATTGAGCGAATAGCTGCTATAGGCATTCAGAAGCCGACTTCTTTTGTAGTAAACACACACGTGTGTGTGTGTGGGCGCGCGCGCGCGTTATGATGATCATTAAATTCAAACGCGCGCAAACGTTTGTGTCGCCGAGAGTCATTAAACTGTATTTGCGCGCTCTAATTATTTTTTCTTTCTATGTTTCTCTCTCTTTTTTTTTTACTTCATTCATTAATCACACCATATACCGTACACGTTTTGTTTATGTTTCTGCGTTACATTGCAAACGGGATACGAGAGAGAGAGAGAGAGAGAGAGAGACGATACGAGACAATAATCAGCTGATGAAAGAATTGGTGCCTACAATAGCAGCACAGGCCATCGTCAGTCAGAGGAGCACAATGTGCGCCACGCAGTACTGGCAGATCATTTATCATCGTCGGTATCGTCATCGTTACTGTCGTTAAAGACAACCTGGATCGTCGCTCTCTCACCCCCCCTCTCTCTCTCTCTCTCTCTCTCAACCGCCAACCCTTAAATACAGAGAGATGATCCGACATCATTTAACCTTCTGTAATCAAAAACAGGATACGGTGATTTCCATAATAATTTTGCGTTCCGTGGGTTGAATATTATTTTCCTTTTTCTCTTTTTTTTTACTTTTGTACCGTACTTGTGTAAGTGTTTACTCTGTTATCAATGAGACCGGTTGTGTATGCTGTCTTAGTATCCATGGAAGACTGTCGTCACTGTTGTCTCATGCTTTGCGCGGGTCTCTTCTTTAATCTCCGTTAAGCGTTCCACGTGTACTAAAAGAATTGAAGGAAAGTTAATTAAGGTTTTAATATTATTCCGCGGTACAGGATTTAATTAAAAGTCACCTGATACACATTAAAGGAGTTTCCAATTCCGCACGCTGGAACAAAATAACAAGAGAGATAATTCAAATAAACCAACCAACGATACCAAGACTCCTCTGTGTTTTTACCTCGAGTACTTCTGTGCACTGCTTAAATACACGTTTGAACCCACGCACGCGAGCCCGTGAGCGTTATCGAGCAATAAATTCTAATGCTTTTGCTTTGGTTACTCTTGTAATCAAACAAAGCTGTGTGCTTCCCGAGGTACAGAATAATTATTCGGCAAATTTTGATATTAGATATTTTTTAGATTACCATGAAAATTACTATAATCCCGATTATCCCTACTATTTTCTTTTTAAGTACAGTAACAGTATTGTAGAGCAATCATGCAATAAACGCTAAAAATTCCAAACAATCCGAGTTGTGTTAAAATTTACTTCAGTCTGACGCTCGGTTGGATAGTCGTATATACAAAGTGATTCAAAATTGCACGATAGTCTCTCGGAAGCTGATTTATAATGGATAAATTATAAATCTATTATGCCACGCGTTGGGCAACCATTTATATAATGAATTTCATATGCGTATTGATAGCACAATAAATTAATTATTAAATATATAAAATTATCGATCTCTGACATGTATGTGTATAATTTAATCTTATTGATGATTCTAACTATCTATGCTTATCAACACATACGTGATATCATTTATTTAATTGAACATAAGAAACTCTTAAAATCTATTTGCATTCTTTCAAACTTTAGGTTAATATTTGGGTTGCATTGGTAATAATGAACGCATGTTTCTGATTAACTAAAATACTAGTTTAATTATCATTTATGACATATTATAATAGTACATAGGTTACGTCGCTGTACCTGAAATACATACATATTTATAATAAACAAAGATATATCTTAATATATGCTGAAACAAAGGAAAACATACATACATATATAAATCAAATGATGTTACAATTCAATATTCTACTTATTTAATGCGTTCATTAAATCCCAAATAAGCTTTTGTTTATACGTTCATTAACTACTTTATTCAGATTTACTCATTACTTTTCTTAATAATTTTCTCAGGTGTGAATTCTTTGAAAGAAACCAAGTCAGTAGAAGTTATTAATTAGAAATAATTATAATAATGGTTACTTGGTTATTGAATATCCATTAGTTGTTGACGAAGTCTCGTTCTGGTGATGGAGATGGCTCGTAGATACATTCCGTCGTAAGTTGTTTTATCACTGCCACTTATCACTTTATTCTTCCGACCACTCGCGTAGGTGTTTGTATATGCGTGAGTAATTGAAGTTCAGTGTTCAATCAATGTTCTATCTTACTGTGTTTGCTGTGAGTTCGTTTTAAAGTCAATATAATGTCTAGTTTCATTAGTCGCTGCTTCAACAAACGATCCTATAATTGATTAGTTTGTTTAATGTTTCGTGTTCATTATGTTGTTGATACACAATATTAAGTTCAAATAATTTGTATATCGTTAAGTGATGCTGTCTGTTAGTGTAACGGTCTGATTGTTCACTTGGTGTAATTTTCACTAAGTCCGTTACTGCGCACACCGGTAAAGATCACTACCGCGATATGAATGTATTATTAAGTTTTAAGTTCCTTGTTATTTATCTAACTTCCGAATGATTTGAGTAAACAATGGAAAGTTTATGATATACCGTCTCTCGCACTTGAAGTTAAACTACTTGATAATTGAAATGTAAACTGTCTGAAAATTCTAACTGTAAAACTTTAGTATAACTATTCAAAATTTGAGTGTTGACTGTCTGTCTGAAAATTGAATATCACTGCCTAAAAATTGAGTATGACTGCCTAAAAAATTGAGTATGACTGCTTCTCCGTCTTCCTGGACAGCTAGTTTTATTAATTCGTCCCTACTCAAAATTTTGTCTCTGGCGCGCTTCACGCCCACTTCTTTTCGAGATTGGTCAGTTTTTGATTTTCTCGGAAAATACTGTCCCACTATGTCAAAATCCTACGTCATAGTTCTTCCGATAGGTTCTTCGTCTCAGTTGCTATGGAAACATCCCTCACCATCAAATTTCTCGCTGGTTGAAGGTCTCTGATAGGTCCTTAGGTCTCCCTGCTCTCTGGCTTGACGATCGTTGACCCGCTTCGAAGAAACTACGGCTATAAACCACTTGTCTATCAGCCTATTGTCTGAGTAAACTCTGCGTTTCTATAGATTCCCATTATCTGTACTTACAGTCTTCCTGGCGTACTGTTCTATGCTCTAACACCTTTTTTCTGGCTATTACTAATTTCGAACATCTGCTGGTCGTTGAAGTCACCCCAACTTTCCCTTCGTAATTTCTTGTCTGTCAATTAGACGATACCTCCAGCTGTGTAACATGACTTTAGTTTTTGTCAGCCTATCTTCCAGTATTGTTACTTAAGGTGCAGCGTATCCGTTTCATTGTAGTATGGAGCCTCACTCGTTTTTGTCGCTTATCGTCTACTGACGTAACACGGCCACATCTGCTACAATTCTTGGTACGGGTGTGAATGTCCTTACTTACTTTGTTACAGCTGCGGAGAGCAATAATTCTGGACGAAACTTTCCCTGTCATCTTACGCCACCAAATTCTATAGTTGGATTGAACTTAATGCGTTTCTATTGTCAAGTCAGCAACGCTTCACTGACACCTTCTCATTACTCCTTATTTATTGCTCCACCATAAGTCGTTGACACTTGCCTCGTGTGAACGTACTCTGCCGAGGTGAAATTTAAAAATTTTAAAATTTTCTGCTCGTTACAGATTCTATAGCTAAAAATAAGAAAAAAAGTTTATATAAACATAGGTCCGAAAACGGATCATTAGAGAGTTATGGCTCGCGAAACATTTTGCCCTGATTTCTGCTGCCCCGGTAAAATGAAGCCATACTTAAATTCTTGGGGTATAAATTAAAGGGTAAATTTAGTGGTTTCTTATGGGTTTTGATCTGAAAAATAGAATAAAAGAGTCCCAGAGCTCTATCTCAATTAGTTTTTAAGAAAAACTATGTAAAACACAAAAATTGGAGTCGAAAACCACACTTTTTTAGATAAAATTTTCAGATAAAATAACTTTGATAATTTGCCAAAAAACTAAATAAAAGTTTCTAACTAAATTTGTAGAGAATTTAATTCTCAGAAAATGTTTTGTATAGTCAATTGAAGATAAACACAAATTCGAGAAATTTGACTTTAATTAAAAACAAAACAAAAAGTGTTACAATTTTAAACAGAACAAAGATTTTCGTAAGCGTTTTACGATCTTGCAATTTTTAATGTCCTGTATAATTTTTTCAAATTTTTTATTCAATTTTTGGGCTCTGGTGCTGTAAATTTTGAAATTTCGCTTATAAATTCAGATTTCTGTTTAATATTGTCTTTAATTTGATACCCCACGTGGAATTTGCAATTTTATTAAACGTTTACCCCAATTTTTTCAGCTGTGGGGGTCAAACAATTTTGAAATTTCTAACAATTAACATCATATTAAGATTTTAGTTAATTTTTTAAATTTAATACGCAATATAAATTGTTGTAATTTTATTAAAATTTGCACTCGCTTTTTGGCCCCCCCGGCGTTCAAAACTTTTGAAATTCTCAAAAATTAACACCAAAATACTGTAATATTTTATGTTTAAATTTAATTTAATTTGATACGCCACATGGACTTACACGATTTTTTAATATTTAGGACCCTCACATTTTTGCCTCCCGTCTTCGTATTTTGGGAGGATCAATCTGTGTCTCATTAACAGTTGTTGTATTCTTCGCGTTACAAATCGTCTTCCTCAACGTTCTACGTATGACACCACACACCAACAGAAACCTCGATATTTTTGTAACGATATCTCGGCCTGTCTCATTCCCACTACAGTTAGTGCAACCCAGGTAACTGAAATCAGACGCTTGTCCCAAAAAGTGTTCCCTGAAGAACAATTTCTTGATCTGATTGGATACTTCTCCCATAAAGCCATAATTTTTGTTTTCTGCTTAGATATTTGAAAATCATATTGTTTACAAATATGATTTAAACGATTTAAAGAATACTGCAACTCATCTTCTGTTTTCTGTATTTATTAAGACTGCATCGTCAGCATACAATAAAATATCTAAACTCGTGTTCTGGTTATGGAATGTTGCCTCATGATGGATGATGTCTTTTGCATAAAATGTAAGTATTGTCTTCCATTAAGTCTTGGTGGTAAGAAAAAAAGGGCTTAAGAGATTATCACCAAGAAGACCGCACCACACATTAAATGAAAAAGTATGTTGGTCATGTCTTGTAGCACTCTCATGTAGGTTTCTTCTGCCCAAGTGTGGGTGTTTCGAAAGTTTACAATGCCATTTCTTGTAAACTGTAACACTTTTATAGTGCATTTTGGCTTTTTTTATTAAAGTCGAATTTGTAAAATTTCTATTTACTTTTAATAGACTTTATACACATCTATTTTCTCATAATTAAATTCTCTACAAAGTTAGTTAGAAATTTGTATTTGTTTGTTGGCAAATTGACGAAGTTATTTTATCGCAAATCTAAAAAAGTGTGTTTATCGACTCCAGTGGTTTGTGTTTTACAACTTTTTCTTAGAAACCAATTGAAATAGACTTCTGGGACCTCTTTTATTTAATTTTTGAAACAAAAAAACCACAAGAAACCACAAAATTTACTCTTCACTTTTTACTCCAAGAATTTCAGTATGTTGTCATTTTACCGTGGGAGCAGAAATCAGGGCGAACTGGTTCGCGAGCCGTAATGAACCATTTTTGGACCTATGTTTATATAAGTTTTTTCTTATTTTTAGCTATAGAATCAGGTCCCGAGAGATCGTCGTGCAATTTTGAATCACCCTGTATATCATTTAATGATGTCGTCATCATTTAATTATTACATAAATAAACAATATATTTCAATAATGACACTTCCATTTCAGTGTAGCAATCAGTAGTGTAGTACTGTAGTTAATGTATGTGAGAGTTCAGCTATTCGGACCAGATGAACTGTATATTAGAGAGCGGTTTGTACGCCGCCCACAAACCGTATGCCCATGCATTACGTAGTGTAAGCATAATGTGCATGCTCTGTCTGTGAATATTGCTTGCGGATATTATTCATATATACACATATAAACACACACACACACACACGTACAGAGGCTCTATTGCAAATGGATATATGGATATACGTTACATAAAAGGTTATGAATAATGATAGGAGATGTATTACTGGGAACAAAACAGACGGAAAAAAAGAAATCAAAGCAACATTATATTTATTATTATTTGATTTATTGTATATTACTTATGATTTGATGATTATTATTTATACAATGCGTGGCTAAATTAGATTTGTAAATATCTGGTTTTAAGAATGTATTGGGGTGCTGAAGAAATCTATGGAGTGGTTTATTCTGTGTCTGACCTACGTAATAATACATAATAATTAATATAAATGAAAATAAATAAAATACAAACCTTAAATATTTCCAATATAACCGACAAAACAGCTGATTAAGTAAATAAACATTAAAATAATCGTTAACTAATCGACTTAAATCGATTAGCAGTTATTTTACATTCAAATCGAAAAAAATCGATTATTCGTTAGTTTCTACATTACCACAAATTTATTTCAATTGTATTAATTTACTTACAAACCTTGTTTGGTGTTGAAACAACAAAAACGCAATACACTACTTGCAGAAGAAACTGTGTTGAATATTATCACAATATTATTAAATAAACAATAAACAGCAATTTGTCAACATTCAACATATACGAAATTACATGTTTTATTCTTCGTATTGTTTAAATTAGCAGCCATCCTTACTATTTCTTTTATGAATTTGCTAACTGCTATAATTTTTTTTTTTTTATTGTTCGACTAAGCTTTTCGTCATTACTGACATCTTCAGGTCTTAAACAACCTTTATCTTCAATTTTTATATTGATATCCAGGAAATTAATTTCTAATCCTCCAATTTCTTCTTGAAATTTTATTGTTTTTTCTATGTTATTTAGTTGTTCCGTAAATTTTTTAAATTCATTTACTTCACCTTCCCAAACTATTAGTATGTCATCTACATACCTGATCCATTTTTTAATTCTTCTTTCTTTATCTATATCTTTTAAAATTTTGATTTCAAAGCTATTCATGAATATCTCTGCCTTTAATGGTGAAAGCGGTGATCCCATTGGTAATCCATTTTCTTGTATGTAAAATTTGTTATTAAATCTGAAGTAGTTCTGGCTTAGGCATAATTCTAATCCTTCTATTATTTCGTTTTTCCATTCTACATTACTTAATTTGTTTTTCTTTATTATTATTACTACTGTTTTTGCTATTGGTATGTTGGTGTACATATCTTTTATATCTAATGACATTAATTTTGTCTTATTTGTTATGGTAATTTCTTTTAATCTTTCTATTACCTTTTTACTATTTTCTATGCTGTGGATTTCTTCTTTTTCATATGCCATTTTGATTCTTTTACTTATTTCTTTTGATATTTTGTATGTTGGCGAATTTATAAATGATACTATAGGTCTTAATGGCATTTCTTTTTTATGTAACTTAATTTGACATCTAAATTTTGGAGCTTCAGGATTATGTTCTATTTTTTGTTTCTTTTGCCATTCTGTTAAATATGTTGTCTTTTTTATCAATTTCTTTGTTTGTGCTTGAAATTTACTTGTGTAATCATATTTTATTTCTTTATATGGTCCTTTTTGTATAAATTGTTCTGCTTTTTCGATATAATCTCTTTTGTTCATTACCACTGCTGTATTACCTTTATCGGCTTTTATAACTATCAAATTGTTCTCCGTGATTTTCTTTTTTAATTCTCTTATATTTCTTTTTATTTGTGTTTCGTTTTTATTTCTTACATTTTTGTTTTTCTTACATATTTTTTCTACTATTTCTTTTACTTCACTTCTTAATTGTTTTTTAGTTTCTTCATTTTTTATTTTATCGATTATTTCTTCACATTCTATTATTGTATTTTCTTTATCTATGTTTGTTTTTGTTGCATATTTTAAACTTTTCCCTAATAATTTATGTTCATTTTCTGTAAACTTTGTTTCTGTTAAATTTAATACTTTTTCAGCAAATTTTATTTCTTTATCTTTTTCTTTATTTTTATTTCTTGTTCCTTCTATTAATTCCTTGAGTTTCTTATTTAATCTCTCTTCCATTTTTCTTATTTTCTTTTCTATGTATTTTTCACCAAACTCTTTTCTCATTTCTTCTATTTCTATATAATTGTAACTTGTATATAATTTTTGATGTAATTGATACATTTCTTTGTTATATTTATTTATTTTACTGTATAAGTTCTTAATTTCAAGTTTTATCCATATTTTTTCCGCCATGTTTTTCACTTGGTTTGCTACTTTGCTTTTGTTATTAATTTTAATTTTTGCGTATTTTGGAGTTATTTTATTAATTAAACACTGTTTATTAAACCAAATTTTCCCTAGCGTTTTTTTCAATTTTGCTTTAATTTTTAAATACTTAAAAAATTCCCTTACATTTTTATATTTATCTGCTTGCAATTCGCATGTTTTATTCTTCGTATTGTTTAAATTAGCAGCCATCCTTACTATTTCTTTTATGAATTTGCTAACTGCTATAATTTTTTTTTTTATTGTTCGACTAAGCTTTTCGTCATTACTGACATCTTCAGGTCTTAAACAACCATCTTCAGGCGTTGTTTAAGACCTGAAGATGTCAGTAATGACGAAAAGCTTAGTCGAACAATAAAAAAAAAATTATAGCAGTTAGCAAATTCATAAAAGAAATATACGAAATTAATTAAAAACATACGAAACGGTGAAAAAAGAAATATTTGAGAATCTTAATATTTACAAAACAATAAGAATAATTTACTAATTAAAAGACAAACTCAGGTAAAAACAAAACAAGATGATCTTTTTAAAATTAAACATAAACATAAAATATTTCCAAACAAAGTCTAAACAGCTGATTAGATAAATAAACATTTGAACAATCGATAAGTTAAATCGAATTAAATCGTTCATTTCTTTTATACTAAATTCGATTATTCATTATTTTTTAATATTAAAATCGGATTAATTCGATTATTTGTTAATTCATTTATAAACCTCTGATGATACTGACATAATCAGTGAAAATACAATAATAAAATTAAATAATACACAAATATTTAATATTTTAAGAACTATTCATAATGTAGAAAACCTGCATGAAATATTGAAGAGTTACGTACAAAACACACACACACACATGTACAGAGGCTCTATTACAAATAGATATATGAATATTGTATAAAAGGGTATGAATACCCTTGATATGATAGGGTATGATAGGGAGGTGTATTAACGGGAACAAAACAGACGCAGCCAGAGAAATCAAAGCAAAGTAACAATATTTCGGAAACAGGAACCTCTTTTCACGTATTGGAAGTATTTTGTTTTCATAATACTGTTTGTTGCCAATGGCAACGATATAAATAATGGAGAAGAATCTGTTTCATTGAGCGAATAGCTGCTGCTGGTACACACAGGCATTCAGATGCCGACTCCATTCGCACCTTGCAGTATATCCGTTTGTGTGTGTTGCGATGATCATTAAATTCAAACATGACCACGACGCGCCCAAACGTTTGTGTCGCCGAGAATCATTAAACTGTTTTTGCGCTGCAATTATTAATTTTGCTTTTCACTACTTTCTTCCTTTTTTTCGCTTCATTCGTCGATCATACGTGCGGTACACACGTTTTGTTTACGTTGGTGCGTTTCGGTCGCCCCTTCTGCTACGAACGGGAGACACATAATTCGATGAAAGAAACGGCAACTGCAGCAGCGGGAGCAGCAGGCCATCCCCAATGCGGTCTGTACAGTACCGGCAGATCGTTTACCATCATCAACATCGTTAATCAGGGAAGTATTTACGAGGGGACCGGTTAGGCACGACCCCCCCCACCACCACCAAGAAAGGTCAAAAGTTGACACGAAGTTTTGCTAATCTCTTAATTTTTTGCTAATCTCTAATAAACAAACAAGATTATTATCCAGCATTTGCGTGTACGCCTGAAATATGAAATATACGATAAGTCAATACGTATCTTGTAAATAATTCTTGGATTTTGTTGTCCATGGCGTGTCTGTTGATTAACTAATTATAATATTATAATACTATTGACTTGGAACAAAAGTTTTTTATTGTTAAAAATGTAAAATTTTTACCTTATAGCCTGAACCAGTTTTCGCTTATAATAAGCTTTGTCTAAGCCTCTGACGAAGCTTATTATAAGCGAAAACTGGTTCACGCTATAATTTTGCATTTTTACCAATAAAAAACTTTTGTGTTCCAAGTCAATAGTATTATAATTATAATTAGTTGTAAATAATGTTTCAATAGCGCGTATGTTTATTGTGTTATTACTTTAATGGAATTGATTTCAGTATGTTGTTACACATTTGCAGCCTCTTTAAAGATTGTAATAGTGATTAGTGTTAACTAGTTTTTTGTTTTGTATAAAACCGACTCGGCCTGAACCCCCCCCCCCCCACCGACCAAATTCTAGATTCGCTCCTGTCGTTATTCTTATTATTACTATTTTTAAAGATCGGTTGGTCGTCGTCTCTCTCTCTCTCTCTCTCTCTCTCTCTCTCTCTCTCTCTCTCTCTCTCTCTCTCTCGCTCTGACTTCCTCCCGCATTTCATAATTTCATATTGCTATTTACTTTTGCAAAAGGAATAGAAGAGAAGAGAGTGAGTTTGTAGTCAGAACGCCGCCGTCTACTTACTGACGTGCGAAACTCCCGATGGGTGAAGGTGCATACGCCTAAGCCAATCGAAGACACCTTCACTTGGCTGTAACACGTCATTGTACGGACTCACATACTCTGTGTATTATTGTTACGACCGTCTCACAGATCGTCGTATTGTACAGTGGAAACAGAATACAAGACACCAATGACGTCACTAATTCTTATCAGCTTTAATTAGTGACAAGAAACAATTTGAAGTCAACAAGGTACTCTCATACTTTTAACTTAAATTCAAGCAATTCACGTAATCTCAATTCAAGTTGAATCTGTCCAAACACAAAACAAATTTTCACCTTATTACAATGCCGCATTAATTATAACACAATAATCACTTTCCGCAACAGTCGCTTGATGCTCGCTCTACAATATCGCCAGGTGTAAGTAACTAAGCCGGCCGTTGTCGCTTATATAGATCCCCCCCGTAGATGTTCCAGAATAATTTTCCATACTCTTGGCCGCGTGTCAACATAATCGCGTAATTATAGGCTCGACAGTGTCTCCTGAACAGTCATCTGGGCCGACCCAATGCATGAATTGCCCCCACTAACAAGTATAGCCAGGCCGCTGTCAGAGGGGCGCCAAAAAGAGCCTCAAAAAATAAATTTTAGAAAGTGTTTTCTACTGATTTTTTTGCTTTATATTTCTGTAAACTAGCGTCAGTTGCATCATCTTCTTTTTCCACCATGGACAAAAGCGAATTTCATAGTACTAGTGCGCGTGTTGTATGTTTAGCGCTGGATGGCGGGAACTTCGTGCAGACCATAACGGCTGCTTGCGACTGCCGACTACAGACTAGAGACATTGCAGATAAAAAAGCTCGGAAGGTTCTGCTGTAATCATGTCACCATTAGTAGTGTTCAATAAATGTTGTTCGTTGTTGTTTTTGTTTATAAATATACATACCGGTACATAAATAAAAAATGTGTAATGGATATCATGTGCATATTTTTTAAGTCCTACGTATTCCTGTATCATGCATTTTGAGAAACGAATTTAAGTATTAATTTTGCTCTTTGAAAAATGGGCTTTAAATTATTAAAACCACTGTAATAAAATGTAAACTACAGGCTAGGACTTGATGGGGGGGGGGGCCAAAAAGTCACTTTGCCCGGGTGAAAATTTTGCCTTAGGCCGTCCCTGAGTATAGCTAGGTTGTCTAGAGAGGGGAGACAACGCGATAAAAGTTCACCATCTCACTCATGTACTACCTCTGTCTCTGTCACACACATGCTTCCATTGTCCTCGCCAGTCTTGTTGCAGCCGATGTTCACGCTATGAAACACTGTACAAGACTGCTGTGCGCATGCGCGAAATGACTGAAAATTTTGTTAGCCTCGCAACGAGGTATTCGTACACTGCGCATCTCTAAGCCACTGTTCAATTTCTATCGTCCGGTTTCTACAAGAGCTCGATCAGTCTGGAAGCTACTTGAGCGCACGGCCTTGACTGAGACAGTGCGCGTGCTCGGCTAGCCGAGAAACGGTAGAATGACTCTCTCTCTCTCTCTCTCTCTCTTGGAGAGCGTTACGTAATTGCCGTAGCATACTATTGACAGGCTGAGGGGAGGGGAAGGGGGCGTCTCCTGCTCCTGGTCCTCTTCTGTAGCCCTGAGGGGTCACAGTTTTGGCTAACGGGACCTTGCGCTGGGTACCAACTAATACAAGTATGCTATGTGCGGAAATACCGTAGGCCTATAATAAATAAAGATTGTTGCAATCATTCTCTTCCGCCGAATGCAACAATCCGCGAATTGGACCTTGCCCGACGCCCTGACGTCACGCCCTCCCCTTTACCAACCCTATCGCATGTTTTGTTAAATCTCGTCAGTCTCCCATCAAACGGTATGAGCTGAGCGGCCCGTCGCCGGACTTTCGTCAAGTATGGGAGCCTCAATAACCAAGTTCGAAACTTAGTTCAACGTTCCGGACAGAAGACACGAGAACACGAACTTCGTACAGTTTTACACGATCTTCCAGCACAGACATAGCAGTGGTTTAGACCAGGTACGGAGGAACACGCGGCCGTAGCGACCAGATACAGCAGGTCGCAAAAAGGATTTATCTGGATTGCCAAGTAACATTTTTACCTAATAACTTACTGTGCTAGTTGCTGCATAATCACGAAGCAAAAGCGAGACAAACTAGTTACTCGTCATAAGTGTCAGAAACAATTTTATAAACTTTTGCGATAGATAACAGTGTCAGAAATTTATATATAGATCACAGCGTGTACGCTATACACCATTTTGTAAACTAGCATTGATTTATGCGACACCCACATATTTAGCATTTAACATTTTCTATATTCAGTTTTTCAAAAAAAAATTAGCTCAGTACTGACCGTTGCTGACTTGCACATAATTAGATAAATTTTGAGGCTCGTAATGTTTTTGAAATAAACGGGTCGCAACCGACTCTGCTCACAGATTGACGCATTCAACAATTTCTTGTACTTACACCTCCTCCCTTTACAGAATTATATTAATTATAGAAATACTTGAGAGGTAAGTCACCACACAGAAAAAGAGTCTTAAGCATTTTGATGTACTTAGATATTATATAATGTCATGTTATTTGTGTGTACTGCTACCGCAGCAGAAGTGGTAGCAGAGCGTGGTTATTTTGGGATTTTCCTTGGTTCATGGGTTACTAGGTATTTAATTCAATTTAATGGGTTATAAGCCATAGTTATGAAGAGTAATTTTGTTGATGTTGTGTGTGTTGAAATTTTGTATTGTTTGTATTGCACGGTATTGGTCGCGTGAAGTTTTGTATAGAATTTTGTATTGTATAGGATTGTGTATTTTAAATGTTATATGCGTAGTTAACAATTTTGTCGCGAGTAGGTCTTTGCTGTAAGTTGTCGTGAAATCAGATCGTTCAAATTATTCGCTCGCGAGTAGAAAACCGCAAGTTGAACTTTGTCTGGCAGATAAGGCTAACCTGTGCACGTCTTATCTACATTCCACCGAACAGCTGCTCCTTATCGTGCGCTTTGAATGTTTTGGTTTTGTCCACATACTCGGCTTAATAACCCCGTATCTTGCTCACCGTGCTGTATGTCTGATTGTCCAGTTCGCTAATCGCCTCCCAATCTGCTGTTATTCAAAATATGTTTAGTGCATCTGTTGTTTGTATAAAAGTGACGTACTCTATTAATTCGGTAAATTTTATTTAGAAACGTGCGCATCTCTGTAAATCCGATTTTGTTTCGTGGAAGGCGTTACAAGAAAAATCATAATTTAAATTTTCGTAAAATAGCAGCCTTTTACTAATGGAAAATGTTCGTTGTCAGTTGTCACACATACGTTATCACCTGTTTCATCTTAATTGGTTTGCGTTAACTACGAATTAATATACGCGGCATTCAGAAAAACAGAACCCGACGGCCCAGTCGTGTCAACTAGCATTTCCTTGTCACGGTAAACTATTTTATAATGAATAATTGACTTCGTAATAAGCGACAGTGCAAAACTTTCGCGCTGAGAGAGAGAGGTCAGGAAAGAAACTCGTAAAAGAAAAAGGCTCGTAAAGAGTGTGACCCCCCCTTTTGCCAGGGAATCTAGTCTGGCGTACCCCCCTTGCCAGTGAATGTAGTCTGGCGTACCCCCCTTTTGCCAGTGAATGTAGTCTGGCGTACCCCCCCCCCTTTGTCGCAGTTTAGCCATGTACCCAGGTAGCGGTAATGGTGCGACTAACACCTTTATCTCACCTCGCACGATCGGACGAGGGGGAGATGTGCTCTCCAACTTGTCGTCCGTGTGCCGTAGAGAGAAGTTGCTGTGGTTATAAAGCGCTTTAGGGTGAGTGCCCCCCCTTTTTTTGCCAGTGAATTTAGTCTGGTGTACCCCCCTTTGCCAGTGAATGTAGTCTGGCGTACCCCCCTTTGCCAGTGAATGTAGTCTGGCGTGCCCCCCAGTCGCAGTTTAGCCATGCACCCAGGTAGCGGTAATGGTGCGTACAACCCCCTTATCTCACCTCGCACGATCGGACGAGGGAGAGATGTGCTCTCCAACTTGTCGTCCGTGTGCCGTAGAGAGAAGTTGCTGTGGTTATAAAGCGCTTTTAAGGTGAGTGACCCCTCCAGTTTGAGCTCTCGCTCTCAGTCGCGCGGTTGGTTGTCGATGCTCTTGACCAATCACCCTTCTCGGCTCTTATAACTCAAGTCTGTTGTACCCTCACATACTGAGTCGCAGTCCTCATGTTCGGGCGTGAACATGTTCCATGCTCATCAAAATATTAATTTGTAACCCCGCTTTCGGTCGCCTTGCCTGGTGAGCGGCGCGGGGACTGATCACCCCCTCGTCGTTCACTTTCAGGGAGGAGGCGTTGCTGCGCGCAGGCAACGTTTCCAATGTGACGGAAGGTAGCCCTTTGAGTTGTTTCCAGATGGCGGCTAGTGCCGCGCTAGTATCTGAATTTTCCCATTTACGTACATAAGCCACGGGTTTCCCCTGACTCGATTCTGTTTGGTTACCCTGACCGTACCGATTAATTTCGCTGAATTTAACCTTGGACAACCGTCGCTCCTGCACCCGACGCTTGTCTTTCGGGGGGGGGGGAGTCTGTTGCAATCATTCGTCTTCCGCCGAATGCAACAATCCGCGAATTGGACCTTGCCCGACGCCCTGACGTCACGCCCTCCCCTTTACCAACCCTATCGCATGTTTTGTTAAATCTCGTCAGTCTCCCATCAAACGGTATGAGCTGAGCGGCCCGTCGCCGGACTTTCGTCAAGTATGGGAGCCTCAATAACCAAGTTCGAAACTTAGTTCAACGTTCCGGACAGAAGACACGAGAACACGAACTTCGTACAGTTTTACACGATCTTCCAGCACAGACATAGCAGTGGTTTAGACCAGGTACGGAGGAACACGCGGCCGTAGCGACCAGATACAGCAGGTCGCAAAAAGGATTTATCTGGATTGCCAAGTAACATTTTTACCTAATAACTTACGGTGCTAGTTGCTGCATAATCACGAAGCAAAAGCGAGACAAACTAGTTACTCGTCATAAGTGTCAGAAACAATTTTATAAACTTTTGGGATAGATAACAGTGTCAGAAATTTATATATAGATCACAGCGTGTACGCTATACACCATTTTGTAAACTAGCATTGATTTATGCGACACCCACATATTTAGCATTTAACATTTTCTATATTCAGTTTTTCATAAAAAAATTAGCTCAGTACTGACCGTTGCTGACTGGCACATAATTAGATAAATTTTGAGGCTCGTAATGTTTTTGAAATAAACGGGTCGCAACCGACTCTGCTCACAGATTGACGCATTCAACAATTTCTTTTACTTAAACCTCCTCCCTTTACAGAATTATATTAATTATAGAAATACTTGAGAGGTAAGTCACCACACAGAAAAAGTGTCTTAAGCATTTTGATGTACTTAGATATTATATAATGTCATGTTATTTGTGTGTACTGCTACCGCAGCAAGATAAACAACAAAGAGACAGAGTTTCATTATTTAATTATTATATAAATAAACACGATGTTTCAGTAATGGCATTTCCATTTCAGCGTGGCGGCAATAAACAGCTGGAGAGACATTAGAGAGAGACAGCGCATTGAATAAACCGTCCCCACAAACCGTATATGCTCATACACTAGCGTTTGCATAATGCGTATGCTCTGTGTATAAAAACTGTTTGCGAATAATATTTGTGTGTGTGTGTGTGCGTGCGTGCGTGTGTTATGAATAGTTCTCCAAATATTAAATACTTCTGCAAGTAAAATGTATTACTGTATTTTCACCTGACATACGTTTCACTGATTTTATCACTATCATCAGAGGTTTTTAAATGGATTAACAAATAATCGAATTCATTCGATCTCAATATAAAAAATAATGAGTAATCGAATTTAATATAAAAGAAATGTTCGATTTAACTTATCGATTCTTTTAATCAACTTTACTTATCGAGATTTACTTAATCAGCTGTTTTGACGGTTGTATTTAATTTAATCAATTTATAATTTTAAATAGATCGTCTTGTTTTCTTTTTAATTGAGTTTGTTCTTTCATTAGTAAATTATTCTTATCGTGTTTGTAAATATTAACATTTTCCCAAATATTCATTTTCAATACCTTTTTGTATGTTTTTAATTAACTTCATATTCTAAATGTCGAAAAATTTTGTTTATTATGGCTAAATTAGATTTGTAAATATTTGGTTTTAAAAATGCATTGTGGTGATAAAGGAATCTATCGAGATGTTTATTCTTTGTCTGGTCTATGTAATAGTAAATAATAAACATTTTCCCGACATTCGAAATAAGTAGTTAATTAAAAACACCCAAAATAATTAAAAAATGAATATTTGGGAACTCGTAAATAAATATTTGGGAGCTGATTAAGTAAATAAACATTAAAACAATCGATAAGTTAAATCGAATTAAATCGATCGTTTCTTTTTACTAAAATCGATTATGCGTTTTAATTTTTACTTTTAAAACGAATCAATTCGATTGTTTGTTAATTCATTTATAAACCTCTGATGATACTCATAGTACGCGTATAACCAGTGAAGCGTACGTAAGGTGAAAATACAATAATTTTAAATTTTACTTGCAGAAGTATTTAATATTTTAAGAACTTTTCATAATATAGAAAACCTGCATGGAGTATTGAGGAGTTACGTACAAAACACACACCACACACACATGTACAGAGTCTGTATTGCAAATGGATATACATTGTATAAAAGGCTCTGAATAATGGGAACAAAACAGACGGAGGGAGAAATCAAAGCATAGCAACAATATTTCGGAAACCGGAACCTCTTTTCGCGTATTGAAAATATTTTGTTTTGATAATACCGTTTGTTCCCAATGGTAACGATATAAATAATGGAGAAGAACCTCTCTCATTGAACGAATAGAGCTGGTACACAGGCATTCAGATGCCGACTTGTTTGTGCAACTGTATATAGGCCTATGTGTGATGTATAATATCTGCGTTTATGTGTGTTTGTAATCATCATTAAATTCCAGAACTCGCGCAAACGAACGTTTATGTCTGTCGCTCTGTCATTAAACTGTATTTGCGCTTTAATTATTTTGTTTCTTTCAATATTTTCTCCCTTCTTATATTTCATTCATTAATCGTCCATCATACGGTACACGTTTTGTTTATATGTTTTATGTGTTTGTCCGCTACATTTCAAACAGGATACAAGACAGAGAGAGAGACGAGACAGTAATCAGCTGATGAAAGAAGTGGCAGCAGCAGACCATCGTCAGCATCATTTATCAACGCCGGTATCCTGTTATCGTTGTTATCATTATATGCGGTTGTGTCGTCTCTCTCTCTCTCTCTCTCTCTCTCTCTCTCTCTCTCTCTCTCTCTCTCTCTCTCTCTCTCTCTCTCTCGCACCGTTTAAATACTGCGAGCTACGACATTATTTTATCATGTGTTATCAAAAGCGCACCAACATGACGGTTTCCATAATTATTCTGGTATTCTGGATTCCTCCTTCGCTTGAATATTATTTTCCATTTTTCTCTTGAAACTGCTTCCTTTTATTTTCACCATTTCTACACGCTGGAAAATTAATGCGATGGAGCGGTGTTCTGAACACCGTTTTGTTGATGAAACTCCCTTTATGTACAGCAGTCTCAGTACGCTGACGATGTTGTGATAACAGCCAGGTCAAGACAACGTCTAGTTTGCGTATACAAAGAGCTGAATCAAAAATCAAAGAGCTGGAATGGGACTCAATTTAAATATCAGCAAAACTAAATACATGGTGATTTCTGCATCAGAGAGGACAAGAAATTTATGTAACTTATGCATAGAGGATAATTCATTTTATGCAATTAATAAGTTCAGATACCTGGGTAACATGATAGATAATGAAGGGTCCATAACCATGACAATACATGACATGATGCAAATAGAAATAGGGCATATTATGCCAATAGCAAACACAATAAAATAAAAATATATAAGACATTTTTCAGACCGGTAGATACATGGACACTGACAAAAAAAGTAACAAGACTTGAAGATCGTCCAAACCTTTCAAGGAAAGAACATAAATATTAATTCTGCAAATTATTGATAACACTGAGTTTGTAATTTGAATAAAATTCCTCACAACCTGATTCTCCACACTAACGGTTGCAATTTTTGTAAATTTTGATTTTTGCTTGGACTGTAGTGTCTCTAAAGTAAAAAAATTTCGTACTTATAGTATATTCGGATTTGGATTCTATTTAGTCTAATGCCTCGCATGGCAACGGTTGTTACTTATGGAGGCGAGCATTGATAAAATAGGAACAAGAAACACTAAGAAAGTTTAAAAGAAAGATCATAAGACGTGTTTCTGGCCCGGTTAAAGAAGGTGACGAATGGAGAATAAGAAATAACCAGCAGATACAAGAGCTATTGAATCATGAGGACATTGTAAGATTCATAAAGGCTCGATGAATACAATGGCTAGGTCACCTGGAGCGGATGGATGATGAGCGTATGCCAAAGAAAATCCTGAGGCCGCAAGTCTATAAAAGCAGAAAGAGGGGCCCAACCATTAGGATAAGATGGTTGGATGGTGTGCCAGAAGATCTCAGAAGAATGGATGTGAGGGGTTACATCGAGATTGCAATGGATGGATAGAAGTCTTTGGAAACGACTGCTGTTGGAAGCCACGGCTCACGTTGGGCTATAGTTCTGAAGAAGAAGAAGAATCTCAGCGGACGTAGTTATGTACAATTATGATGATCCTCGACGCTACAGTCCGGACATCCAACACAACTCATCTCTGTTCTGTGTTTGTCTGCGCCACTGCCCTACCCGCAGGCGGTGTAGATCCTCTTCCGAATCTTTCACCCATCTTTTACGGGTCTCCCTCTTCTTCTTCTTCTACCATCCAGATCTCCATTTAATATTTTCTTCAAAGCTCTAGTTGTTCATGATCCGTTGTAGATGACCTGTTTCTTCTGATCTCAGTAAGAGTATCTAGCGCCCCCCCCACCCCCCAAATTCTCTCCAGCTCTTCGTTTGTACGTATTCTCCGCGCCTCCTGACTCCAAAAATCCTTCGCAATATTTTTTATTTTCCATCGCTTAAGCCGACTCTCTTCCTTAACTGTCAGCATCCGTTCCTCACTTCCGTGTATTACAATGAGTCTTAAGATGGTCTTGTATATCTTAATAAATTATTTACCTTAAATTATCCGCCGTGTGATTTCTTGTGCTTCGTCTATGACGCGTTTCAGAGCATATGCTCCATCATCAGATATTAAAAAGGTAAAACTATCACTCTTGCGAGATCGTTAAGAAGTTGAAATGTCAAAATTTGCATATGAACCGTACGCGGATTTGGGTGCGCACCCGTTCAAGTTCATTCTGCCGCTGAGCGGATACTACCTTATCGTAGCCCCAGCGAGCAGACTCAAGGCGGTATCGTACAATCGGTTGGATACAAAGTTCAGGTGGTCATTTAACACGATATCGCGACTCCTTGGGTTTGCATATGCACTGTAAATTTCTAATTCCTCCAAGGCATTCATGAAACGGCCCTTCTTACACACATGTAACGGTATTAAATTGGAACTAAAATCTGTGTAATTATGATTGTGTCAAGTCAGGTGTCGGGCGTAATTTGATTTAATGTTGTCAATGTTTCTTATTTTCTTAGGTAAATGTTCTCGAAATCGTTTAAGGAAATCTCTCCCTTGTATATCTGAATGTTTATTTTCCTAATTATATTTCTCGACCTCCGTACACTGCCCAAAGCATAACAACGTCTGTTCCCAGCTGATATTTGAGTACAGATTTCCTTTTGAAGGTCACTTTCAGTTTCCCCTGTTAATGTTACATCGTCTGCATAAAGCAAAATATTCTTACGACGGTCTCAGTGATCGTCGTAAGGTACAGTGGAAAACAAAATAGGCCTACAAGACACCAATGAAGTCGCTACTAATTACTATTTCAGCAATTACCAGCTTTAATTATCACAATTAATAATTCGTAATCAACTCGTACAATAACAATTCCAGTTAGATTTGTCCACACGCAATAATAATGTCAAATAATAGAGTTCCCACACAACTATTAACACAATAACACTTCACTCCGACAAACACTCGATCCGCGCTAAGGAAAATCGCTCACGTAACTGAACTCATAATCCGGCTTTTATGGCTTTTTATAGGTAGCGCACGCCTTCTAGAAAAATCTTCCATCCTCAATGTGCACGCCACTTAATGCTGACGCTAATGCGTATCTCAAGTGGCCTCTTGAAGAGTCTAGAACAAACTTGAACGCGGCCTTGACTGAGGCAACACCTGCCACACTTGACGAGGGGAGGAGTGTAGACTGTTCGATAGGATTCTCGCTACAATATGCAAGATGGCATGACGCAGTCAATAAATGATATTACAGTAATCAAAGGTCTTTACGTGATAATAACAACATATAAGCCAACGTTTCTCAAGATATGGGGGAGCGCGACCCATTGCAGATTCTGAGGGGGCCTTTCATGGGTCGCGAAGTCAGCCTCGAAAATTTATAAAATTCATTTACTGCGTCTTAGAAACCTATTACAATTATTATTAATTCAAACACTTTTTGCTACAATCTATTTCTTGATGCATATATAATATATTTAATATTTATAATTTCTTTACCTCAAGATCTTTTTCCCTTATTTTGAACATGTTTCGGGAATCATATTGTTCCAAATGGGGGGAAAACATCTTGAGGTAAAGAAATTATAAATATTAAATAAATTATTATTAAGTAGAATTACGTATGTACAATTTGTGTAAGTGTAAAAGAGGGTTTAAAGTACTCGATATTGGCAAAAATATGATTATAAACTGGGTGCACAACCCTATAAGTGATTCTTCCTGCGCCCACGCTTATGGATTCCATGAAGCGTAGAATCCTTCAACGTGGGTTCCGGACTTAAAAAGGTTGACAACTACTTCTGATAAAAGCTGTTATTATTGTTATCAGACGTGTTCCACGTGTAGCTAAACGCTTAAAGGAAAATTAATTAAGATTTTATTATTATTATTTCACAGCAGGCGATTTAATTAAAAGCCATCTGATATGAAATGGAGTTTCTAATTCCGCTCGCGCGAGAAGGAGGCAACAGAGATAATTCGGAGAAACCAACCAACGAAGTCAAGACCTCTCTCTCTCTCCCTTTTGCCTGAGTACCTCAAGTACTTCTGTACGCTGGTGTGTGTGTGTGTGTGTGTGTGTGTGTGTGTGTGTGTGTGTGTGTGTGTGTGTGTGTGTGTGTGTGTGTGTGTGTGTGTGTGTGTGTGTGTGTGTGTGTGTGTGTGTGTGTGTGTGTGTGTGTGTGTGTGTGTGTGTGTGTGTGTGTGTGTGTGTGTGTGTGTGTGTGTGTGTGTGTGTGTGTGTGTGTGTGTGTGTGTGTGTGTGTGTGTTTTGCAGCACGCGGAGAGTTTTAATGCTTTCTGGTATTCAACGCATACGTAATTATCTCTGACGCAAAACCCTTTATATATTTCTACTTATGTCATTATTATTCTAATTTCCACGAGTAAATCTTATTGTTAGAAAAAACCCTCATACAACTCCACCGTATCCTTTGCTTATATAATACACTCCTCCGTAATTACTGCAGACCGTTTTTAACCGATTAGCAGAATATAAAGAGAGAAACATAGAATAAATATCAAGCAGGATTAAGTAACCGAACAAACGGAGGGTTTTATGTTTAACCTTCCGACTTTTTCTTTTACAGGATAATAACAACAACAATTCGTTTGCTGTGTTTGTAAGATACCAACAACAATGCCAGCGAGTTTATTGTTGTACTCTTCCAAATTCCGTTCTTCTGTTGCATTAATTATTGTTGTGTTCTTACTATTGTTTGAAACAGATTTCATTTCAGTGATGAACGTATGTTTTCCTACGTTGCATAACAGCCATCCTTTCTGTGAGCTGTACTTATTGTTTTTTTTTTGTTAATAATAATTGTATTTTGTTCGTTTTCCTCTTTTAGGTTGGTCGTTCTTTAAAAAATGTCTGCCTCTGTTAAACTGCTTCGTTGATTGTGTAGCGTTTTCTTAATCCAGTATACAGATCCCGAAACTCAAAGATTTTGAAAAGTACCCAATTTTACAGCGAAATCGTTATGTTGAAGGTTCAGTTATCAGACAAAACCTTTTAATTGTTCTAATTATTCTAATCCCTAACCCATAATTTTTCACAGTTTTGCAGGACCGAGATCAGTTGCTACTTAGTCTTACAAAAACCTTCAAATGTCTTTACTTCTTTATGTTTGGTCCAAACATAAATTAAAGGAACCTTTATTAAGGAAACTGGTCTTGTTACAGTATTCATTTTTTTATATATTTTAACCTATCCCTTATTTTCTACGATCTTCAATTTTTTTTTTTTATGTTACTATTTAGTAATAATTAACTATTACTTGGCAAATTTATTTGTTTAGGTTCTTCTTCCCCCCTACGCCTCTACACATCTCCTTCTTCTTCTTCTTCTTCTTCTTCTTCTTCTTCTTCTTCTTCTTCTTCTTCTTATTCTTCTTCTTCTTCTTCTTCTTCTTCTTCTTCTTCTTCTTCTTCTTCTTCTTCTTCTGTTTATAAGTACTTAAAGTCCTGGTTGTTACCATAATTTATAAATATTATTATTAATATTATTATTTATATCAATATTAATATTAATATTCATTAATCATCATCATCATATTCACATTTAATAAGGATTAAACAAAAAAAAATATTTTTTCCTGTCCTAAGCAGACAGACTGGAGCTTTTCACTCCAACGCTTCTTCGGGCGCCCGATATCTGTCCGTCCTTTCGGTTTATAAATCAATAGTTATTCGGAAATGTAGCAGTCATCCATTCGGTTAAGATGGTTTATTTTTGCCTATATCGGGCAATCCAATCAAGTAATATTTGAGTCGGGCATATTTGAATATTTTGGATTTGAGTCGGGCAAGGCCTACTCATAATATTCAGTTCCTATCTTCTGCATCTACATTTATTCTGCGATCTTGAAGAGTACAGACTATCCTGCCACGTGCCTGGGAAACCTCATTTCGACCGCTTGAATATGATGACTGGCCTCGGATTTCTTTAAAATCCAAATATTCATTTATATTAATTAATTAACATTGTTTATAAAATATAGCCAAAATATTTCCTCACTGGTTTAGTTGAAGAGACTTTGACTTCTAGGAAGGCCCTTATTTTAATTCTCCGTTTTAGTAGTACTTGCTTTAAAGTTTTTCAATTCTCTCTGGTATACTGACTCTTAACACTTCAAGATAAAAGAAGGAAATGAGAGAAAATAATAATATTAAATTATCAAATTAAACAAGACCTTTTATTGTCGTCTATATCGATATCAATAGAGTATCGAGGCTTGAACTACTCTGCTATATTTACGCGCAAGAGGTTTTAAAGGTGAAAATTAGACGCGAATTAAAAAAAAAAATTTACAAAATTAACAAATAGTAGTAGTAACGGTAAACAAGTCCCTTAACTCAGGCGTCGCGGATTCGAAAAACTGTTGCTAATTATTATTTACATTTTCTTGTTGAAGATGCAAAATAGATTTAATTTTCCACTAAATAAACAATAAATTATGACGCACGTCTCTGCAACAGTGATTAAAATACAAAGTTTACAATCAAGAGCTATCGATTGTCTCAGGCGTCGCGGATCCGCAACATTGTCGCTAATTAGTATTTGCACTCCAGCCGCGATGCGAAACGAAGTTTCACGACGCGAAAAGGTAATGAAATAAATCAACGTTTATATGTCGATTTATGTACACGTTATAAACAAACACATTTACGGGCGTCGTAAAACGGAGCAAGACATTACATGAAACCCACACAAAACACCGGTTTTAAAATGGTTAACATGCAAATACGCTTGTACAGGCTCGAGAGTTCATTAGCAAAAGTAAAGTAAAGGAAAGCCAGATTAATAAGCTGTCAGGTTTTAATGCAATAAATTCAAGCAGGCCGTTGTACTGCGCGATAAGATAAGCACGCAGGTTCGTCGCTGCCTCCGTGTTTACGGCTTCATTAGAGACGCAGTCCGGCTAACGGGCATCAAACTCGCTACACACCTCGCCTTCTATCATACGTGGTCGTTGTTGCAGTTAATAATAATCGTACCCGCGGACGGTGAATTATTTAAAACGTTTGGACCGTGAAATTTATTACACCGAACACGTTATTCAGTTAGCAGTGGCAGCGTTTGTTGTCTATTCACACGCCCTGCTGTTTACTGTACACAACGCAGCGTGCGACTACTAGATAAACTGATATTTTGACGGCAGTGACTTTTAAAATAACTTCTATCGCACATTTCACACACTTTTTCTTCGTTTTCTAATTATAACGCTTCTAAAACACGTTACATCTAGTATAATTGATCCAGGCGTGTTAATAAAAGTGTTTTTGTACTTTAAGAAATATTATTCCTCTTTTTCTACGTGTTTCACCACAACTTCTGTGTCTGATGTCGCAATTCTTGTTCTGTACAAATTGAATTCCATTTATTTACATTTTAATTTTTGAATTAGTTTTTAACCGTTCTACACAATATTAGCTGAAAGCTAGAAGTAGTCACGTGGCAAAATACCAACAACAATAAATTTCTCTCTGTGACACCACTCGCCAGACAAGTTTGTTGCCGTCCTCTCCTCCTTGCTCCTTCTTGTCCCACAAGCTTGATCAACGCAACTTCTTTTCGGTCTTTTAATATTTCTTCTTCCTCCGGGTTTACAAAATAGGATTTTTTTGCATCCGTTCGTTCACCATTACCTGGTTGAAGCTACGTGAACTTTTGAGCTCTTCTGATAACTCATATTAAGTCCTCATCGTACTCTCTCTCTCTCTCTCTCTCTCTCCCCCCTCTCTCTCCCCCTCTCTCTCTCCCTCTCTCTCTCTCCTATGGCACTAAGGTCCCTGCTCAATGATTCTCCTCCATTCTTCTCTGTCTCTGTCCATTCCTCCAGCCTGCCACTCTCAGCCCCCTCAAATCCCCTTCCACATCTTCACACCATCTCCTCCTCGGACGTCCTCTTCTTCTTACTCCCTCCGGCTTCCTTCCCAATGCCATTTTTGGGCCTCGATCACTTCTCATTCTCACCACGTGCCCCAATCATCTCGACCTCTGCGCCTTCACTCCCGCAACTATGTCCGCTCTCCGTAAAGGTCAATCATTTTTGCTTTTCCATTTCCGCTGCTGAGTCAGTCTCCGTAGATCCGTCCGGCTTAATCCTTGAGCTTCCATAACAAATACTTTTTCCAGGGAGAGGTTGTTAACCTCTCGCCCAACCCCTAACTTGGAGGGCCAGGAATTTTGGGCTGTTAGAGTGTAACCATTGTTTTTTCTTTCATAGGGAAGTGTATTGTATAATTTGTGCATTTTAGCGAACAACTAGGATTGACGGTAAGCGCTCACGTCGCAAACTCGGCGAACTACCTGCTTGATTAAGAAGGTCGAACGAAGGCGGGAATAAATTTGAATACTCCAGACCGTCGTAGCTAAGATCGCTAAACCCTATTATTATTTATTCATTTTAATTGTTTTAAGTAAACAATTTGGCGCCACCCGGGATTCATAAACACCTATGAAACAACAGGTAAGGTTTCCACTCGCGTTGTACTGGTAATTGAAGGATCGCTACGGACATCGTTAGAGCAAAACATAGAAGTAACGACACCAGTGTGAGGCGAACACACGAAATACCTACATTTTACAGAGACGTGCAAATCTAATCGTTACAGATTGGCGCCCAACGTGTCTTCCCCTAGACACAGTTGATTCCACTACAGCTTAGAGTAGTCTGCAGTATTTTTAGTTTATGGCGTGCAATTTTTCTGAATCATCAGCCACCACTGGTGTCACAGTTGTTTTGGGAGATGACCTGTAAATCGCGCCCAATAGGGTCCTTATACCTACCGTATACCTGTCAATCAAGCGTATTCTTGGAAGTGTGGTTCCTGCTTTTCCACTAAAAACTATAATCGTTTCTCCTACATCGTCGTCTTTCAGAATAAAACTACTGCCATCGTTCATAGTTAGGATTTCTGCTTCAAGAACTACTTCTTGGGATGATTTCGATTCTTTTTTATTTCCTCGTGGTTTTGTTCGGTGATTGTATAAAGTCCTGTTCATTACTTGCTGTTCAGACATTTCCGTGACTAAATCTTAATTTCTATTATGCAGGTCACCTAACTCTTCTGAGTAGATTTTAGAAATTGAAGTGTCTTTTCCTCACGTGCTCTCGCGATTTTCACTGATTTTTATTTGGGCGCGATTTTCATATATCCGTTTTGGGAAATGACAACTGAGTTGTACGTATTTTTAGCACTCGAAACCGTGTCGTCATTTTCCGCAACAACGGAGAAACCGCTGCAATATGATAGTAACGCATCCCAATCCGGCAGTTAGCCCGCGCTGCCGTCATTTCCTACGGGACTGGCAACAATTATACAGTGCCGTGTCGCTAAGTACTCAGCTGGGATCCGATATCATAACGGCAGCGGCTGCTCAGAGTTAATGTGTCGACGCACTCTCGACGCGCGAATACAAAAATCTAGTTAACAACAAAGGACGAAAGTTGATGTTCAGAGCGCGGGGGTTGGTTAATGTTAATGTTACCACCACCCCTTTCAGAATACATTACAAACAGGAAATTTTAAAGAATATTCAAGACTGCTAAGTTGCTTCCTTATTCCTACAGCTTCCGCTGGTGCAAGACCATTAGCCTCTTTTTACTCGGTGCTGCATTATACCTCTTTGGTATTGCTAATCTAGGTTGACTTCTTTTCCTTGTCTCATAACGTCTTGTAACGTGCAGAGTCGTTCATTCTTATCGTAGGCTCATACACAATTGTATGCGCTTCTATATTTCTTTCTTGTGGAAAAAAAAACTTTTGTCAAGTTTATTTACAATTTTAGAACAAGTGAAGCGAGTTCTCAGTTTCAACTCGACCGTTTTTATCTGTCGACCTTATATATACATCTACATGTTGCAGTAGGCCTATGTCTCACGATAACTTTCGAACGCATCAACCGATTTTCGTAAAACTTGATATCCGTGTCTATACTTATATCATACAGAACCCTAATGTTTTGAGATTGTTAACCGTAAAAATAGAGAGGGGAGCCATAAAATGTGAGGAAGACAAAATTGTGACAAAAGTCGTAAAAGCTCGTAGCAGTCTCAAGTTAAAGGGAATTTTAACCACAATCTGAATGCAGTATTCATTTTTTGACATTCCAAAGGTTTTGGGTGACAGAGCCCAAAAAAAGTCGGTGAATATTTTGATAAAAACACAAAAATCATGTAGGGTAGTACCAAATTAGAGAGAATTTCAAATAACATCTGAGTGTAGTATTAAGTTTTGGAAATTTAAAAATTTAGAACACCGGGTTTCAATAAATGAAAAAAAAAATGAAAAATTTATTGAAAAATTGAAAAAAATGAGAAAATCAGCAGAGTGTCAAACTAAAAGGAACTGTAACCCTAGCCCGTATGTTTCGAATGTTTAGCGGTTACTGTCTGTTTGTGCGCTGTACAACTGTTATATTACTAAAGAAATATCTTCAAATAAATACACTACAAGTAGATTTACTTTCACCTGATACACGTTTCACAAAAATTATTCTGTATCTGTCCAGAACTTAAATCCAGAAATTATTAGAAAATAGGATGTCCACATTGCAATAAATTTTACGTAGGCCAGACGAAGAAAAAACTGTCCGAGAGATTCATTCAACATCGCAATGCGTTTCAAAAAAAAAATAATATTAAAAATATAATTTAGGCACGCACTGTTTAAACAATAAACATAAATTTACAGACGTTCAAAATGTCAAATTAATTAAAAACGTACAAAAAGGTAACAAAATGAATAATCTGGGAAAATCTTAATATTTACAAACACAATAATAATAATCCTTAAATTTTTAGTGACCGTCAATCAATGAATGTTTTAGTGGATGGTTAGTGAGGATCGGTCAATAATACAAATTTTAGCTATTTTGCGTCGACGTTTCGACAATATTTATTGTCATCTTCAGGACAATTGTTGCTGACGCCAAACACACAACTGTCCATTTGGCGTCAGCAACAATTGTTCTGAAGATGACAATAAATATTGTCTAAACGTCGACGCAAAATAGCTAAAATTTGTATTATTGACCGATCCTCACTAACCATCCACTAAAACATTCAATAATAATAATAATAATAATCTACTAACTAAAGAACAAATTCAAATAAAAACAAAACAAGACGATTTATTTTAAATCACCGATTTATTAGAATAATAAATAAAACATTAAATATATAATAAATAGCTGACTGCATAAACATTAAAACAATCGAAAATAGAATCGAAGTAAAATCGATTATCCGTTAACTATATTGTAAGCGAAACATTCAATTCCAAATCAAAAAAAAACCTCTGAAGATAGAAAATAATTTCTGTGAAACGTGCGTCAGGTGAAAATAAACCTACTTGCAGTGTATTTACTTAAGGATATTAACACGTGAGACCTGCAGGAAACTCAACAAGCTACTTACAAAGGAATAATGTACTAAAGAAATAGTAGGAAAATCGTGATTTTAGTCATTTTACCCATAACTGAAATATTATCACTGTGTAAATTTACGTAATAATAAATGTACTTCAGTCAAAACAGTAAGCGAGTACTGCAGCTAGTGCAGTATACACTAATTGTGGGCAGTCATGATCGTCAACCGTGTGTCAGTCCTACTTCCGAGGCTTCTACGCGTATGAGAACCGACAGTAAGTGACATATGTACAGGTTGCCAGTCTTGTAGCAAATGGGACAAGTAATAAGGCTGCTGTGTTTAGGCCTATTTCGTGCCTGTTTTTCTTTCGGGGATGTCTTCCTGTTGCCAAAGTTTTCTGGTCTTGCGGGGCGAAACACCTTTGACGTTTGAAACGTCTTAAAACACCATTTAATTATAACAGTCATGTCTCATAAATATTCATTACTGTTAGCAAAACCAAAAGTCGAAAATTTGTAATTACTTTTACAACCAGGAACACAATACTTAAGTGGCATTATTGTTGACGAACCTACACTAAAAGAATTATATACAATTTATTATTTCCGTCGACTAACGTTTTGTTATAAATTAACTTCGGAAGGTTGCTGTAAGTTAAAAATTCTAAGCACCTATCCTAGTTAAGCTGTATAAACACGTGCAAATTTTATTTTAGGTTATGTTTCAATAAGTACGTGGGTTGATCAACACGTGTTTGAAATCAACTTAAAAAAAAAACACAACAAACACTAATAATACTGTAGTTGTTGCGTCTTAGAAGCTCTTGAGTTGTTCTTAGGAACGCTATTGGAGTTTGCTGGTTTGTGATGAAATAATTGAGTGGACTGTATAATGTTTCAGAAAATGATGGTTTATTGAGTCAAAGCGACATATTTGATTTCTTATTAAAATTTAGATCGACATAATTGATTGCTGAAGCGTGCAGATTTTAACACGGCATGAGTGCCGGAGAACTGAATAGAAATAAAGCGGAGGCTTGCATTGCAACCCATAAGCCTAGATGGCCTAAATAAATAGTCGCATGGTGTCCATGCTAATAGAATTAAGTACTGAAAAAAGAACTGTAAGTAGCCGCTGCGGCGAGTGAGAACGAGTGATCAGCTCGGAGTCTTTAGTAGAACTAACGTAATTTTGTCTGTAGTCAGCCGGTCTGAATCTCGGCTGGCGATAACGCGAACAAACATGACGTCATCTACACGCTCCGCAACATAGTATTTAGTTTACAAAATACACATGGGTACAAAGTTTGACCAACATTAAACAGCACTACTTCGCTACAAAAATCGTCACTAACAACAAACTGTAACAAGACCTTTGTAAATTTTACTACAAAGTTAACCGCTCACACGATACAGATCACATTCCATTCAACTGCCGCTCCGGCCTCAGACGGAAGCAACATTGCCACGTCTACTAGACCCGGCCGTGGATGTGGGCGTAACCAACCAATGAATGGTGCAGCGTAAATCAGAAGACAATTACTCCTGATGGTATTTATTTAAACAGACATGAAATCATTTAAAAAATTTACCTTTCTAAATATTTAAAATATTTTTCAGCTGATCTGCAGTCAATGCTACGCAAGTTATTTAATAATTATTTTGTAAACTGTCAACTTAAAAAAAAAAAATACATACAGCATCAAACGGAATTTTATATATATATTTTTTCCGTGCGCGCGCGCAAACTGGTTTGCAGCAGCAGCAGCAGAGAACAACAGCAATTAGGCAGCAGTTGTCACTAAAGAGAATGTCACAGGCCAACAGGCCTACACACGTCGGAATGTAGAATATGCACCGGGGTGTCACTGTCGCATTCTTTGTAGACGTCCACACACACACACACACACACACACACACCTTGTAGCCCACTAAAAATATATATACAGTATATATAAAATTCCGTTTGATGCTGGGAGTATTTTCCTATCAAATATTCCCAGCGCATTCTCAGTACCTCCGCTCAGAACCCACGTCTCCGGTGCTTACAGTAGCACTGGGACAACCAGTGTATTCTATAAGACTGAAATTTCCTTTGTAACCTGAAGTAAGCCCTGTCAGTAAGAACAAGTCTTCTTTGGAGTTCCTCCTCCATAACATTTTTATTGGTCACAAGTGAACCCAGGTAAGTAGACCTAAATGCTTCCACTGTCTCAAATGTGTAGTCCCCAAAGCTCGTTCTCGGACATTTTTCCGAATCGAGTACCCCGAATACATATTTTTGCGGAAAGTGAATGTCCCGAATTTGAAAAACCCGAGTCCAATATCACGAATCTATTTTTCCGAAGAGAATTACTTTGTTTACTTTTTCAATTCGAATTTGAACGATTTCGTGGTTACTAATTCAGGATCATGTATATACGGGATACTCGATTCGGGAAAATGTATTCGGGTATTCAATTCGGCTAAATAACCATTCGTGGTAAAAAAGTCATTCGGTTTTTAAGTTTCCGGAAATTCGATTCGGAGAAGTGTCCGGGAACTCCCAAAGCTAATGTACTGGGAATCCACAATGCCATATCTACTGCTTCGAGCTTGTGATCTCAATTGTTACATAAGTTTCTGTTCATATAATTCATATATATTGATTAGGATAGTAAGCTAACAAAATTTAGACGCATCTGTGGAACTATTCACAGGTATCTGAAAAATAAAACACCGAAAGATACCCGAATGAAACTGTGGCTGTCCCCACGTTCCCACATTCCTGTATACTAGTGAGACGTGGACTCTTGGTAAAAGGGACCTGCAGAGGATTCAGGCACCCGAAATTAAATTTCTAAGAGGGACGCAAGGTTGTTCTCTCTTGGATCGGAGAAGTAGCGAGGATATTAGACGCGATTTAAACATTGTAGGCTATCATTGCACCAGAAGATTGAAGACCACAAAAGGAGATGGTGTGAACACATGAATCGCATGCCTGATATCCGTCTACCTGTGGCTGGCTTGGGTTATCATCCTACTGTGAAGACAGATGTCAGTAGACCGAGGACCGAGGAGATGGGTTCCGGAACAGGTGTAAGGACTAGTCCTTGGAGTGGTGATGATTATGGTTATGATAACTCATATACAGTGTGCGTGTGTGTGTGCGTGTGCGTGTGCGTGTGCGTGTGCGTGTGTGTGTGTGTGTGTGTGTGTGTGTGTGTGTGTGTGTGTGTGTGTGTGTGTGTGTGTGTGTGTGTGTGTGTGTGTGTGTGTGTGTGTGTGTGTGTGTGTGTGTGTGTGTGTGTGTGTGTGTGTGTGTGTGTGTGTGTGTGTGTGTGTGTGTGTGTGTGTGTGTGTGTGTGTGTGTGTGTGTGTGTGTGTGTGTGTGTGTGTGTGTGTGTGTGTGTGTGTGTGTGTGTGTGTGTGTGTGTGTGTGTGTGTGTGTGTGTGTGTGGATAAATCGAAACTGAATTGAATTACAAATCGGTGTCGTGGGCACAACGCCTTCCACGAAGCTTATAAAAGTATGATTAAGTAATATGTATTTTAAACAACACATTTCCTTATATATGATACATTATAGGGATTAGGCTAATCAGTATGAAAACATGTGTTTGTAAATACAAGGAAAAGTACTGCATACATAAACATAATGCAGTCGGGTAGCCCCCGCACTAACACACACACTCACACGAATGTTTAATTTGTGCCACGCGATAGGACTATAACAAATAGTTTATAAACTTCTCTCGCGTGGACTAGTTATTAAAGCACCAGTTTCTATGGAAATGAAAATTCATTTCAACTCTTATTATTACACAAACGTTACTACACGTCAAAGTCCATTTTAAAATCCAACGGCAGCGCAGCTTAGCGGCAGTATCAACAACTAACAGCAAAGCAGTATTCTATATAAAATCTTGTTATTACGAAATTTATCTTTCCTTTTGTTATGAGGATGTAATTTATTCTCGCATACATATTTCTATTGTTGGCGTGTGTATATGTGTGCCTTACAAGAAATGTAAACACACAGACAAGCGACTTTATTTGCTCGTATTTATTACTTTATCCGTTACACGCCTAAACGATTTTTTACGACTTACGAAGATTATTATCTTCTCGTGTACCCAGTATTTTATTGTCACAGTGGTGGGTTGGGAAATTTCAATAAAAGTAAAAATCGTCTCAACAAATCTCGCGCGCCCACGCACCCGTGCGCGCGCGCGCGTCAGCAATAAATGTGCTTGCAATCTGACAGCGTCGGGCCCACGACCGGCCATGAAGTATATGTCGTGTACCCGTGCAATGGTAGCAGACCACTTTATGGGACAGCTGTCGGTTGATATACTGTCCGGGCCTGCGGAAGGTCTCTTTTAACTGCGACAGGCTATATATAGAGGGCACTGGTCAGGCGGAGGAGAGAGAGAGAGAGACAGACAGAGACAGACAGACAGAGAGACTGAGAAGGGGTAACGGGACTAAAGGCTTCTATACGCGAGAAGGATTCAAATGGTGCAACAACCAAATTTTTAATACTATCGAATTACGCTCTCTTTGGGTGCCGAAATAATTTGGATATCAAACTCTACGATGTACGATGCACCGTTAAATCGTATTAGTCCTTGTTTTGAAAATTTTTGAAAGTCAATCAGAGCGTTTGATCCCACCACTATGAGTGAGTTAGAACAAATAAAGACTGAAGGAGAAATCGTAGCAAGAGCTGACGTTTGTATTTAGATATATACTACTGTAGTATGCTCTCTGACCTGCAGTACTCGCTCGCTGTTCTGAACAAAATGCAAAATTTCGACAGTAGATAAAAAATTTCAGTTCTGTGAAAAATTACGAAAATTCTGATACCACTATCTTCTTAGTAAAATGTTAAATATAAAGCAGACAATCGTACAATAAAAACTGAAAATTCAAACATTTGGATTCGTTTTAAAATTCTCTACACCCTGACATTCAGCTGATATTTAAGATTTATCCAAATTTTTAATCCTCTTTTTGGACTTGGGATCGAAAAACTTTCAAATTTCCAAAATTCAGATACACTATATTCAGATTTTGGTTAAACTTCTCTCTAATTTGATACGCATGACCACGTGCAGTGACGTGTGCGTACAAGTGAAGATGTCGCACTGTTAATCACAAAGGCGAGCCTACTGGATTAACCTACTGGTTGTATTGCCCCAGCGGTGTGTAGACGGGGTTGGGTTGACTCAACCTTGAGTCGAACGTTGTGATGAATGAACGTCACGCAAATCGAACTTCCTATCAATGACCTACCCCTCCACACAGAGAAATGCAGACAATTTAATTATTTCTTCTCCCCCCCTCCGTCAATGACTACTTAGATTTAATATGCTACGCTCAGGGAATAAATGTTCCGCATCGCTTGAGACTAGGTGACATCTTGCACATCGTTAGGATTACGGATCGTTGAGTATTGTTTCAGATGCCCCTTCCAGACGTTACTTCCGGCACCCAGCCTTGGTCTGCTATGTCACTACAATGCTACGCGGTGAAGTATAAACAATACTGGATTTTGAAGCGGTCCAGTACAGCAGTATTAGAGTGAGGCTCGGAAATGTTCGTTATTTTGACTTGCACGTTTAGGATTATTGTGTTAATTAGTGTAAAACTGTAATAAGGTTACATTCATTGTTGTGTATTGGACAATTTAACTTGAATTATTTCAGGTTAACAAAGAAGTCCTTTGTTGATTTCTAACTTTTTTTGTGTGTACAATGATAGTTTATGATGATGGCTATATCTACATTAAATGGAGCCCTGTGGAATACCCAAACTACAGCAGAAACTAAAACCAAAATATTTAAAACCATTGTTAGGAGTATCATGACTTACGGCTCAGACGTTTGGACGACTAACAAACACACAGAGATGGACTTTTGGAGACGTTCGGCAAGAGTATCCGGACGTGGGAAAATTATAAATGAAGTCGTTAAGGACAAAATGAAAATGAAAAATTCAGTTGTTGATTTTATTCGAACAAAAAATTGCAATGGCACTGACAAGAATGGCACAGGAAATATTGTTAAGGAGAGTTATTGGAATGGACTCCACCAGGAAGAAGGAAAAGAGGAAGACCGCCTATCACCTGGATAGAAGAAATTCAGACTATCATATACAGAGGGAATGAGAAACTGAAGATCTTTGGATGGACAAGCAGCACTGAAAGATGAGAATTCAATCACTTCTGTAATCTTTGGTTCCGGAAAATGTGTAAACATTGTACAGCCGGAATATAAAGAAAATGATAATTTAAAATTAGTGACTTATTTGGTGTCAATTATTCTCATTCCACTTTACAACACAACGATCTGTGTAACTGTAGTAACAATATGATCCTGTCTGAGTGGGTTATCAATAATACACCGCCCCCCCCACACTAACACTACCTGTACAGCGCTCTATTCCCTAAACACTTTCCTTCAAAAAGTGAACCACCGTTACGACTGGAACGCAAGACTCCGTCCATCCATCCAGACCGTAGCTGAATCCATCAACATACTAACATGAAACAGAAACTCTATGGATAACGGAGATGTTTCAAGCCTCTGCTTATATCATCCTCGGCTCTCCGTTCTGAACGCTGACCAACCGCTTGACGATGTTGTGGTGGTCAGTACCCTTGGGTTTGAGCTCTACCCCTCCACGGGTTACGGAATATCTGCTATCTAGGATTGAACGTCAGATAGTAGCATCCAACTCCACCGCACAAGGCGGACACAGAGTCGACGCCCCACAGTCGAAACCAATACATCGGGAATGTACTCGGGTTACCCCGATGCCGGTCGGGGCGCAAACGGGGCGTACCCTGCCTACGGGGCTCCCCGACCCCCGAGGAATTCATTTAGCAAACCCAGGGCAAGCGCCGACCCGCCTCCCATAAACAAGGGGTTGGCCCCCATTCTGGGGGACCTACCAGAGGCAGCATTAGCCACCATTTCGGGTAGTGACAAGAAACACCAAAAGACTTACTTTTATTGTAAATCGCCTGCTGTCATTTACAAAAGGAGGGTGGGAAGATGTTTCAAATAGTACACATCACACGTTCCTAGTTCCCCAAAGGACTCTCAAATGTTATGATAGTCCAGAGTAATATTAAAGTACTGAAAACAGAATTTAACACATACAATTAGAATATAGAAAAAATAATTACACTGGTGAAAGAAACTCAAAGTGCCATCATGTTTAAATGAAATGTTAGGTTAGGCTAGTGTGCACAACCTAACCTCACATTGTTTTCAAGTTAACATAATGTTTAAACTAACAATAATAGTAGACGGGGGTCGGAATGATTCGGCCTTGAGCCGAACATTGTGACGAATGAACGTACGTAAATCGGACTTACTATCACTAACCTCACCTACCCCTCCGTCCGGAGGAATGCTGACAATTTAATTATTCGTTTCCCCCATCCAGGACTACCTAGAACGCTAATCCTGGCTGAACGCTTTATCAGTAACATAACGTAGTCCTCTGTAAATCAATAGCAAAATCCACACACCTGTGTCCTGTAGGTTTGTATTCCCAGACTTGTTTAACCAGTCTGGAATCTGACATTCTTTCTAACTGTTCTTTTCAACGTTACTTATAATCTTTCAGTCTTTCATTCTAGTTAAAAACTTGTAACTCTTCTCTTCTGTCAAATATATTGCAACTTACCGTCTGCGGCTTCCAGAAACACAAAGTTGACATGTTTCGGGACACTTGTCCCATCATCAGAACTTAAAATAATTGTGTATCATTTAAGTTGATACATTTGTCAATTAATTAAAATATTAAAATTCAACATGAAATAAATAATTTAAAACAATATAAATACGTAAATGTCTAAAAGCGAGCGCGAACGTTTAACGATGTACATCGTACGGAGATTGACCGCGCACTGAATTACGTTTTGCTCCCACCACGACAATAGCGCAAAGCAGTGTTTGGAATTATTCCTTTTAAACTTCTCTTCTGGTCCCCATTCCTTATACGGTCACGTTTAGAGCACGTTGTAACTCCTCTTCAGAACGCCATTTCCGAGGTCTGTATTTTTCTGTCCTGTTGTACATAATTCACACACTGTCCGTACAGCGACCACCATAACTTTGTGGAACTTAATTGGATAATTAACTTTGTAAAAGTTAAACGGATAAGTTAGAAATGTAATAAACATAACAAGAGATCCTGAAGGAGATATAAGCGTTCTGTTTGAGGAACGCAAATTAGAACGCTGTCGATCAAAACAAGGCCTAACCTTGCCGCACACAAAGACAGAAAGACATATTCTGTCTTCTTAACGATCTTTTTTTATAAAAGACCAATCTTAAGACATTACAGTCATCGCCAGCCTCAGTACACTGATACAATTTCATGTCATAGCCAATAAATTATACTGAGTTGTAAGCATATCAGTACTTTGCCGGTAAATTTTTACAAACACAATTATCACTGTTGCACACCACTATAGAAAAATTATTCCGATTAGCGCTTTAAGCTTCTCAGCTCATCGTCAGATCGGAAATGACGATCTGACGATGAGCTGAGAACCTTGAAACCGCTAATCGGAATAATTTTTCTATAGTGGTGTGCAACAGTGATAATTCTGTTTGTGATTATAACCACTAACACAACTTTCTTAATTAAACTTCCGATAAATTTTTATAATATTTGAATCTGTAGTAAACTTGTCAGTATATTGAAACCAGTAGAATAAATAGGCCTACTCTTTTTTCAAGCGAACTTGTGTTTCAACACTCTACCGCCAAATAAAACTCGCTTCACCAACAACAACAAAATCTCCCAGCCGAATTACTTAGATACGCAACCGTAAATCTTGTACACAGACTTCTAATTGAAGATTGTTCTTCCGCTTTCTCAAGCCGTTGACTATGTTCTCTTGATTATGTTAGATCGTCTGGAATTTATCTAACTTCACATCGGTATCATAATTTTTATCACATAAGCTACTTGATATAGAAACTACTTATTTATTTTAAGAAAGCCTTATCAGAAAACTAGCCGGTGTATATAGTTTTACTGATATATATGTCAATATAAATGATTGATGGCAAAAAAAAGCATAAAAAACACTGCCGACGTGAAACATCGTATAGCGGGGTCGGAAACGTGGTGCCAACTAGTCTGTTATTACGTTCAGTAATGTAACAATTCATTTCCTTGGATTTTGTTGTCCATGACGTCACCGTTGATTAACTAAATATAAGTATATCACTACCGACTCGGAACTCAAAGTTTTTTATTGGTAAAAACGTAAAAGTTTTACCTTATAGCCTGTGCCAGTTTTCGCTTATTACAAGGTAATAAAACTGACGAAGCTTATAATAAGCGAAAACTGGTTCAGGCTATAAGGTAAAACTTTTACGTTTTTACCGATAACAAACTTTGTGTTCCCAGTCGGTAGTGTTATACTTACATTTAGTAACAATTTATTTTACATATTGCTGCCGGTATGGTCGTACAGTGCGGACGTGCGCGCCCCCAGAGAGCAACATACGTCACACACACACACACACACACACACACACACACACACACACACACACACACACACACAGCGTGTGCTGTCATCAATTTACTAGACAGGCACACACGGTATGACGCGACCAAGCTAATATACATTTTCAATATCGAATACAGCAACAGCGAAATAACGATAACCATACCGTGTAACGTATCGATAAACGTGAAATGTCTGGAGGGAGGAAACTCGTGAAAACGATCATCGTAAATAATGGCGACGGCGACATGACACATGAGCAGTGAACCGGAACGCGTAGTGATCGCAAGTTCGATGCCACTGTAACTCATAATAGATCCAGTGTGCACTGTTTAACAACAACTCTATGATATTATTGAAGGAGCGAAGCGAGCTGTCAGTTTCAACTCGCCCGTCTGGCATTTGTCTGTCTGTCTATCTGTCTGTTTAGGCGATGCTCACTATAACTTTCAGTTCACCAACCGATTTTCCTAAATCTTGTCATGCATCTCCACAATTTTATCCTACAGAAGCCTATTATTTTTGAGATTGATCGACCCAAACATGGGGGGGAAGAGAGAAAATGTTTTATTATTTATTCCGGTTGTAAACTTTTTTCGTAACCAAAAGTAGAGGGAAATTGGGGGTTCAAACTCACAAAGGAATGCCGCCTTCTTAAAAAACACTAAAAAAACACTAAAAAACATGATCTCAGAGATGACGCCGCCACCGCTGGACCCGCAGCATCCCGATGGACCACAGCACCGCGAATTTCCGCGAATAAATTTTTTTATTTTTTTAATTTGGTTTTTTTATTTTTTTAATTAAATTGATTTGGTGGGATGATGTTCAATGGACCACCAGCATCCGTGAATATAATTTTTTTATTTTTTTAAGAAAGCTGATTTGCATATCAGTGGGTGGTGTTGGGTGGGAGGTTGTTTTTTTTTTTTTCATATCAGTGGGTGGGGGGTGGTTCCAACTCGAAGCATTATAGTGTATACTAAAATATATGATCAGGTGTACCAACCTTTGCATGAGTTCAAATTTGTTGTGTGTTATAATGTATATTAAATCTATATGATCAGGTGTACCAACCTCTGTAGTATTATTATAGTGTATAGATATTTTATATGAGCAGGTTTGTCAACATTTTCTGTGGCGGGGGGAGGGAAATTCAAATATGTGTTATATTGTGTATGTATAGAGCAGATCTGTCAACATTTTTTTCTCTTCTGTGGTGGGAAATTCAAACTATATATGATCATAATTGGTACTCTCTCTCGCTCTCTCACACGTTGTGTATGTCTCTCTCTCTCTCTCTCTCTCTCTCTCTCTCTCTCTCTCTCTCTCTCGTTGTCAAACGTTATGCTCACCGGCATTATAGTGTATATTAAAATATATGATTAGGTGTACCAACCTTTACATGAGTTCAAATTTGTCGCGTGTTATAATGTATATTAAATCTATATGATCAGATGTACCAACCTCTGTATTATTCGTCCTCTCACTCCCTCTCTCTCACTCTCTCTCTCTCTCTCTCTCTCTCTCTCTCTCTCTCTTGTTGTCAAACGTTATGCTCAAACCGTTCTCCTCTCTCTGTGGTCAGTACCGAACGCATGTATATGAAATTAGAAAGTTTATTCGACAAATATTAACGTCCTCTCTCTCACTCTCTCTCTCTCTCTCACTCTCACTTGTTTCAACTGTGTCAACAAATAGTAACGTCCTCTCTCTCTCTCTCTCTCTCTCTCTCTCTCTCTCTCTCTCTCTCTCTCTCTCTCTCTCTCTCACTTTCACACGTTTCAACTATGCAAGGTTTCATACCCTTTCTCCTGTCTCCCTCTCGTACATTGAGTAGTCGGTGTGATGAATAAATAATTTTAGTCCTCTCTCGTTGTCAAAACGTCGTCTTCATTTTCAATGTATTAAATAATTAATTAATAGTTTTATAATGCAGTCAGTGTGATTGATCCTTGTTAGAAATATATATATTTGGCGTCAATGAACTACTTACCTGTTATGTTGTTACAGACAATACTTCTGTTTTAAGGTTGCAGTTTACACACACATAGGTTCAGTAGTGTATAGCGAAATAAATTAAAATTATACACATCAGTGTGATTGATCCTTGTTAGAAATATATATATATTTGGCGTCAATGAACTACTTACCTGTTATGTTGTTACAGACAATACTTCTGTTTTAAGGTTGCAGTTTACACACACACACATAGGTTCAGTAGTGTATAGCGAAATAAATTAAAATTATACACACACACATGAAAACGGCGGCTGAAATTCATACAAATCTTCTGATGTAACAGTTCACAAAAAATAAATTAATTGTACACATGTTCAGAGGTGTAGAGTGAAATAAAATAAAGTCATAATTTGTTTAAATGATTAAATATATTTTAACATTCACAATATAAAATTCACAATTAAATAAATACATTAGAAATTGATATTTTTCGAAAGTTTATATATAATTGTGTGTCGTACTTGTAGAAGAAGCAACCTGCACATAACAATACAACAACAACATTAAAATCATGTTAAATATCACACACACACAGATGCACACGCAACGCGCGCACATACAGACGCATACGCAACGTAATCACACACACACACACACACACACACACACACACACACACACACACACACACGCATACGCATACGCATACGCAACGTAACCAAACACGCAACGCGCCCACACACAGACGCAAACGCAACGTACACACGTTTGGGTTACACCACACACACACACACACACACACACACACACACACACACACACAGACGTACACGCACACATACGCAACGCGTCCACACACAGACGCAAACACAACGTAATCATATACATACATACAACATGTACATGTAGGACCAATAAACAGATAACAGATTTAAATATGCTATAGTCATTGTAAGACGTTACAATCATTGAAGTGTTTAATAAGTAAATTGTATGTATGTATATATCACTGAATAATAATAATATAATCGTTTGCTGCAACAGGTAAAGCAGTTACAAATAATTACATATAGGTTCAGAGGCGTATAGTGAAATAAATTAAAAATCCATTCATCAAAACTTTGTAAATTAGAATCTGCACTACATTCAAACATACGCACACACACAATGATAAAAAAATTGTTTATTAAAAGTAGTTTGTTACCTTAACGAGATACAATTTCCACATGCGCTGTCTGGTTCTTCATCCCTCGAAACACAAGATGTAGGTCGCTGGGATTTATATGACGGAGTTCTTCATCTGTAAAGACGTCAGCATACCTCTTAGGTAGATATACACGATAGCGGCGCTCACAATATTCCAACGTTACAAGCACAGACTTCCCATATCGCGTGTCCACATGCAACATGTTAACGATCGGATACTGTTTGTCCACTGTTAATTCTGCACAACGTTTGTACTCAATAGCAGAAACTGCGTTGAATTTTGTGATAAACGACATTATTTATGAGAAGTGAAGACGTCTGTATCAAGCAAGGTGGAACCATACAATGTCAGAATATTCGCTACAAAGAAGACTAGTGAAAGTAATGATGGTGATGTGGTCATCAGGAAAGTTCACGTTCATCGCCCGAAGCTTTGCATGTACATACACACACAGGCAGAATTAGCGCTGTTACAAAATATATATATTAGGAAAGTCAAGCCCACAGACTACTAGAAATAGTTATCGTTTGAAAAAAAAAAAAAGAAACCACACATTACGAACTAATATCGTTACAATAATAATAATACATAAACTTACGTTTACGGTCGTCCAAACTGAAGTATGGAGTGACAATAACTATAGATATCACAGTAAGAATTTTTGTTGTTGTTTTTAACAGGTGATGTTTTTCATCCCCTGAAGCTTTGTATGCAGAATTATGACTGTTACATAATATATATTAGGAAAGTCGTCAGAAATAGTTATTGCCTGCAGCAAGAATTTTTGTTGTTGTTGTTTTTAACAGGTGGTGTTTTTGCATGTACATACATGCAGAATTATGGTTGTTACATAATATATATTAGGAAAGTCGTCAGAAAAAGTTATCGCCTGCAGCAAGACTTTTTGTTGTTGTTTTTAACAGGTGGTGTTTTTGCATGTACATACATGCAGAATTATGGTTGTTACATAATATATATTAGGAAAGTCGTCAGAAAAAGTTATCGCCTGCAGCAAGACTTTTTGTTGTTGTTTTTAACAGATGGTGTTTTTCATCCCCTGAAGCTTTGCATGTACATACATGTAGAATTATGGCTGTTACATAATATATATTAGGAAAGTCATCAGAAATAGTTATCGCCTGCAGCCATATACAAGTTTACCTAATGAAATTAACAATGCTATGAGACACTTACATTAAAAATGTTTGTATAACAGAAAAATCATTAATTATCCACTCTCTAAGTGCGTGCACATTATGGTTTGTACATAGTGTAGAAGAAGAATTGCAATGTGTAAGACATAACGCCCCAGGAATGTCTTTTGGTACGTCTTTTGGGCAACCAATGTCATCAAGATTTATTATATGATAATGAATTATTTTCGATTCTAAAAAACGTTTTTTCTCAAGACCCTTCACAAACACATATTTATATATGTTCGTATACGTTGTTAACACTGAAACAAGATTGTCGTACGGTGTCTCTCCTTCATCCCATCTTAGCCCATGATAGTTTGTCGTTAACCAGCAGTTGGTTCTAGTGTATTTCGAATTCGTAACGACTGTAGCAGGCGGGGCGAAAATCCAATGTCTGTATGCAAAACGTGTTACGTCCATAACCGACAACTCCTTTACTATATAATTGCCGTTGTCATCATAAAAGCAGTGAAAGTCAATTATTACAGCAGCGTTTTCCATTATACTATAAAAAAAAAAAAGAAACCACACATTACAAACTAATATTTATAAACACAAAGATCGTTACAATAATAATACACAAACTTACGTTTACTGTCGTCCGAACTGAAGCGTGGAGAGAGAATAACTATCGATATCACAGTGAGAATTCTTTTTGTTTTTAACAGATGGAATTTTAGCAGGAGGGGGAGCAGAGTCGCCGTCGGCAATTAATTTGGCACGTACGTAAGATTTTAATAAAACAATTATCAGTTTTAAATAATAATTTTCGGAAACAACCCCGGGGGTCCTCATGCCACGAAACACGAGATGTAGGTCGCTGGGGTTTTATAAATTGTTTATTAAGTCTTTTAGAAATGGTCTTATACTTGAGCTTGGCCTGTTGACTATTGCTTTTAATTTTGTAATTTCTACAGGCGTTAACCGTTTCGGAGAAAAAAACCATTTATGGAGAAGATCCTCCTCCTCTTGTTTTGATGTGGTATTTATTCTATGATCCATCCTTCTTGTTCCTATAATAATAATAACAGTACCTGCTTCATTATCATATACATTATGTGCTATATATAAATATATACATAAGGCTTTCAACACACACACACACACACACATACCATAAATCCAGAACAGGAAAGGTATTATAACAAACATTACGAAAACAAGTACGTACATAGATCAACGTTTAAACAAACAGATTATTACCTGAATAAATTTTTTGACTATTGCTTTTAATTTTGTAATTTCTACAGGCGTTAACCGTTTCGGAGAAAAAAACCATTTATGGAGAAGATCCTCCTCCTCTTGTTTTGATGTGGTATTTATTCTATGATCCATCCTTCTTGTTCCTATAATAATAATAACAGTACCTGCTTCATTATCATATACATTATGTGCTATATATAAATATATACATAAGGCTTTCAACACACACACACACACACATACCATAAATCCAGAACAGGAAAGGTATTATAACAAACATTACGAAAACAAGTACGTACATAGATCAACGTTTAAACAAACAGATTATTACCTGAATAAATTTTTTTTAAAAACAGGACAGCGTATTATCTATATAACGTTCTGTTTCAGATAAGAATAGTTTGAATATAAAATGAAAGGGTACGTTGTATTTTGTTATGAGAAAATGCATTTCTAAATTTCGTTACATTTGTCAAAAGAGCTTATTGATCAGACGTATGAGTATTTATATTAATCCTTATGTAGCAAATACGCACGGATTCGTAAAATACAGCACTCAGGTGTAGGGCAATTAATCCTTTTTGTATTGAACGTATTTAAGTAGGCCTACTCGTGATATCAGTAAATTCTATCTAAACGTCATCTCAACGGAATCATTAAGTTTTTCAAAAGATCTTATTGATCAGACGTATGAGTATAAAATTGGAAATCTACAAACACATCAAAAATATCTGTCAAACCCCTATCAAACAAAAACCCCCGTTCTTATCGAGAGACAACAGTAACTGACCTAAGCACATGTGCTTCATTAGGCAACAGACCAAAAAATCAAATAGACGACTATAAGCTCAATTTAAATAAAATCTGAATATTCAATAAAATTTTTTTTTTTTTTAGTAACATATGCAAATCTTTTACTTACCTCTTAAATGTTGTTATACACACAATAGCCGATTGAACGATGAGTGTCTCATACAAATGAGAAATAGTGACATGTCGTCTTGTGTGTGTGTGTATGTATATATATATATATATATATCATACGGTGGTAGCGTACACGTTTGAAAGTTGATACACATTAAATTCTCTCTCTCTCTCTCTCTCACACACATTACAGAGATTGATATTAATTGCATGTATGTTCAGAGGTTGGGTGTCTAAATCGATGCATTTTACTTTCACTTTCTAATTTGACACATGGCTTACTTCCATACATAAATATCTATCGTCCATATCCGTCTACGAGTGTTGCTAAACGAAATTGAAAATGTTGTAATACATAACGGCCTGTGTAATAGTATGGTATGTTTTTTAGGACAGCCAAAAGCATGAAAGTATTATTTAAATCTGTATGGAAGTCATATATAAATATCGGGTCAGCGCTTGAATTATTTGCGCATGCGCATAACAGCTTTTTAGTACAGTTGCACACACACACACACACACACACACACACACACACACACACACACACACACACATCGACACTCACTTGCAACAACGTCTTACTTATCACACGTTCATGCGCTACAAATTGATATTATAAAACGTTTAAGATACACTATAATAACATAATACCAGCGTTATAACCGTACCTTTTGTTTTTCAGCGTTACGACGGCAGTGTGTACGTATGCGTCTGTGTGTGTTCGCGTGTTTGGTTACGTTGTGTACGTGTGCGCTCGTTGCGTGTGTGCGTGTTTGGTTACGTTGCGTATGTATGTGTGTGTGTGTGTGTGTGATTACGTTACGTATGCGTGTGCGTCTTAATGTGAACAATTTTACGTTTAAATAAAATCTGTACATACAATAAAATTATGTTTCAGTATTAATGATATAAATATTACTGTTTTATTATTTTAAAATACTGTATATATATAACCTAGGAACTTCGCAGGTGAAGAAATTAATTTCTATTTTTCATCTGTAACGACATGCGTGTATAATTTTAATTTATTTCACTATACACCTTCGCCACCGCTGCTACCACAGTCGTCAGTAATAAAAAAAGAAGAAGAAGAAAGATCAGTTAGGAAACGCATCAGTACTCGTTCGAAACGATTAACATCAGTCCCAATGGACCACAGCATCCGTGAATTTCCGCGAATAAAAAAAAAAAAAACGTAAAACGTTCTACTTACGTTTCATGTTAGGTTAAAAAATACAGTCCACGTACGTAGGTTAAAAATGCAGTCCACGTACGTTTACGTAACCGTACCTTTTGTTTTTCAGCGTTACGACGGCAGTGTGTACGTATGCGTCTGTGTGTGTTCGCGTGTTTGGTTACGTTGTGTACGTGTGCGCTCGTTGCGTGTGTGCGTGTTTGGTTACGTTGCGTATGTATGTGTGTGTGTGTGTGTGTGATTACGTTACGTATGCGTGTGCGTCTTAATGTGAACAATTTTACGTTTAAATAAAATCTGTACATACAATAAAATTATGTTTCAGTATTAATGATATAAATATTACTGTTTTATTATTTTAAAATACTGTATATATATAACCTAGGAACTTCGCAGGTGAAGAAATTAATTTCTATTTTTCATCTGTAACGACATGCGTGTATAATTTTAATTTATTTCACTATACACCTTCGCCACCGCTGCTACCACAGTCGTCAGTAATAAAAAAAGAAGAAGAAGAAAGATCAGTTAGGAAACGCATCAGTACTCGTTCGAAACGATTAACATCAGTCCCAATGGACGTGTACGCTACCACCGTATGATATATATATATATATATATATATACATACACACACACACAAGACGACATGTCACTATTTCTCATTTGTATGAGACACTCATCGTTCAATCGGCTATTGTGTGTATAACAACATTTAAGAGGTAAGTAAAAGATTTGCATATGTTACTAAAAAAAAAAAATTTTATTGAATATTCAGATTTTATTTAAATTGAGCTTATAGTCGTCTATTTGATTTTTTGGTCTGTTGCCTAATGAAGCACATGTGCTTAGGCCAGTTACTGTTGTCTCTCGATAAGAACGGGGGTTTTTGTTTGATAGGGGTTTGACAGATATTTTTGATGTGTTTGTAGATTTCCAATTTTATACTCATACGTCTGATCAATAAGATCTTTTGAAAAACTTAATGATTCCGTTGAGATGACGTTTAGATAGAATTTACTGATATCACGAGTAGGCCTACTTAAATACGTTCAATACAAAAAGGATTAATTGCCCTACACCTGAGTGCTGTATTTTACGAATCCGTGCGTATTTGCTACATAAGGATTAATATAATTACTCATACGTCTGATCAATAAGCTCTTTTGACAAATGTAGCGAAATTTAGAAATGCATTTTCTCATAACAAAATACAACGTACCCTTTCATTTTATATTCAAACTATTCTTATCTGAAACAGAACATTATATAGATAATACGCTGTCCTGTTTTTAAAAAAAATTTATTCAGGTAATAATCTGTTTGTTTAAACGTTGATCTATGTACGTACTTGTTTTCGTAATGTTTGTTATAATACCTTTCCTGTTCTGGATTTATGGTATGTGTGTGTGTGTGTGTGTTGAAAGCCTTATGTATATATTTATATATAGCACATAATGTATATGATAATGAAGCAGGTACTGTTATTATTATTATAGGAACAAGAAGGATGGATCATAGAATAAATACCACATCAAAACAAGAGGAGGAGGATCTTCTCCATAAATGGTTTTTTTCTCCGAAACGGTTAACGCCTGTAGAAATTACAAAATTAAAAGCAATAGTCAACAGGCCAAGCTCAAGTATAAGACCATTTCTAAAAGACTTAATAAACAATTTATAAAACCCCAGCGACCTACATCTCGTGTTTCGTGGCATGAGGACCCCCGGGGTTGTTTCCGAAAATTATTATTTAAAACTGATAATTGTTTTATTAAAATCTTACGTACGTGCCAAATTAATTGCCGACGGCGACTCTGCTCCCCCTCCTGCTAAAATTCCATCTGTTAAAAACAAAAAGAATTCTCACTGTGATATCGATAGTTATTCTCTCTCCACGCTTCAGTTCGGACGACAGTAAACGTAAGTTTGTGTATTATTATTGTAACGATCTTTGTGTTTATAAATATTAGTTTGTAATGTGTGGTTTCTTTTTTTTTTTTTATAGTATAATGGAAAACGCTGCTGTAATAATTGACTTTCACTGCTTTTATGATGACAACGGCAATTATATAGTAAAGGAGTTGTCGGTTATGGACGTAACACGTTTTGCATACAGGCATTGGATTTTCGCCCCGCCTGCTACAGTCGTTACGAATTCGAAATACACTAGAACCAACTGCTGGTTAACGACAAACTATCATGGGCTAAGATGGGATGAAGGAGAGACACCGTACGACAATCTTGTTTCAGTGTTAACAACGTATACGAACATATATAAATATGTGTTTGTGAAGGGTCTTGAGAAAAAACGTTTTTTAGAATCGAAAATAATTCATTATCATATAATAAATCTTGATGACATTGGTTGCCCAAAAGACGTACCAAAAGACATTCCTGGGGCGTTATGTCTTACACATTGCAATTCTTCTTCTACACTATGTACAAACCATAATGTGCACGCACTTAGAGAGTGGATAATTAATGATTTTTCTGTTATACAAACATTTTTAATGTAAGTGTCTCATAGCATTGTTAATTTCATTAGGTAAACTTGTATATGGCTGCAGGCGATAACTATTTCTGATGACTTTCCTAATATATATTATGTAACAGCCATAATTCTACATGTATGTACATGCAAAGCTTCAGGGGATGAAAAACACCATCTGTTAAAAACAACAACAAAAAGTCTTGCTGCAGGCGATAACTTTTTCTGACGACTTTCCTAATATATATTATGTAACAACCATAATTCTGCATGTATGTACATGCAAAAACACCACCTGTTAAAAACAACAACAACAACAATTCTTGCTGCAGGCAATAACTATTTCTGACGACTTTCCTAATATATATTATGTAACAGTCATAATTCTGCATACAAAGCTTCAGGGGATGAAAAACATCACCTGTTAAAAACAACAACAAAAATTCTTACTGTGATATCTATAGTTATTGTCACTCCATACTTCAGTTTGGACGACCGTAAACGTAAGTTTATGTATTATTATTATTGTAACGATATTAGTTCGTAATGTGTGGTTTCTTTTTTTTTTTTCAAACGATAACTATTTCTAGTAGTCTGTGGGCTTGACTTTCCTAATATATATATTTTGTAACAGCGCTAATTCTGCCTGTGTGTGTATGTACATGCAAAGCTTCGGGCGATGAACGTGAACTTTCCTGATGACCACATCACCATCATTACTTTCACTAGTCTTCTTTGTAGCGAATATTCTGACATTGTATGGTTCCACCTTGCTTGATACAGACGTCTTCACTTCTCATAAATAATGTCGTTTATCACAAAATTCAACGCAGTTTCTGCTATTGAGTACAAACGTTGTGCAGAATTAACAGTGGACAAACAGTATCCGATCGTTAACATGTTGCATGTGGACACGCGATATGGGAAGTCTGTGCTTGTAACGTTGGAATATTGTGAGCGCCGCTATCGTGTATATCTACCTAAGAGGTATGCTGACGTCTTTACAGATGAAGAACTCCGTCATATAAATCCCAGCGACCTACATCTTGTGTTTCGAGGGATGAAGAACCAGACAGCGCATGTGGAAATTGTATCTCGTTAAGGTAACAAACTACTTTTAATAAACAATTTTTTTATCATTGTGTGTGTGCGTATGTTTGAATGTAGTGCAGATTCTAATTTACAAAGTTTTGATGAATGGATTTTTAATTTATTTCACTATACGCCTCTGAACCTATATGTAATTATTTGTAACTGCTTTACCTGTTGCAGCAAACGATTATATTATTATTATTCAGTGATATATACATACATACAATTTACTTATTAAACACTTCAATGATTGTAACGTCTTACAATGACTATAGCATATTTAAATCTGTTATCTGTTTATTGGTCCTACATGTACATGTTGTATGTATGTATATGATTACGTTGTGTTTGCGTCTGTGTGTGGACGCGTTGCGTATGTGTGCGTGTACGTCTGTGTGTGTGTGTGTGTGTGTGTGTGTGTGTGTGTGTGGTGTAACCCAAACGTGTGTACGTTGCGTTTGCGTCTGTGTGTGGGCGCGTTGCGTGTTTGGTTACGTTGCGTATGCGTATGCGTATGCGTGCGTGTGTGTGTGTGTGTGTGTGTGTGTGTGTGTGTGTGTGTGTGTGTGTGTGTGTGTGTGTGTGTGTGTGTGTGTGTGTGTGTGTGTGTGTGTGTGTGTGTGTGTGTGTGTGTGTGTGTGTGTGTGTGTGTGTGTGTGTGTGTGTGTGTGTGTGTGTGTGTGTGTGTGTGTGTGTGTGTGTGTGTGTGTGTGTGTGTGTGTGTGTGTGTGTGTGTGTGTGTGATTACGTTGCGTATGCGTCTGTATGTGCGCGCGTTGCGTGTGCATCTGTGTGTGTGTGATATTTAACATGATTTTAATGTTGTTGTTGTATTGTTATGTGCAGGTTGCTTCTTCTACAAGTACGACACACAATTATATATAAACTTTCGAAAAATATCAATTTCTAATGTATTTATTTAATTGTGAATTTTATATTGTGAATGTTAAAATATATTTAATCATTTAAACAAATTATGACTTTATTTTATTTCACTCTACACCTCTGAACATGTGTACAATTAATTTATTTTTTGTGAACTGTTACATCAGAAGATTTGTATGAATTTCAGCCGCCGTTTTCATGTGTGTGTGTATAATTTTAATTTATTTCGCTATACACTACTGAACCTATGTGTGTGTGTGTAAACTGCAACCTTAAAACAGAAGTATTGTCTGTAACAACATAACAGGTAAGTAGTTCATTGACGCCAAATATATATATATTTCTAACAAGGATCAATCACACTGATGTGTATAATTTTAATTTATTTCGCTATACACTACTGAACCTATGTGTGTGTAAACTGCAACCTTAAAACAGAAGTATTGTCTGTAACAACATAACAGGTAAGTAGTTCATTGACGCCAAATATATATATTTCTAACAAGGATCAATCACACTGACTGCATTATAAAACTATTAATTAATTATTTAATACATTGAAAATGAAGACGACGTTTTGACAACGAGAGAGGACTAAAATTATTTATTCATCACACCGACTACTCAATGTACGAGAGGGAGACAGGAGAAAGGGTATGAAACCTTGCATAGTTGAAACGTGTGAAAGTGAGAGAGAGAGAGAGAGAGAGAGAGAGAGAGAGAGAGAGAGAGAGAGAGAGAGAGAGAGAGAGGACGTTACTATTTGTTGACACAGTTGAAACAAGTGAGAGTGAGAGAGAGAGAGAGAGTGAGAGAGAGGACGTTAATATTTGTCGAATAAACTTTCTAATTTCATATACATGCGTTCGGTACTGACCACAGAGAGAGGAGAACGGTTTGAGCATAACGTTTGACAACAAGAGAGAGAGAGAGAGAGAGAGAGAGAGAGAGAGAGAGAGAGAGAGAGAGAGAGAGTGAGAGAGAGGGAGTGAGAGGACGAATAATACAGAGGTTGGTACATCTGATCATATAGATTTAATATACATTATAACACGCGACAAATTTGAACTCATGTAAAGGTTGGTACACCTAATCATATATTTTAATATACACTATAATGCCGGTGAGCATAACGTTTGACAACGAGAGAGAGAGAGAGAGAGAGAGAGAGAGAGAGACATACACAACGTGTGAGAGAGCGAGAGAGAGTACCAATTATGATCATATATAGTTTGAATTTCCCACCACAGAAGAGAAAAAAATGTTGACAGATCTGCTCTATACATACACAATATAACACATATTTGAATTTCCCTCCCCCCGCCACAGAAAATGTTGACAAACCTGCTCATATAAAATATCTATACACTATAATAATACTACAGAGGTTGGTACACCTGATCATATAGATTTAATATACATTATAACACACAACAAATTTGAACTCATGCAAAGGTTGGTACACCTGATCATATATTTTAGTATACACTATAATGCTTCGAGTTGGAACCACCCCCCACCCACTGATATGAAAAAAAAAAAAAACAACCTCCCACCCAACACCACCCACTGATATGCAAATCAGCTTTCTTAAAAAAATAAAAAAATTATATTCACGGATGCTGGTGGTCCATTGAACATCATCCCACCAAATCAATTTAATTAAAAAAATAAAAAAACCAAATTAAAAAAATAAAAAAATTTATTCGCGGAAATTCGCGGTGCTGTGGTCCATCGGGATGCTGCGGGTCCAGCGGTGGCGGCGTCATCTCTGAGATCATGTTTTTTAGTGTTTTTTTAGTGTTTTTTAAGAAGGCGGCATTCCTTTGTGAGTTTGAACCCCCAATTTCCCTCTACTACCAAAGATTACAGAAGTGATTGAATTCTCATCTTCCACTGGTGCTTATCCATCCAAAGATCTGGAGTCGGATGCTACTATCTGACGTTCAATCCTAGATAGTCGACATTCTGTCTCTAGTAGAACTAGAGCTGCACGTCTCAAACCCAATGGTACTGACCACCACAACGTCGTCAAGCGCTTGGTCAGCGTTCAGAACGGAGAGCCGAGGATGATATAAGCAGAGGCTTGAAACATCTCCGTTATCCATAGAGTTTCTGTTTCGTTTTGATGGATCCAGCTACGGTCTGGATGGATGGACGGAGTCTTGCGTTCCAGTCGTAACGGCGGTTCACTTTTTGAAGGACAGTGTTTAGGGAATAGAGCGCTGTATAGGTGGTTTTAGTGTGGGGGGGCGGTGTATTATTCATAAACCACTCAGACAGGATCATATTGTTCCTACAGTCACACAGTTCGTTGAGTTGTAAAGTGGAAAAAGAATACTTGACACGAATGAGGTCACTAATTTTTAACTATCATTTTGTTTTTTTTTTTATTCCGGCTGTACAGTGTTTACACATTTTCCGGAACCAAAGATTACACAAGTGATTGAATTCTCATCTTCCACTGCTGCTTATTCACCCAAAGATCTTCTTCAATCTCTCGCTCCCTCAATATAGTCTGAATTCCTTCTATCCAGGTGATAAGTTGTTCTTCCTCTTTCCCTTCTTCGTGGTGGGGTCCATTCCGTAACTCTCTTTGGCAATTTTTTCCTGTCCCATTCCTTTCGTATGTCCATACCATTGTAATTTTTTTGTTTGGATAAAATCAACAATTGAATTTTCCACATTCATTCTGTCCTAATGACTTCATAGAGAGAAAAATGTGAGTCGTTAAAATTGTGAAAAAATCGCAGAAGGCTGTGTCGTCGTCGTCATCATGATCGCCGCTTCACGGATTAGGCTGCACTGCCTGTTCCGGAAACCATCTCGTCTTCGAACGCCCCACACTACGGTGCACTGTGGGTTTATAACTCAAGGCAAGTTTAGGAAGGCGATCTTGCTGAATCCTTTCCAAATGTTAACACCAGTTGGCTTTGTATTCCGTAATTCTATCCTGTAATTAGAAATTTGTAATTCTTGCCTTATCTGTGCATTATTTACTCTGTCTCGTAACGTTCACCCTTTGATCAACCTGAGAAATTTCATTTCTGCTGACCTAACCTTCCCTCTGTCTGTGAACCTACCCATGTCTCACTCACATACAGTGCCACCGGTACAGCCACAGTCTTGTATAAGACTATGTGGGGCCTAAAAGGGTATGTAAAGTATCAAATTAAAGGAAATTTTAATTACAATCTGAAGGTAGTGTTTATTATGAAAATTTCGAAATTTTTGGGCATCAGGGCTCAAACATTTGGCGAGTATTTTAATAAAATAACAAAAATGTATTTGGAGTATTGTTAAAGACTATTTAAAATAATATGTGAAAGTGGTGTTAAATTTTGAAAATTAAAAATTTTTGGATCTGAAAGCCAAAAGGGGGTTAAAATTATGAAAAAATCGCGAAAGGCCATGTGGGATATCAAATTAAAGTGAATTTTAACCACAATCGAATATAGTATTTATTTTTAAAATTTCGAAATTTTTGTGCGTCGGAGCACAAAAATAGGTAAAAATTTTGATAAAATCCCAAAACTTCATGTAGGGTATTCAAATTAAAGAGAATTTTAACACTTGAATGTAGTACTCAGTTTTGAAACTTTCGAAATTTTGGGGCTTCAGGGCTACAAAAAACGATCAATTGTGAAAATCCAGCAGGCTGTCGGACTAAAACTAACTTGTAACCTTAACATACGGATCCGAAAGATAGGTTCCTTAACAGGCAAAAGTAATGGTCTCCAAAATGAAATTCGTAGGTACGTGAGTTAAGGGGTGTTGCTTAATTGATCGCGTTAGACTCGAGGAAAACTTGAACTAAATTTCGGTTAGTGACAGGGGAAAAGATTTGAAAGTCTCATGGAACGAATGTTGGCCGCGCGAACTTTTTGAAAATTTCTAAGTTTTTGGACATCGGGGCCGCAAAACTGGATGAAAATTTTTATGAAATCGCAAAAACAGTAATTTGGGCTATCAAATTAAAGAAAATTGTAATTAACATCTGAATATAGTGTCAAGTTTTGGAAATTTAAAAAGGTTGGGGTTGGAGGACACAAAAATCAGAATGTCTGACTGAAAGGAATTATAACCCAACTGTGAATGTTTCGAACGTTTAGTGTTATTATATGATTCTGTGCTCTACAATTACTAAAGAAATAGTAGAATAATCGTGATTTTTGTAATTTTCCCCTGATTTTTGTAATTTTCCGTTGACTGAAAAATTATCTGATATCGAAATTTACGTAATAATAAATGTACTTTGTTCAAAATACTGAGCGAGTTTTGCAGCTGAGAGATGATGTCAATCAATTTCATTCGTGACGAATTCAATTGCGTAGATCAGTGATTCTCTTCTAATGGGCCGCGGGCCACTGCTGCGTCCCGAAGGCCGGCTCCATTAATTTATTTACTGGTATTAAAAACGTATTACATTTAATATTAAGTAGAATTCAGTACATATAATTTGTTTAAGCGTAAAACAGGGCTTAAAGTACTCGATGTTATCAAGAATATGATTATAAACTAGGTACACACCCATACAAGTAATTCTCCCGGCCCGGCGTCCATACTTATAGGTCCCATGAAGTGTACTATTCTTCAACGTGTTGAGAACCACTGGTTTATATCGCCGTTCCTTGCTGCCCAAACATATTAAACGTTACGACAACGTGAGAACTGACATCACGGTATAAAATTCCAGGTGCGTGTCTTTTAATGTCTTATTCTTGAGAGCTATTATAATTGGACCACACATTCTCCGTTGAAATTTATTTATTTCGTTACTGATGACTTCGTTACTTCGTCGTAAGATATGTCGCAGCGTGCAAAATGATAATGTGATACCTATTCTAAAACAGTATCATTGATGACAATTTTCGATTTAATGGAATAATTAACTGAGATAGAAATGCCATGGTTTCGATTATCGACAAAGATATTTCATATAATAAAGCGTATTCAGTTGATCGGGTTTATAAACCAGTTTATAAGAATTTAGTGTTTTTTTTTTTTATACATCAGCGCCTATGTGTAGGTTACAACTGGTCTCGATGTCTCAGTTTATACTTAAGTTTTTCCATTCTCCGTCATTCTTATTCTATTTATCTGCTACAATTCACAGAGAAAATACTCTGCAACCAGAGGGGAAAGCCCAGGCAGGACTAAATGGATGGGGTGAAAAAAGAAAGAAGGTATGAGGTCCAAGAATAAAGAGGAAAGAAGAAAGAGGCTCTCCAAGGAAAGGATGAAATTCCAAGCCCATCCATTCTCTGGCTTGAGGAGGAGAAGAAGAAAAAATACTCTCCAGGCAGAGACGAAATACCAGCCAGGAATACTTGAATGGAGTTAAAAAAGGAAGAAGGTATGCGGTGATCAAGAGGCTGTCCACGAAAAGGAAGAATTTGTAAGCCCACCAATCTCTTGGTTGACGAAGAAGAAGAAGAAGAAGAAGAAGAAGAAGGAGAGGAGGAGGAGGAGGAGGAGGAGGAGGAGGAGGAGGAGGAGGAGGAGGAGGAGGAGGAGGAGGAGGAGGAGGAGGAGGAGAAGAAGAAGAAGAAGAAGAAGAAGAAGAAGAAGAAGAAGAAGAAGAAGAAGAAGAAGAAGAAGAAGATTCACTGGCTGCTATTACAACATGATCGTCAGCAAACGGTACCAGAATAACCCTCACATTCATAAATGTTGGCCGTACTAAAGCGAAAGCAAAAAATTTCTCTCTTTAAAACTAACCGTTTCTTTCGCCCGTAGCGCAGTGTCAAGTGTACTGTCATAATCGTTTGGTTGCTGCAGTGTTTCCCAGCAGACAGACGGATAACATAATCATAACTGGGGAAATGTAGCCCGTAAGAAATTTTCACGCTTATTATCATCAGTTTCCGGTAATAATCGTTTAATCCCAACTGCGGGAAAACGTAACAGTGTGTACTCACGAAGCACATGTTCAGAATTGCACAAAACCGCCGCTGCAGTGTTACCACTATAACAGTATAAGTGTTACCACTGCAGTGTTATAATAACAATAAATATCCCCGGCACGGGTATTACGACCCAGACAGTAGACAGTCGCATACTACGTAGTTACTGCAAACTAACTGAAAATTACTCCCGGCTTGTGCGCGCCCTCTGTGTAGCTAACGCAGAATTATGGTTACTGTTGTCTGGCATCGGACCCAGTACGCGTAATTTTGTAACTTAGCACCACAGTGGTACCTACATTTTGTCGCAGTGGAATGCGAGATTTTCACTAAAACTGGAATACTTAAATAAGAGAGAGAAGTCGCCACACCCACAAATTCTTATTAATCCATCCTTATAAGTGAACCTGCACGGAGTTTGAGGACGTAGAAGAACTTATATCATTTGAATCAAAACTGACAAGCGAATGCGAAGGAGATGACGAGATTATTGAGTTTCTTTTTTGTGTGTTATTTATATTGGAAACTAGTTATAGACTGTCAAGCAATTTTATTCCAACAGCCATATTAGCAGTGTGTAGAATGTGCTCCCATTGGCTATCTCAAGTGTTCTTGAACACACTGGAACCTATTTGTGAGTGACCTTGACTGCCACACTAAGCGGGGAAACGGGTGGAGAATGTTCTATAGGGTTCTCGTTACAATACATTTTTTAAGAGCAAGCAAAAGTTTTGAAATTCCCTATGTTAATATAGCTTCTAGGCATAACTATACACCTATTAAAATTGTATTACTATATCTTTTACAGAACCTAAGAAAAAGGAACATAAAAATCGCTGAGCGATATAGGCCTAACAAAAAGACTGAGCGATATAGGCCTAGAGGAAACAACGGACAATTAAAATATCGGTATGGAGAACTATAATGACTTCCATGTTCTAAGATTTATATTTAAAATCATTTTCGAAATTAAATATTTCAATTGAAACTACTTCTTTCTTCAGCCTTAACCACACTACTGTGGTCACTAACGTATACCGCCTCACTTTAGCGCACTCGATTTTCACTGATGATGGCAGTCGATGCCACTGCCGAAACGTCTGTTTTGCAGAAAACATTGGACCACCGGCAAACAGCCCGGAAAGGAATTTTAACAACAAACTACTTCTTTGTTGCCGATAACGTACTACACATAAGTATCTCCTCCACCTTCGAATATCATTTTCATTTATAGAAAATTACCCCCTCCCCATTCAACTACCCTTTTAATTTATATATTTTACATCTACCTTTCTACAGTGGATTATTATGACCTTCGTTTCAGGATACTTTGTTTATCAAAAGTAAGTGCTTTACTCTTGTTAAAACATAAAATGTTCCCGGTAAACTACCCCTGTCCCTTAACCGATCTTCACCAAAATCAATAGACCTTGAGTCCTCTACAACTCAGGCACATATGCAAAATATTATTTGATTCTGTTTGAATTTGCGGCAGTTATCGTTCGCCATAGAAAAAATTCGACACACACACACACACACACACACACACACACACACACACACTTTTCGGAAAATTACTTTTCTTCGTGTTTTGAGAGTAGGCCTAGTACAATCAGAATCAGCTCTTATCGCGAACACGATTTTTTTCGCGATCACCATATTTCCATTTCCTTACGGAACATGTAAGTAAAAATAGCGTGGTCTATACCGGAGTAAGACTAGCATGGTCTACCCGGAATATACCGGGTAGCATGGTCTAGTCTATGATAAGACTAGAGAGAGAGCATGCACAAAATAAAACAGCGGGAAGCAGTTGAGACGGACTTAATAGAAAAGTGGTATTGAGAATTTGAAAAGTAAAGCCAAAGATAGAGAATTATGGGAAAGAATATCAAAGATCTGAAAGAACTTCGGTTAAAGCTAAACAAAAACATTTACTTTCCAAATAAACGCTTTTCCAACTATCGTCGGTACTCGATGCCACGGAAAACGTCGGGAAACCCAAGTAAAATATTTACAGGTAATTATTCCTCTTTGTCGTCGTTGGCAATCGCAGATTCGATATCGGACGGCATTGTGACCAACACAATACATCCGTATGGTACTTGTTATCCAGTACTACATACAATGTAGACGTTCAACAATAACCCACGCAACAACGATTTATCTCTGTACACGGTTCGATGACGACGATTATGATAAAATCTCGACAGATTGATGCTGTTTTATCCACGGCCCCACAGACATATGAGTACGATTCAAATGAACGTTGACTGTTATTTTAAAATCTGCTGATAAATTTAATATTATACCCGTCGTTAATTACCAATTGATTAATTATTATCTTTCTTTAAATAATCACAGTGGTGGAACTACGGAGATATCTGGGGGATCAATCTGCCACCCCACCCCAATTGTGCCTGTTCGTTTAGGATGTCCTTTTTGTGTATTTGTATATTTCTAGTCGTTCAAGAGTGTCTAGTTTTCGGCTTTTTGTGTGTACGTGTAGGATTACCATGTTGCCGTTTATGTTTGTGCAAGTGTATGGTCTGCCCGAATGAGATTGTTTCCAAAGGTGGATACAGTTATGTAGTTTATATAATAGTTAATTAATAACAACGGACACGTCACGGACAACAAAATCTAACACTTTAATTTGAATAACAATTAATCAAGATATAATATTTTGAAATTACGGCTTTTCCATTATTTTTTCCAATCCTTATACTTCCCGTTGATTTACTCAAAAACGTTGAGAATCGAACAATACAAAATGTGTTTACAAAATTATGTGGGAAGAATCGTGAGTTCCCCACTTGTGCTGAGGAAAACTGCGAGTCCAAAATTCAAGCTAGTCTCATCCCCTAGGCAGCTTCTAGTTTCACCACTGATGTGTAGGACTATTACGCTTAATTAAACCGACCTTTACAAAATTGAAAGTTTTGAAATATATGCTGGAGAAGAATATTTAGAATACCGTGGACTGTGAGAACAACTAACTAGTCCATACTAATAGAATTAAATAACAAGCAACAACGACAAAAACAAATAATAACACCAAAAATATTGTAAGAAGAAATAGGCGTACATAATCACTTGCGTGTTCTACTTCACGTTATCGCGGAACCAATTCAAACACACCAAAACACGGTGTATGCAAATACTACACGAGTTGACATGTGTTGGTTAGATAAAGCTGGGTGTTCGTGGAGTTGTTGAACTTGCCACGGTTCAAATAAAAAATCTGTTTCACTCGGTTATTATCAGTTATTCTTCTTATCTTCGTAAGTGATAAAAATATATTGCAATCACTGTATAAGTTGGTAAACTGCGTATTTTAGTATTTTGGCTGTTGATCAGCCTGGTGTAAAAAAAGAATTCCGAGATTAGTTTATCTTGGAACTCTTCTTCTTCTTCTTCTTCTTCTTCTTCTTCTTCTTCTTCTTCTTCTTCTTCTTCTTCTTCTTCTTCTTCTTCTTCTTCTTCTTCTTCTTCTAATTTTCAGAGTAGGAACCCTATCTGTTCCTCTTTAATGCTCTACCCCAATACCACTTTTTCAAGCTACTTTTTGGTTAACCCACAGGCCTGTTCCTTTCGCCAACTGGAAATTTATCCAGTACTTTAGTACTTACTACCTTCAGTAGTCTCCTATCTGTTATGTGACTTACATGACCAACACATTCGTTTTTTCCTTATTATTATCCAAAGTCATCTTTGCTCTGTTTTAAAATGATCTTTCATCTCTAACCCCGAATCTTTTGTTTGCTACTGTTTAAGAGGGGAGACGATCGCGACCGACCCTCCCTCAGAGGGTATAAAAAAATTGGACGAATTTTGTTGATCTTTTTAATTTTTGGCTGTTTAATTTTTCAGCTGTATACGTTAATATACAAGTAATTGTTTTCCAAACGTACAAATAGGTTTTTTACGTTTGTACATTCGGTATTATTACGTCTTATTACGTAAATGTATCTGGGTATACGTTTGGGTATAGTAAAATCGAATCAGTCAATAAGTATCTTGTAAACAATGTCTCAATAACGCGTATTTTTGTTGTATTACAACTTTTTACTTTAATGGGACTGATATCCGGATGATGATGATATCATACGTTTTTCAAAACACGGTAATGTTGATTAGTCTTCACTTACTTTTTTGTACGAAGCCGATTCGACCGGAACCCCCCCCCCCCCCCACCAAAGACCAGATTCTAGATATGCCACTATATCATCGCTTCTTGAGAGGGAAGCTGTCCATTGACAGTTCCCTATTACTTGTCTGAGTTTTCTAGTCATTTTTGTGTCATCGTATAACCACTGGATGGTTGGGCAAGTCCCTAATCAGTTGATGTGGTGATCCCAGTTAACTACGTCTTACTACGGTTTACGTTTTAACTATGTCTTTAGTGAACAGAGTCTTGAAGCTTCACGAAATGTGTGATTGGAAATGAGATAGTCGTTGTAATACACAGAGTTTTCTATTTCAATTGTAAGGTTTGAAATATTTGTTCTGAAATTATGGTGGTTTACAAAATTACAAAACGAATTTACTTAATGGCATTACTAGTGTCATTACTCAATGTTAATATATTATTTTATAATTATCTTGTTGGTACATCCTCTTCGTTCACTTTTTTAAATATTATATATATATATATATATATATATATATATATATATATATATGTATTTCAATCACTTTCTGCTACAGTCCGTTTCTTGATGTATATAATACTTTAATATTTATAACTAAATTTACCTCAAGATATACTTTTTTCCTTTAGGAACATGTTTCGGGAGTTCTTGTTCTCCCATCTTCTTCTGAAGATGGGAGAACAAGAAAATTAAACTGCAATGATTGTCACCAATTTTACATCGGCCAGACGGGAAGATCTTTTTCCTCTAGATATTCAGAACATTTAAAAGCACTTACCACAAACTACACACATTCCACTTTTGCCACACATTTACAAAATGAAAACCACAGTTACACAAACATAGAGCACAACATGGAAATACTACACTACTTACCTAAAAGTAGAAAACTAAACACGGCAGAAAATTTTGAAATATACAGATATCACGCACTACAACCAAACAACATATTAAATGAACAATTACATTATAGATCACACATACTTTTCGATACACTAATTCAAACACACAATTTGAATCCCAGCGCCAATCCCCTCCCACCATCAACCCCCACCTCACACACCTACAACCCATAACCGTTATTCTGTAAAGACATTCAGTATTTACTCCCACTGAAGAAGACGAATACCACGTTGAAACGTTTGGGAAACAAAACCAAAAAGTAAGTTCATAGTGAAAGTTTATATATATATATATTTCAATCACTTTCTGCTACAATCCGTTTCTTGATGTATATAATACTATAATACTTATAACTATTTTACCTCAAGATGTATTTTTTCCTTTAGGGACATGTTTCGGGAGATCCTGTTCTCCCATCTTCATGGCGAAGGTTGAAGATGGGAGAACAGGATCTCCCGAAACATGTCCCTAAAGGAAAAAATACATCTTGAGGTAAAATAGTTATAAGTATTATAGTAATATATATATATATATATAAAATATTATTTTATCAAACAAAATTTTAACACTTTTAAATGGAGTGTTTATAATCCTACGTACACATGCATAGAACAAGTAAGACATTTCAACTATCTTGGACGTGACGTTACTTATGATCAAGATAGAGAGAGATATAGAAAATAAAGTGACGAATTTCACAAGAATGTTGGGAAATAAATGTAGAAAAGAAACCCAAATAAAATTTTATAAAACAATGGCAATACCTACAACTACCGTATGGTTCTGAAACTTGGGTCATAAAGAAAAAATTTGAACAGAAGATACAAAGAGCAGAAATGAAATTTATGAGATCAGTTAAAAGGTGTAATAGACGAGATCATGTAAGAAATGAAGAGATAAGAAGTGAAAGGATTAAAGAATATAGAAGAAAATTAATTCAACACATCAATAGAATGGAAGAAAGTAGAATACCGAAGATGGCGTAGATTACAAATTGCTAGAGGGAGAAGAAAAGTTGGTAGACCTAAGAAAAGGTGGACTGTGGAACAAGCCGCTAAAGCCTAAGACAGTTAAGAAGATGATGATGATAATCCTTCGTTTACAACTCTTTACAAGTCCTTGTAAACGTGAAATGTTACATAAGTCCTTTCCAGTTGATGTCGAATGATAGATCCGTTGGTTGTTGAAATTTCAGAAATTCTCTTGCAAAACAAGTACTCTAATTGTTTGTCGTCACTGGTTTTCACGCATTTATACGGTACAAGAAATACCTATTACGTATTATAAATAAAACAACAAATTTTAACGTAATACTAAAATTTAATTTCAATTCATTTTTTAAAACTCAAGAACGTATTAAAATAGAGTTCCATACTGCCAGGAAGAAGAAGAAAACACGATACAACGTAACTTGAACAGTCATGTGATTCAGTGTTGGCAAACCTGCACTGTTACATAATTCCAAATGTAAAAACAAATATTCAATTACAGCGATAAAATACGGTTTTACGGCGGACAAATTAAGTGTACAATAATAAAAACGTAATCGAGATGACAGCGGTAACACACATACCGACACAGTGAACAGAGAGGTCAAACTATAAAATATTACCATTATTAGAGTCATTAAACGCGTCCGTAATGGTGGTAAGAGTGCGTGAGACTATCACGTGACACTTAATGGAATAATAAAACAAAATTTTACACCGCGGAATGTTTTTCAACCCGTGGGTCCGTCTCCCTCCGAATTCATCAACTTGCCTTGCTCCGTACTTTCAGAATTTCGCCGCCTGCCGACCCCAACCGAAGGGTAGGCAGTACCCTTTCGCTGTTCATGTATAAACTCAATTTATTACCTGTCATTCCGTTTTATATTTTTGTGATAAACGGAATTTTCATTTATTATAAGAGAGAACACAACAGTAATACTGCGCGTCACGCGACGAGCCCCGTCATCGTTGTTGCTTTGTCGGGGGTGGAAACAGCCCCCGCCCCCGCCCCCACCCCCCGAAAAGCAGCAAACTGCACGCATGTAATTTTTTTACTGTCAGTCAGTCCATTAAAGCTGTATTTATTCTTATAATTAAAATTCGTCTGTATTTTGAGCGAGCCTGCGGCGACGCCCGTACCATTTCTGTTATTGTTAACAGACTTCTTTGATATTGTATTATTGTCGTCGTCAATTTGACTGGTTAAACCACTGTGTGTCATGTTCCGACTTCATTTAAAGTATCCGCTCTCCAGCCACGGGATACTACGATGGTCAGTTGAAAAGTTCGCGGAGCGACATCTATAGCTCAGTGATAGAACTAAAATCCTTCGTGTGCTGAAAGACGTGAACACCAGTTAATTTCCAGTTATATATCTGTCAATTTATTCACTTGTTACCATTTATTTGAAATTTTCCTGACACGCGTGTTTTTAAAATGCACAAAATCAACATCGTGCTGTGATGAATTCTCTGTTAAAAACGTTTTAGCGACAATGGAAAATCAAAACGAAATTGCAAATGAGTTAGGAGATGCTGCGCCTTCAGAAACAACGGTAAGTGGGGCACACTCGAGTTTAAACGTGGTCGTGCAAGCACTGAAGACGATCCCAGCGGTGGACGTCCAAAAAGTGCAACAAAAAACCTCATTATTGAAAAAATTTCATAGGATCTCGGAAGACCGCAGATTGAGGAGTGGATGACGTTGTTGAAATCAAGGGCATCTCATATGAGCGTGTGCATCATACTTTAACTCAAGAACATGGTGTGAAAAAGCGTTGTGCAAGATGGCTGCCGCATCTGGAGTTGTTGCATTTTTTGGGCGCCCAGTGCGACCACGTTTTCAGTCCTCGTACGATTAAACTCAAGTCCCTACTTACAAACCGTTGGTTTTGAAGTCGCAGCATCTCCTGACACGTTTACAATTTCGTTTTGAATTTCCGTTAGCACTAAAGAATTTTTAACAAACAATCACACCACGATGTTTGATTTTGTACGTTTTTTAAAACACGCATGACACGTTTTTTTAAAAAGCTTCTAAACAATGAATATTGATAGATTTGGAAATTAACAGGAGTTCACATAAAATAGAATTCTTGCAGCACACGGAAAAGTTTAGTTTTACCGCTAAGCTACAGTTGTCGCTACGCGAACTTTTCAACTGACCCTCGTACAAGCTGCGAGGATGCGAAACCTGGAGCTGTGCACGGTGGATGGGGGGATACTAACAAGGATCCCAACAACTACATCAACAGCGAGTTCGTCAACGACAATATTACACCGATGTTCCTAATATTACTTTGAATATGGGTGGGGGGGGTTTCTAGTAGCCTATACAACAGGGTTTACTACAACGCCTTGAAACTAGCGAGGTTAGCCGGGACAGGAGTCACTGACTAGGGCAGCTGCTTGTCAGGAACAGAAAAACGTGACAATTTGAGTTTTGTGAATGGGGCCCTATTAGGTTACAGATAAATTGACTTTCCAACAGTGAAAAGATTCTCCCTAGAACCTGAATCGCCAACGACAATATCATGTCGGCAATGCCAAACAGACAGCACCTATATGGCAACAATAAAAAAAATTGGTGCAATTGTGGTTGAATGAAACCATGAAATATCTTTACAATCTTAACATTCTCACATAGCCTTCCACTGCCGGTGTCCATTATGTTTTCGAAGTCTTTTTTCCCGGTATGTACGGCACCAATAATGTCTTGAATGACAACGTTTCACTTATACTAGGAGTATCCTCCTCAGGTCAATGTGACCTATGTGAACATAGCGCTGAGGATACTCATTGTAAGTACGGCACCAATAATGTCTTGAATGACAACGTTTCACTTATACCAGGAGTATCCTCCTCAGGTCAATGTGACCTATGTGAACATAGCGCTGAGGATACTCATTGTAAGTACGGCACCAATAATGTCTTGAATGACAACGTTTCACTTATACTAGGAGTATCCTCCTCAGGTCAATGTGACCTATGTGAACATAGCGCTGAGGATACTCATTGTAAGTACGGCACCAATAATGTCTTGAATGACAACGTTTCACTTATACTAGGAGTATCCTCCTCAGGTCAATGTGACCTATGTGAACATAGCGCTGAGGATACTCATTGTAAGTACGGCACCAATAATGTCTTGAATGACAACGTTTCACTTATACTAGGAGTATCCTCCTCAGGTCAATGTGACCTATGTGAACATAGCGCTGAGGATACTCATTGTAAGTACGGCACCAATAATGTCTTGAATGACAACGTTTCACTTATACTAGGAGTATCCTCCTCAGGTCAATGTGACCTATGTGAACATAGCGCTGAGGATACTCATTGTAAGTACGGCACCAATAATGTCTTGAATGACAACGTTTCACTTATACTAGGAGTATCCTCCTCAGGTCAATGTGACCTATGTGAACATAGCGCTGAGGATACTCATTGTATGTACGGCACCAATAATGTCTTGAATGACAACGTTTCACTTATACTAGGAGTATCGTCCTCAGGTCAATGTGACCTATGTGAACATAGCGCTGAGGATACTCATTGTAAGTACGGCACCAATAATGTCTTGAATGACAACGTTTCACTTATACTAGGAGTATCCTCCTCAGGTCAATGTGACCTATGTGAACATAGCGCTGAGGATACTCATTGTAAGTACGGCACCAATAATGTTTTGTATGACAACGTTTCACTTATACTAGGAGTATCCTCCTCAGGTCAATGTGACCTATGTGAACATAGCGCTGAGGATACTCATTGTAAGTACGGCACCAATAATGTCTTGAATGACAACGTTTCACTTATACTAGGAGTATCCTCCTCAGGTCAATGTGACCTATGTGAACATAGCGCTGAGGATACTCATTGTATGTACGGCACCAATAATGTCTTGAATGACAACGTTTCACTTATACTAGGAGTATCGTCCTCAGGTCAATGTGACCTATGTGAACATAGCGCTGAGGATACTCATTGTAAGTACGGCACCAATAATGTCTTGAATGACAACGTTTCACTTATACTAGGAGTATCCTCCTCAGGTCAATGTGACCTATGTGAACATAGCGCTGAGGATACTCATTGTAAGTACGGCACCAATAATGTTTTGTATGACAACGTTTCACTTATACTAGGAGTATCCTCCTCAGGTCAATGTGACCTATGTGAACATAGCGCTGAGGATACTCATTGTAAGTACGGCACCAATAATGTCTTGAATGACAACGTTTCACTTATACTAGGAGTATCCTCCTCAGGTCAATGTGACCTATGTGAACATAGCGCTGAGGATACTCATTGTAAGTACGGCACCAATAATGTTTTGTATGACAACGTTTCACTTATACTAGGAGTATCCTCCTCAGGTCAATGTGACCTATGTGAACATAGCGCTGAGGATACTCATTGTAAGTACGGCACCAATAATGTCTTGAATGACAACGTTTCACTTATACTAGGAGTATCCTCCTCAGGTCAATGTGACCTATGTGAACATAGCGCTGAGGATACTCATTGTAAGTACGGCACCAATAATGTTTTGTATGACAACGTTTCACTTATACTAGGAGTATCCTCCTCAGGTCAATGTGACCTATGTGAACATAGCGCTGAGGATACTCATTGTAAGTACGGCACCAATAATGTCTTGAATGACAACGTTTCACTTATACTAGGAGTATCCTCCTCAGGTCAATGTGACCTATGTGAACATAGCGCTGAGGATACTCATTGTAAGTACGGCACCAATAATGTTTTGTATGACAACGTTTCACTTATACTAGGAGTATCCTCCTCAGGTCAATGTGACCTATGTGAACATAGCGCTGAGGATACTCATTGTAAGTACGGCACCAATAATGTCTTGAATGACAACGTTTCACTTATACTAGGAGTATCCTCCTCAGGTCAATGTGACCTATGTGAACATAGCGCTGAGGATACTCATTGTAAGTACGGCACCAATAATGTTTTGTATGACAACGTTTCACTTATACTAGGAGTATCCTCCTCAGGTCAATGTGACCTATGTGAACATAGCGCTGAGGATACTCATTGTAAGTACGGCACCAATAATGTCTTGAATGACAACGTTTCACTTATACTAGGAGTATCGTCCTCAGGTCAATGTGACCTATGTGAACATAGCGCTGAGGATACTCATTGTAAGTACGGCACCAATAATGTCTTGAATGACAACGTTTCACTTATACTAGGAGTATCCTCCTCAGGTCAATGTGACCTATGTGAACATAGCGCTGAGGATACTCATTGTAAGTACGGCACCAATAATGTCTTGAATGACAACGTTTCACTTATACTAGGAGTATCCTCCTCAGGTCAATGTGACCTATGTGAACATAGCGCTGAGGATACTCATTGTATGTACGGCACCAATAATGTCTTGAATGACAACGTTTCACTTATACTAGGAGTATCGTCCTCAGGTCAATGTGACCTATGTGAACATAGCGCTGAGGATACTCATTGTAAGTACGGCACCAATAATGTCTTGAATGACAACGTTTCACTTATACTAGGAGTATCGTCCTCAGGTCAATGTGACCTATGTGAACATAGCGCTGAGGATACTCATTGTAAGTACGGCACCAATAATGTCTTGAATGACAACGTTTCACTTATACCAGGAGTATCCTCCTCAGGTCAATGTGACCTATGTGAACATAGCGCTGAGGATACTCATTGTAAGTACGGCACCAATAATGTCTTGAATGACAACGTTTCACTTATACTAGGAGTATCGTCCTCAGGTCAATGTGACCTATGTGAACATAGCGCTGAGGATACTCATTGTAAGTACGGCACCAATAATGTCTTGAATGACAACGTTTCACTTATACTAGGAGTATCCTCCTCAGGTCAATGTGACCTATGTGAACATAGCGCTGAGGATACTCATTGTAAGTACGGCACCAATAATGTTTTGTATGACAACGTTTCACTTATACTAGGAGTATCCTCCTCAGGTCAATGTGACCTATGTGAACATAGCGCTGAGGATACTCATTGTAAGTACGGCACCAATAATGTCTTGAATGACAACGTTTCACTTATACTAGGAGTATCCTCCTCAGGTCAATGTGACCTATGTGAACATAGCGCTGAGGATACTCATTGTAAGTACGGCACCAATAATGTTTTGTATGACAACGTTTCACTTATACTAGGAGTATCCTCCTCAGGTCAATGTGACCTATGTGAACATAGCGCTGAGGATACTCATTGTAAGTACGGCACCAATAATGTCTTGAATGACAACGTTTCACTTATACTAGGAGTATCCTCCTCAGGTCAATGTGACCTATGTGAACATAGCGCTGAGGATACTCATTGTAAGTACGGCACCAATAATGTTTTGTATGACAACGTTTCACTTATACTAGGAGTATCCTCCTCAGGTCAATGTGACCTATGTGAACATAGCGCTGAGGATACTCATTGTAAGTACGGCACCAATAATGTCTTGAATGACAACGTTTCACTTATACTAGGAGTATCCTCCTCAGGTCAATGTGACCTATGTGAACATAGCGCTGAGGATACTCATTGTAAGTACGGCACCAATAATGTTTTGTATGACAACGTTTCACTTATACTAGGAGTATCCTCCTCAGGTCAATGTGACCTATGTGAACATAGCGCTGAGGATACTCATTGTAAGTACGGCACCAATAATGTCTTGAATGACAACGTTTCACTTATACTAGGAGTATCCTCCTCAGGTCAATGTGACCTATGTGAACATAGCGCTGAGGATACTAATTGTAAGTACGGCACCAATAATGTTTTGTATGACAACGTTTCACTTATACTAGGAGTATCCTCCTCAGGTCAATGTGACCTATGTGAACATAGCGCTGAGGATACTCATTGTAAGTACGGCACCAATAATGTCTTGAATGACAACGTTTCACTTATACTAGGAGTATCGTCCTCAGGTCAATGTGACCTATGTGAACATAGCGCTGAGGATACTCATTGTAAGTACGGCACCAATAATGTCTTGAATGACAACGTTTCACTTATACTAGGAGTATCCTCCTCAGGTCAATGTGACCTATGTGAACATAGCGCTGAGGATACTCATTGTAAGTACGGCACCAATAATGTCTTGAATGACAACGTTTCACTTATACTAGGAGTATCCTCCTCAGGTCAATGTGACCTATGTGAACATAGCGCTGAGGATACTCATTGTATGTACGGCACCAATAATGTCTTGAATGACAACGTTTCACTTATACTAGGAGTATCGTCCTCAGGTCAATGTGACCTATGTGAACATAGCGCTGAGGATACTCATTGTAAGTACGGCACCAATAATGTCTTGAATGACAACGTTTCACTTATACTAGGAGTATCGTCCTCAGGTCAATGTGACCTATGTGAACATAGCGCTGAGGATACTCATTGTAAGTACGGCACCAATAATGTCTTGAATGACAACGTTTCACTTATACTAGGAGTATCGTCCTCAGGTCAATGTGACCTATGTGAACATAGCGCTGAGGATACTCATTGTAAGTACGGCACCAATAATGTCTTGAATGACAACGTTTCACTTATACTAGGAGTATCGTCCTCAGGTCAATGTGACCTATGTGAACATAGCGCTGAGGATACTCATTGTAAGTACGGCACCAATAATGTCTTGAATGACAACGTTTCACTTATACTAGGAGTATCGTCCTCAGGTCAATGTGACCTATGTGAACATAGCGCTGAGGATACTCATTGTAAGTACGGCACCAATAATGTCTTGAATGACAACGTTTCACTTATACTAGGAGTATCGTCCTCAGGTCAATGTGACCTATGTGAACATAGCGCTGAGGATACTCATTGTAAGTACGGCACCAATAATGTCTTGAATGACAACGTTTCACTTATACCAGGAGTATCCTCCTCAGGTCAATGTGACCTATGTGAACATAGCGCTGAGGATACTCATTGTAAGTACGGCACCAATAATGTTTTGTATGACAACGTTTCACTTATACCAGGAGTATCCTCCTCAGGTCAATGTGACCTATGTGAACATAGCGCTGACGATACTCATTGTAAGTACGGCACCAATAATGTTTTGTATGACAACGTTTCACTTATACTAGGAGTATCCTCCTCAGGTCAATGTGACCTATGTGAACATAGCGCTGAGTGAAACGTTGTCATACAAAACATTGTTGACGCCATGCATACGGGAACAAGACTTCAAGAACAATATGAATATATCTTGGCATATGAAAAACAAACCGTGGCATTTTCTGGTAACTATCCTACAAGAACAAAAATTGTCATAAATAGTAGGCTACTATTTTACGTAGAACAGTTCTCACATTTTCAGTACTCAGGCTCCGACATTTCTTACGAAGAAGACAGAGACATCAGCAACAAAATAAATACATTTGAAAGGATACGTGGTACAGTTGTTATAAGAACTTTTAAGAATAAGACATTAACAGATAGGTTAGTGGTAAATATACATACCACATTGCATAAGTTCAGAAAATACATGCATTGCAGTGCAGAGAATATGGCCCTTAGCAACAGTTTTGGTGTTCCTAGATGGACTGTGGTAACTCACAGAACCGCCAGTATTATGATACAGTTGGCAGCGCTGCACACCTAATGTATTGCTGTAAATATAAAAAAAATTAAACTTGGAAGTCGTGGGACTACCGGTAGACATGGAATCATGGGCAGACTTGTGCTTTGGGAAGGAATGAAGCACATAAACAGCTACATAAGTACAGTACAGTTAAATAAACAGCTACATAAGTTTCAATGTATTTTATTTATTAATGTTCTCATCGTCTGTTTTCTTGCTAGCTAGCCGTACGCTCGATCTGAGTCGCTTTGGGGGCACGCCGGATGACCCAGGTATCGGAGATGCGGGCCGCTTGGGCGCTGACGGGGTTTCGTCAATCTTCAAATGGTTGCCATTTTCTAAGTTCTCGGCCGATTTCTTTGATTTTAGTCTCAAACGATAGGCCTGTTGACGCTCTGCATACGATTTACCGGTTTTCGGTTTGAAATTTTTGGTTCGAGTTTTATCGCGATTTTTAGGTCGAGGCATTTCAAAATTTTGAGTTCAAATGTTGTTATTATTTTCTGTGAGTGCTTCTGGTACTCGGAATTGGTGTTATTGGGGAGATTTAGTTCTGAAGATCACAACGCACTTTGTATTTTCGCGATCGGACTTGTAGTTCCCGAGATATTTAAGTTTTAGTGGAGCAATTTAGACATTTTCGGCGCAAAAACACCCTCACGCAGACAAAGCCTAGAGGCGACTGAAGTCAGTTGTCAAAATTCTCAGTACTATTGTTGGAAGGGGGCCGAGTGACTCGATCACCTGACACCTGGTTTGCTGGGATTGGTTGAGCGGTTCGTGAGATAGTGCTATGCCGAAAGTACATTTGAAACATAACGGTCGATTTTCGCGAAACGTGCGAGTAAGACATTACATACCTATGGATTCCATATCAAAAGTTGAGTATTTATGGAAAAATTAGTTTTGTCCTATAAAGAGATAAAAGATATTGTCAAGTTGGTACGCAAGCATTCATTTTGAAAAATTTGGAGTTTACGGGTGATGGTGCTGGCCACATCCATAAACTACCACGAGTTTTACGTTGAGCCAAACATCTTTAATTTCGTTTCCTTCAGAATACCAGAAGATCGGCCATATAGGTTACGCCGCAGCTGAGCGAAGACCCATTTTGCTTTTTGGTATTCACCTTATGTATTCCCTTTTCTGCAAGTCCCTATGCTTTTGTATAAAAATAACTTTTACTTACATTTTACAATTTTAATTTTGCGTCGTTAATTACTATTGTTTTAGATGTGTCACTCGTATAAAAATGCGTATTTTATTTGATTTCATCAACATATTCGACTCATCTCAAAACATCTCAGACAGACTATTTTAATTTGCTTGGTTACACAGAAAAAATGGTATTTAATTTACTAGCTCTTAAATATAAATGCATAATTAACTGCACGTTTTACTAACGACTCATAGATTACCGTCCTGAATGATACAGTAAAGCTCGATCTCCGATTTTGACAGGGATGGAAAATCAAAACGATAAATATGGAACAATAATAGAAGCAGAAACCAATATACAAAAAATAAAAGAGAAAAAATAAAAAAGAAAAAGAAGAAGCTGTCTGAATTACACGACAGTAGCCCAAATACAGATCAGCGTAGTTCCAAGTTTTTGTGTTGCAAACCCAATAATTCTGCGCACAGAAATAACTCAATTTAATTGCAGTTCATCCAAGCAAACAAAAACGATAAATCATATTTCCAGACAACGAAAGGCTATAAATCATTTTCCGTTAATTAATCAGACAGTTTGAGCAAAAATAAAAACAACAACAATAATAAATAATAAATACGCACGCGAGAAAATATTGACAAACATATCTGCAAAGTTAAGTAATATATACGTATTTCTTTGAAACGTTTTTGACCCTACGTAACACACACACACACACATACACATACACAAGGATTTATGGCGATCGTAATCAGTTAATTAGAATGCGGCCGAGGGTTTGACGCAGCGACGAAAGATGCTTCGACGACACTGGTATTTCTGAATGATGAATGTGGTCAAGCTAAAAGTAATAAATAATGAAAAATACTGCAATTTCCAACCTGCGCCACGGGACTGATAACTCGCTTCTCTTTGATTTCAACTTATTTGATAAAGATAAAAACGGTCTTCCATCTGAATAACATTCTTTTTATTCAATTTTTTATTCAAAGTTCTCTACTTCCTGATGCGTTGGTTAAGAAGGTCTGAAAAAGAAATACACAAAAGTTATGTTTTCAATATTCTATTGAATATACATAGGCTACCTTTTACGTTTTTACAAAGACAATGAAAGAAAAAACATTTTTTGATACAAATCGTTTTATTTTTTCTCAAAATATTCGCCTTTGAGATTAACACACTTTTGAATGCGTTCGAACCAAGTCTCGAAACATTTTTTCCACTCTGATGTTGGTACCTCAGAAATATGGTTTTGGAAGGATTCAACAGCTTCTTGAGGTGATGAAAATCGCTGTCCACGCATTTTTTGTTTGACATTCGGGAACAAAAAGAAGTCGTTTGGCGATAAATCAGGTGAATACGGGCAATGAGACATTATAATTCAATGTTTTCCTCCTTCAAATAATCAATTGTTTGACGTGCTGTGTGAGAGCTGGCATTGTCGTGATGAAGAATGATGCGACGTTTTCGGTTGTGTTTCCTGATTTCATCGATGACTTGTGGCAAAAAAATTGTTGTATACCATTCAGCATTAACTGTTCTTCGATCCTCTAAAGCAATGGTCGCGACATGTCCAGTGTAAGCAAAGAAACAAGCGATCATTTTCTTGGAAGTGCTTCGTGAACGAACCACTTTTGTTGGCTTCGGTTCATCTTGGAACACCCAAACAGTTGATTGTTGCTTAGTTTCCGGCTCGTACGAATATATCCAAGTTTCGTATCCTGTTACGATGTTGATGTTGCATTTCGTCGGTCAAGTTTTTGGATCATTTCCTTACACCAATTTACACGAGCCTGTTTTTGAGTTTCGGTCAAATTATGCGGAATCCATCGGGAACAGATCTTTTTAACAGCTAAATGTTCATGTAAAATCGAATGTACTGCAGTCTTCGATATGCCTAAGGATGCCTCTATCTCACGGTAAGTCACATGCCGATCTTCTTTAATCATGTTGTGCACAGCATCGATGTTTTTGGGAACAACAACCGATTTAGGTCGACCTTCACGAAATTCATCGCTGACTGAAGCACGACCACGGCGAAATTCCGCAAACCAATTGTAAACAGTCTTTTCTGATGATGATTGATTACCAAAAGTTGTACGAAGCGATTCGAGGCATTGTTGTTGAGTTAGTCCTTTATTAAAATCGTAAAAAATCATCCAACGAAAACCTTCACATGAAATTTTAATTTTTTAACAAACACTTTTGTTTTAAACGCTCACTGTAAACAAACTACTCGGCCAATATCTGAGCTGCAATTGTTTTACAAATAACATATGACAAATTTTTCAACAATGATAATGTCACATCTCACTAGCGCCATCTAGTGGTCGTTTGTAAAGACTTAAAAAGCAGCCCTCGTATGAGCGTGTGAGATCCGATACTTATAAACAGACCTGTGTTCGTCTTACTTTACACATTACATAGTACGCCTACTGCAGTTACTACATTCGCCTGCTTGTCCCTGTTAGTAGTTTTTTTTCGTTTGAGCCACTGTGGAGTCCGTTTGGTTCAATTGGTTCTTCCCATTTTCTCCTCTCTCTTCCTCCTCTCCCATATCTCTTTCATTCTTGATCGATGTCGGTCCCTCCTTTCGTCGGTCCAGATCGCTCCTGTCCTCTTCTTGGGTTTTTCCTGAAAACCTTGGGCATTTTTTTATTTCTTTTTGAGTGGCAAGCATTCATCAATGTCTTCTTGAGTAATCTGGAGTTGTTCTATGTATTTTTCTGTTTGGTTCATCTTTGAACCACATATTGGACATTTTGAGCTTTCTGAAATACTTAAAAACCTTCCCTGTCAGTCTGTCAGGATTCATTCATTGAACATCTCCGTTGAAAGTAATTCTTATTTTTCTAATTACGTCTGTGATTTTCTCAACACGTGTGTACAGCTCATTATTGTGGCGTCTTCTGTACTGTTCTCCATCTTTTGTTGAGCCCAAGATTTTTCTTAATTTTTTTCCTTTCTGTGACTTCCAGTTCTTCCATCAACATTTTCTGTTGAACAGTGCCTTAGTTTGGCGTTAACTGATATTGATTTCTTGTTATCCGTGTCCTTGGTTAAATGGTAAGCAACTTCATCTTATTAACTCGTGCTTTAATGGTTTCTTTCTCTGGGACATTTTGTTCAATAACTTCTCCAAGATACTTGAATTTGTCAGTTCCATAGATTTGCCCGTATCGAGTTTTCATTTTCTTGGATATTGTCTTGATGTTTTTTTTCAAAAGAAATTTGCACAACTTTATTTATTTATTTTATTGTATATTTTTAATTAAACAACTCTTACGGTGCATGTAACTGAATGAACGTTACAATAACTGCAAATGTGTTATTATTTTTTAAGTAAGAACTGTCGTTTCCGGCTCACTCCTGTACACCTCGCTCTCCCAGGATACTAAACTGATTCAACGCGGTCATGAAACAGCTGAAACGAACACCCAGTGTTGCCAGGTCAATCAAACCTCTTTTTTCCCCCGCATAGCTACCCAAAAATCCTCCCACTGCCCTTTCTGTCTGACAAATTTGCTTGTGGTATTATGCTAAAAGTGGAGTACACTTCTTATGCCTGAAAAGGTACTAGACCTGTAAAAATGTACGTACTAGACTTCATAGTTATAAATACTATTAACAAGAAGGCAAATTTTTGATACTATAGTAAGATAGAAGAACACTGTTTCTTTTATAATGAAGATGACAGAGTTTGTTTACCATTTTTTCTTTTTTTTTTTTGTATTTGGAATGTACCAAATATCGATATTCAATTTAAATTTTGAGATTTTAGTGTTTCGTTAAAATTTAAATGATTAGTTAAAAAAGATTAAATTTATTTAATAATAAAAGAATGGACTTAATAATAGAAACAGTGAGAAAAAGAAGACTAGTATTTTTTTTTTACATTTATATAGAATGGACGACAATAGGTTAACAAAACAGATCTTCGAATATCTGTGGGGAAAGAAGTCAACATCAAGTTGGATTAAAGAAGTCAAAAAGGATTTAGAAAAAAATAATATAAGCGGTGAAGAAGCAATTGAAAGAGACGTTTGTCGGGCAAAAGTGTTAAAAATGGAAGGCGTCCAGGGTAGGAGAGAGAAAAACGCAGCTTCAAAGTGGACTGAAGACAGGAAGAAGGGATTTAGTGAAAAGATGATAGAATATTGGAGGCAGTAAAAAGAACAAGGAATAAAGAATTTAAATTGGCATGTAGTCCTCAGATGGACAATACAAATAGAAAAAAAAGAATGGACTTCATTTTCTTAATAATTATGATTAAAGAGCTTGTCTTTCTTTTTAATTCATATGTCTTATTATGTTTGTACATGTAATGATAACAAACCTATCTTATGTATAAATCAAGCTGATGTCGTTTTATTTTTTAATCTGTAGTAGGCCTATATATACTCAAGCACCTAATATCGGACGAACATAATAAATGTTGCTTCTTAATGTAAAAAATTTACAGGCATTGCACAAATGCAATGCACAGACAAGGCCATTGAAAATGCTTCAATAAATCTAAAAAATATATATATTTATATTCATTCACCAATCAATGAATTCATTCTTCATTCACCAATCAATGAATTCACTCTTCATTTACCAATGTACAGATTATAAGTTAAATGTAGTCGCATTCATAAGCGAAGTTTTATATGTGTACTACGTTATTGACAACAAAGAAGTAGTTTCTATGGAAACTCACCGGTCCCCATTTTCGATAACGCACCATCGATCGGCCGCAAATGTGCGACACGTCCTTATAAACATTTTCAATGTTAAAACTGCTGTCCGGCTTTTCGGGTAAAATGTCCGGCTAAATTGACAGCAGTGTTTGACTTTTCTGATTTTTGATCTGGCAAGCCTGTACGTAGACAAGGCTGAAACACATTTAATTAAACAACATTAATTTAATAAGATAATTAAAAAAATATATTTACAAGGACGTTTATCGATTTTTTTTTATAGTATCTCTTTCTTTTTTGTTCCAGGTAATAAAGTGAACAACAACCTTTACCTGAAGTAGGAATAACACTATCGATGAACGTTTATGTGACACAATTGCAAAACAGGTGAGTTACACGTAAAAAAAAAAAAAAAAAAAAAACAGCTGTTCTCAGGTACTATTTACCGATCCAATTTTTGAGACTAGCAAGGTCACTATCGAATTTTGTCCTCAGCTTCTAAAGCAAAATATTGCTACGAAAGCTACGACAACAACGTAACGCTCTCGGAAAGTCGAGAATGTCGTTTTACGCGGTGCAGTGTCAAGGCCATGTACTCAAGTAGCTTCCAAACTGTTCGAGCTCTTGTAACTACGCAAATTATGTTGGCACGCGGCCACGAGTATGGAAAACTATTCTGCAACATCTACGGGATCTATTTATGGGGCTACGGTCGCACTTAGTTAGTTAGTTACACCTAGCGATACTAATGATAATGTGATGTATTATAATATACACACACTTATTGCTTACTAATAGTACCTATAATCTCAATCTTCCATTGTACGAGTAGTGTAGTCATTGTTCATAGCCTAAAGATACCATAAATATGATTTATAATAAAGTTTTAAATTACTCACATTCTTAATTTCTATCGATTTCGGTCTATGACCTTGGTCATAGATTTCTTAATGACGATGGTCTATGACCGAAATCGATAGAAATTAAGAATGTGAGTAATGTAAAACTTTCATACAAAGTAAGCTGGCTATATCTTACATTGAATGGAATCCTATGGGACAAGCACATTACAGCAGAAACTAAAACCAAAATATTTAAAACCATTGTTAGTAGTATCTTGACTTACGGCTCAGAAGTTTTGACTACTAAGAAATTAATGATAACTTTTGGAAACGTTCGGCAAGAGTATCCAGACGTGAGAAAATTATAAATGAAGTCATTAAGGGCAGAATGAATGTGGAAAATTAAACTGTTGATTTATCCAAACAAGAAAATTACAATTGTATGGACACACGAAAACAATGTCACAGGAAAGATTGCCAAGGAGAGTTATGGAATGGTCCCCACCGGGAAGAAGGAAAAGAGGAAGACCACCTATCACCTGGATAGAAGAAATTCAGACTATATTGAGGGAACGAGAAATTGAAGAAGATCTTTGGATGGACAAGCAGCAGTGGAAGATGAGAATTCAATCGCTTCTCTAATCTTTGGTTCCGGAAAATCTGTAAACATTGTACAGTCGTAATAATAAAAATACAATTTATTCAATAATAAATGTGATTCGTTCAAAACAGAGAGAGGGAGTTCTGCATGTATTTTTTATGAGCGTAGAGAAAGCGTATGATTTTTATGTGCCATAACAACATAATATAAAATATTTTCACAGAAGGAGAAACTGTGATTAGCCGCATGTTGAGCAATCTCGGCAGGCAGGCGAGCAGTAGTTCGGTCGCGGGCGCGCGCGGTACCTTGCTGCTTATGTTTACCCTCGTTATCACAGGATGATTGATACCAAATCAAGTAGAACATTGTCAACGCTGAATGGAAACCACACAGTTACAATATGTAAACATGTCGAGCCATTCATATCTGGAGTGTTATCACATAATTCCCAGATGTCACTGTGCGTCTCAGATAACGCGCGCACACTATCTAAAACTGCTCCCTTTCTAAACACACTCACGGCGATGTCGTGATTCTTGATGACAACGGCTTCCTACCTACTGTCTTATCGTGCCACTTTTTGTAACTCCTTTTCTTCTCTTTTTGTGTTCTCTTCGTTCGATGTGCTTTTGAGTTCAAAAGTATTAAAACGGTGGCTCGTAAGAAAAGCGGATTAAAAACGGAACTTGTCTATTATTAGGGTGCCACCTATCTGAGTTTGTATCTGTTCGTACATTTAGTTGCCAAATAGTTAAAATATAATTACATTAAACTATGCTAAATCTTCTTCACCGGCCACTGTCCCCATATCTTCACTGGGGTCGTCCATCCATATCAGTCCTGAGTAGCATTGCCAGATCAAATATCGGTATGGAGAACCATACACGACTTCCGTGTTCTAATATTTATATTTAAAATAATTTTCCAGACATGCTTATTTTTAGCCGGAGAAAACTGTAAAAAGTCAAACATATCCGTCAACCCACGTCGGACGTCTGGCAACCCTAGTCCTGAGCAAGGGATATGTTTATTCTCAACTGCTTGAGAACACTCACGTTCAACGCGGTACACGCACACCGGATGATGCGAAGGCAGGACGAACGACTTTTCGGATTTACTCAAGACCGCCCGCCTTGAGACAAGTGTGGGACTCAAGACTCTCAAAATCAAGACTTTCTGATTTCTCTTCTCCAATATTGGGAACTATGGGTCTCGAAAACTAACCACGACAGAAGGCCGGCTTGCGCGAAGTTGTAGTTGGCCGCGAAGTCCAAGGCTGCTGACAGCTTTTGTCCAGCGATCTCTATTGTGATACTGATACTAGGTATATCTGTGCCCAGGGGTTATTTACCGGGCCGCTTTGTCGTTTACCCGCTGGTTCTTCATGGGGCAGCCTCGATGGAAATGCTTGCCAGGGCAGAAGTGGCACTTAGGAGCTTGGCTGATCCTTCTTTTAACAAGACTTTTAACTCTAGGCAAGCAATAGACCTAGAGAGTTACACAGCGATAATAGAGACGTTCCAAGCCTCTGCCTATATCATTTCCGGCTCTCCATCGACCAGGCGCGTCACGTTGTTACGGTCAGTACCCTTGGGTTATAGACGTGTGGCTCTAACTCTCCGCGAGTTATGGAATATCTACTATCTAGGATTTAACAGCAGATAATAGCAACCGGCTGCACCGCTCTAGTAGGACACAGAGCCGGAGGCCCACAGACCAACCTCGAGTCCAACCCAATCAATACCTCAGGACACAAACAGGGCGTACCCTGTTCGCAGGGTCCCCCGGCTATCGAGGAGTTGATTCGGATGTGCCAGGAGTAAACTCCTGACACGACCCACATCAACCACCCATTGTGGGGGACCTATCATTGACGGCGTACAACCTTTTCGGGTCTGCACGCTCGGGGTTTTAGTTGGTCCGTTTGACGAACGGATTGGTGGTTTTATAGGGACCACTAGGAAACCCCTATAACAGACCGGAGACAGTTACACAAATACCAAACTCAGGAGGAGAATTTGAAGTGCGGACGGTGGGGAAAACCAAACTGGGTGGTACTCCGCCTCGCCTCTCAAGGTGAGAGAAAAACCGCACGAGATACGACACACTCCGGCTCTGGCTGTGGTGTACAATTTATGGGAACGTAACAACGTGTATGATTGCATTTGTGTTTTGCATTCACTGTCTGTACGAGTATACCGACATAAAGTATTGTGTAAACGTGTTGCAGTCGTCGACTGCCAGGATCAGAGAGAGGCACGTTCGAATTCCGTGATTCAGATTGCTTATTGCTGTTTGCTGTTTGCTGTTTGCCCGTATACTTTTGCTGTTAACACGAATAAACGTATTCCGGTCGTGTTGTGCAGGTAACTCGAGATGCCTTCTCGAAAATCAGACCAATAAAATAAAACGCTAACACAGAATGAAAAAAGGAAAAATGGAATAGAAAGCGTGAGAGAGAGAGAGAGAGAGACGCGATTGCAACGAAAGGTGGGACGAGAGACATAGACAGACAGACAGACAAACGAACAAATACAAAACAACAACAAATAATATGCATACAGACGAACGCGATCGTGCTCATATAGTCTCATCTCCTCAGCGTGCAGTACTGTAAATAAACCGATCATCTATTATCTTTATTTGTCTGTTTCAGTGTTTTGTCTGCCGCGAGGGACAGTAATTTTTTTTTCCTAATTTGTGCAGACGTTATCGTCTATATCAGCGATTCTCAACGGGTGTGCTGCCGCACACTACCGTATCGCGAGATTCTCTAGGTGTGCCGTGCAACCTTGTGGTATATTACTGGTAAAAATGATTACAATAAATTTACTCACAATTTATTTTGGGGAAGAAACGGGTGAAAAACATTCCAGAGATTAAACATATTGTCACGTGATACGGGAAAGGTCTAACACCATTACAGAACATTCTAAGTGTTTCTCGGCTATTCCAGTGGAATCCGGCTGTGGAATGTTGTGTGCGTACGTGATCTCAACATGCGTTAGCACGTTCCAGACTTCGCAAGGCCGCAATCAATTACGCTCTAGTGTAGAGCTGACGCGAAGTATTCTGAATTATTCTGGATTATTCTGGAATAATATTATTCTGGAAGTATGTATTATTCAGCGGGGTATAAATATAGTGTTACGTAATCCAGAAAAAGTGTTACGTAATACGGAACGTTCTACAAGTTCTCGAATGTTCAAGTTGTAATGTGCGCGCGCGCGCGCGTGTGTGAGATGCTACTTTACGGCAGATTATTCTGGAAATCAACGTGGTATAAATACAGCCATTCAGCGACGGTCAAGTTAGTTATTGTAGAGCGATTATACAGTGCGTTTGAGTGGCGACTTACACAGTGCGGTCCAAAGTATTGTGGCGAGTGTTACTATGTGTTTTGTAATCGTGCGGGACAATTATTGTAATACACAATTGTGTTTTATATTAGTTGACATTTTTTGCCACCATTTTTTTGTTGACATTTTTTGTTGAAATTTTTATTTGATTTTGTTGTAAGAGACTATCTTGTTAATTATACAAACTGTTTAATTGTGATAATTAAAGCTGGTGATTGATTAGTGACGTAATTGGTGTCTTGTATTTTGTTTTCCACAGTACCATACGACGATCAGTAGACTGTCGTAACAATATTTATATTACAAGGGATTATATTGGTTTATGCCTTACAGTAATAGATTTGAGTTATTAATGAGAAACTTGAGCTTGTTGTTTCTTACACGAAAGTTCAGTTCGTGGTGGAAATGAAGATAAACACACGCGCGTCATTTCCTGTTCAACTAAGATAAGTGTTTGGCAGTTCTTATTTTTTTCATATGTTTGTTAGTGCCAAAAAAACTCAGATCGCACAAGTAAAAATGTAACTGGTTGCATTGCTGTTATTAGGTACTCTTTTTTCGATAACATTCAGAACCTGGGAAGTGGTAGTTCACAATATTCTGGTTGCAGTGTTCGGTCTGATTGAAATTCTGCGTGTTGTTGTCTCCAGAGGGAGGTCTCCACAGAACGAGGATTGCAGTGCACCCAGGCATATCTGGGATAGCAAAAAAACTCAGATCGCCCAAGTAAAAATGTCACTGGTTGCATTGCTGTTATTAGGTACTCTTTTTTCGATAACATTCAGAACCTGAGAAGTGGTAGTTCACAATATTCTGGTTGAAGTGTTCGGTCTGATTGAAATTCTGCGTGTTGTTGTTGTTCTTTCTCCAGAGGGAGGTCTCCACAGAACGAGGATTGCGGTGCACCCAGGCATATCTGGGATAGTAATGTGGTCGCAAAATTGTTACCAACTCCTAAGTTACTGTGCCGCGGGAACTCACTACAAAAGATAGTGTGCCGTGAACAATGAAAGGTCTACACCAAGGATTCCAAATTAAAAGTCGCCCGAGGGCCGCACTTAGACTCAGAAACCTACCGATAGGCCGTATGAGGAGATGAAACTGAAAGTACAGAGAAGATCGATGTGGAGAACTGCTACTACTACATCCTTACATTCAACTGAGACTACTTTGAAGGGGCCAGTATAAGTGTCCTTGAATGAAGACGTACAAGAAAAAAAGGCTGCATGAACTTATTGATCAAACCTTATATACGTACAAATTGACATTTGTAATTTGAATAAATAACAAACAAAAACTGTTTATATAATCGTTGCTGTGAAACCATAGATTGTCACGTGTCAGTTCACATTGCGAAACTAGAGCATAAGTGTCGAGATGTTATTGGCAGCCGTTTGTACGCGTACATATTGAATTGGAAATGACATTTTTTTGTTTATTTATATACTGACGTTGCATGCCGGGGTATCGACTGATGAAAATGAAACTATTATTTTCTTGACTGTTGACTGCCAATCAATCATACACACATATATACGTCTGTATGAGTAGGCCTATACACACACACACATACACACATGTATTCATTGCAATAATAAAATAATAGTAATAAAGCATTCTTGTTAATCGCTGTTAACGTTAAACGATCCAATCATCTGATCAGAGAGGCAGTCCATGTACACAGTCGTTTATATACATATTAATTATCTATAAATTACATCGTAAAATACGAATTTTATTTATTGCTTCGACGAGAGGGCGTGTGACATTACCATACTAATTGCTATGTTTACTGTAACGTCTGTGTGTGTGTTTCGCAAGTCTCCGTTTGAATAATTCATGTCCAGTGCATTGCCATAACAAGGACAGTGTCTGTTTTGTCCACGACAAAGAGTTTGACCTCTCTCTCCCTCCCTCTCACTCTCTCTCTCTCTCTCTCTCTCTCTCTCTCTCTCTCTCTCTCTCTCTCTCTCTCACACACACACACACACACACACACACACACACACACACACACACACACACTGCTGGCTGATTTACATCTCTTATTAAATTAGACTTGGTTATTTTTTTCTTCATTTATTTATTTACCTTGGTTTATTCCTGTTCTGTTTTATTTTTATGGTTTTTTTATTTTTCCCCGGTTTTGCCACAACAGAGAGAGAGAGAAAGAGAGACAATGATGTATTGTGTTTGTTTAGTGTGTGTGCCTATAATTTCGCTGTTTGTTTTCGTCGAATTAATTTGCATCGATAATATTATGTTATTTATTTATGATAAATAGGTTTCTGTTAAAAAAATAAAAAGATTTAGGACCGGCGAAAATATGAATATGAACGAAATAATAATAACGAACCTTGAACACTTTTAAGGTTTCGTCGAAGAGGCGGAGAAGTTTTTGGAGAGTTTGTGTGCTCGCGCGCGCGTGTTGCGTTAACTGGTCCTAAGATGGAGTAAGTACACATGATAGTATCAATAATTCGATTGAGATGACTTATTACTGTACGCTGGCGACTGATTCGTCTTCGCCTTCTTCTTCTTTTCTTCTTCTTCTTTTTCTTTTTCTTTTTTTTATTCTCTTGATTCAGTACATATTCTTGCTGTTCGTAATCAAGTTTACAACTCTACGTAGTCCGTCTATCAGCTGGAATTTCTACTAGCGTGTACGTGTTATAAACAGTTTATTTCCATATTTGGAATTATGGAAACAATTCATTGTTGCGACTGAATACAACAGTACAACAATTACAACTCCGCCGTGGCAATACAGTGGCGCCTGTACGCCTATGCATATACAAGATAATAAATAAACTCTGTGAGGCTAAGAACTTAGGATGGTCGTACTACCAGTTTCCGGAAGCGCTCTTCAAAATATAAAATCGGTGTGGAGAACCATACGAGACTTCCATTTTCTAAGATTTATATTTAAAACCATTTACTTGAATACGTTTGATAATTTCTAAAAAAAAAATACCCCCCACTCTCAAAGTATTTTCACTATTTATAGATATTTTTGTTATTATAAGGTAGTCGTTTAATATAATGTTATTTTCGAGTCACTTTGTCTATAAAAATTAAGTACCTTATTCTTATAAAAAGACTGAACTACGCAGATAATCATCCCTCCTCCTCAACCGATCCCCACCATTAATGATATTTACACTTCCATAGAGTAATAGTTTTATCATATGTAATTTCTAAGGTATCTTATCCTTCAAAATTAAATACTCGTACTTTACTTGATTTCAGCACAGCAATTTTCAAAAAATCACCCCTCCCACTTCAACAACCCACTCCATTTATAATTATCTCATTTACAGTGGATTAGTATGACTTTATTTTCGGGGAACTTATTTATTAAAATTAAGTACTTGTTAAAACACAAAACACTGCCGGTAAATTACTCCTCCCCCTCAACCGAACAACCCCATTTTTAATACTTAAAGTTTCATTGAGTAACAGTTTCATTATATGTAATTATTAAGCTATCTTATCCTTCAAAATAAAGTACTTTATTCGAAATCAAAAAGATAGTTTTCAAAAAATTACCCCTCCCCCTTCAACTACCCTTTTTATTTATAGATATTTCATGTATTTTTCTACAGTGGATTATTATGATCTTTTTTCAGGATACTTTATTTATCAAAATTAAGTACTTTACTCCTGTTAAAACGTAAAACTTTGCAGGTAAACTACCCCTTGCCCTTAACCGATCTTCACCAAAATTACGAAGCCTTGAGTCCTCTACAACTCGGGCACATATGCAAAAAAAATTTTGATTCTGTTTCAATTTGCGGCAATTAACGTTAGCCATAGGAAAAGTTCTACACACACTCTCTCTCTCTCTCTCTCTCTCTCTCTCTCTCTCTCTCTCTCTCTCTCTCTCTCTCTCTCTCTCTCTCTTCGGAAAATGACTTTTTTCATGTTTTGAGGGTAGTACAATCAGAATCAGCCCTTATATTGAATACGATTTTTTCGCGATCACCATACTTCCATTTCCTTACGGAACATGGAAGTAAAAACAAATTAAGACTAATCAACATTACTGTCTTTAAATGGGCTGAAAAACGTGTGATAACATCCTGAAATCATTCCCACTAAAGCAAACGGTAATAACATATTTATAATAACATATAATAGGCCTATAATAACATATAATATAATAGCATATTTAATTTATTAGTTATTATTTTCGTCGTCGCAACGGGAAACATCTTCCTTTCCGGGAAACCGTCATGTTCTTCTAACAAAAATAGCCTCTGATTGGGTGGAGCCTGATGAGTGTAGCGAAATCAGGCATAGCCCTCTATCCATGACTCGATGCACAACTTATACCGCGAACTCCTCCGAAACTACTCAACCGAATGTTATAAAATTTTGCACACATATCCGGACTGTATTGTACAGTGCACATATGTAATTTGTATTTCTCTAAATTATTTGGTTCAAAAGATATTACGATTTTTTAAAAATCTTAGCTTAAACGTGTGAGAGGAAGAGAGATAGAGATAGAGATATCGTGGCCTACCTGGCTGTCGCCCGATAAGATAAGATTTTGCTGTATCACAAATACCGGTGCGTGTGCGTGTGCGGCTCCCGCCGCCCGCACTGGTTGTCGCTCGATAAGATAAGATTCTGCTGTATACACTTTGTAGGCTATTCGTCTCTCACACGTGTTTTAATTCAAACAGTAGTAGAGCATTGTTCTGTGGTGTAGCCAGATGTACGGATTGGACTTAACTGTTGAACAAGTGTCAATTTTTATACGAGAATCTATGTAGTCGCTAATGCAACTGCAACTTTCCATTACATATTGCAACGAATCACAGTTCAGGTAAATTTTAATCCAAATTCTATTGAAATTATTATTATTATTATACTTCTTTATTCAATTTTCCAAATTCTATTAAAATGATTATTCTTATACTTCTTATTTAATTTTGTACTTTTTATTTAAGTACTTTTTTTTGTTATACGCATATTCTATACATTCTTATTCATCACTTTATATATACGTATTATTTATAGTATGCCTCGATGAAGAAGAGGTCCAAATATTGGTCGTTTAACTGCAAATCAAAGACGGATGAGACAGCGACAAAATGTTGCTGCAGCAACTGTTGAAGGCCCTGCAGAACATAACATGAATCATGTGTTATATGATCAAAACAACACAGGATATAGAAATCCTCAGAATGAATTTGAAGATAATTTACGATCTCTAGAATTCTATGAATGAGTACATTGTTCTTGAGTGTAATGTTTGATGGATGCAGCAAACATTTTTTTATGTGTCCGCAGTGTAAGCGAAACCCAAATAAGTTTACTGCAGTTACTCGTATGGATCCTAAAGATGTACCTATAGAACTGATGGATCTCACTTATGTAGAACAACTCTTGATAGCAAGAGTACAATAAGTGATGCGTGTGTATAGGGTGAAATCGAGAGGCTTTCCCGGTCAATATGCTTATAAGGGAAATATTATAAACATTGGTCAAAATATAACGGAGATTGTTAGTTCCTTGCCCCCTTTGGCTGTGATGCAACTCTTTCAATGGCTCCTACTGGTGTGGCAGCTAACAATATTTCTGGACAAACTATTCATTCAGCTCTAAGAATAAATACTTCAAAGAGAAGGGGAGGAACTTTCAAAGATTTAGAAGGTGAATCCAAAATTTGCTTTTGAAGAAGAATTAAAAGATGTGATGTTCGTTATTATTGATGAAGCCAATATGTTAGGTTTGAATTTGTTTTTCAAAGTGGATATGCGACTCAAATAAACAAGCAGCAAATTTCTTCAGCTGTTTCTTTTGGTGGCCTTTCCGTGTATTTAGTCGGTGATTGGTCCCAACTTCCACCGGTTTGTGACAGGAGTCTTTACAATATTGGTAATAATGTTCAGACCATTCAATCGAATCTTGTATATAAACAGTTCAAAACAGTTTTTTCTTTTTAACGAAGACTATGAGACAGCAAGGTGATGATCAAAAAAATTTCAGAGAGACTTTAAATAGAGTCGCAAATGGAACAATCACTTAACAAGATTATCAATTCTTATCTAAAAGATTTTATGTAAACAATATCGGGGACAATTTCAAAGATACTGTCTGTAGAATGTCGAAAAATGCTGAAATCGAACGTTTTAATTATTAAAAACTAGAAAGAAAATAAACAACCCGTGGCTCTAATCAATGCAATCCATAATTGCCCAGAAGCCTCTCTAGCAAAATCTGACGATGCTCAGGGATTATTTGCCCAATTACGTTTATGTAAAGGTGCTCGAGTTATCCTTAGAAGAAATCTTTGGGTCACAAAAGGACTAGCCAACGGTTCAGTTGGGACAGTAACTGATCTTATTTATGACCCGGCAGTTGAATGCGAAAATTATAACAATCACATGCCAATATGAATACTCGTATCTTTCGAAAAATATACAGGACCAGTTCTGTATGAGAATTCAATACCCATTATACCAGTAGTGGCATCACTCAAGGAAAATGAAATTTCTTGTACTCGCAAACAATTTCCGTTAATATTAGCATATGCTGTTAGTATACATAGATAGTAAGGGATAACATTAGATAAGGCAATTGTTAATTTAGGAGACAATGAATTTCAGGTTGGATTAACGTATGTTGCTCTTTCAAGAGTGAAAACATTAGAAGGATTATTATTAAAACCGGTGTTTAATTTTGATAGACTGCTAAAAGTTAATAGAAATCATCAATGGTTGATCGTAGAGATGAGTTGCAAAGGTTGTGGAATATGTCTAATGACAATTAATATATATTGTATTATAATGTAGTGTATTCAATAAAAAGTGTATATATTTTGTTGATTGTAAGAATATTGACAAATAAATTATTACGAATCTATTTATCTAACGGATCAAAGACGGTTGATTGTAAAAATATTGATAAATAAATTATTACGAATATCATAGGCTCCGCCCATTTGTGTCAGTGACACTCCTAGTATATTTACGAAGATATCTATCTGTTAATTACCCTAGTACAGTTTTTCAGTAATGCATTTAGTAAACTGAACAGTATATCTCAAGAGTGTGAAGTATCGTCTCTTATCCCTTTCTTCATTAGTGAAATCACTTTGGTGAGTTTCCACTCTTCTGGAATTGCACGTTCTGATCAGCACGTACATAAATAAATACAATATTCCGAGTTCTAAGAGCGGCCTTCTATACTTTAATCACTTGAGTAGATAACAACTAATCAGGAGTTTTTCAGGTCTTATTTTTTTATCTATTAATACCATTACTCAACACCGTGCTTTTTTTTGTCTTTGATAACCACTGTATGTCAGTTATGCTTTGACGATAAAACCAAGACTGATATTTGTCTTCTACTTGAGAACATGGTAATAACAATGCTAATAATAATAATTCAAACTCAAAGTTCCTGCCGGGTCACTGAATCGCGGACACCTGGTTGAGTGTGATGTCGTCATGGGTTTGATACCGGGCAGACAAAAGACCAGCAGTGTCAGCCCACACGGGCGCGTCTGAAGTGTCCATCCGTTCGTCGGTGAGGAATGCGTGGAAGTGGGAAGTGACAAAACAAATTCCAACGAAATACAATTGTTTCAAAAGCGGTCGTCGTCGTTCTCAAGAAGGATGTACAGTCGTGAAAGGAGAAATGTAAACATCACGAGAAAGGCGCTATTCTTTTTCTTCTTCTAAGTACCAACCACACACATAGATACAGGAAGCTGTGAACTGTCAACTTCTGTAGCCTATTCATGAAAGCGACAACGCCTGAAAGAGATTTTAGTTAAAGTTGAATTTACATTTCCGTGTTTGCGTTATTTGTCACACATTTATTGTCTATAGGCTACCTATTTTACACGCGAGACTTTTCCCATTATTAAAGTTTACAATGTTCATTGCATTCACAGCGTTAGGAATTACCTGCTCTCCACATACTGTGAGCAGTGACAAGTTAAGGTTTATTAATATCTTTGCTGTATATGTAGTTCAACAAAACAACAATCTTTCCTAGGCCTAATTAGCCCTTATCGCCAACAATTTTGTTACATATTTATTGTGCAGTCACTGAAACCTTATAGGTACAGACTGTACTAAATTTTAACATGTACTAAAAAAAAAAATAGACCCTCTACATTTCAAAATTAACTCCAACGGAAACAATCCTTTTTAATATAATTCGCACCAATGATTACAACTAAGATATAGTACTAACAATATTATTATTATTAATAGTCAAATAATTAACCTTACATTTGGCAGTTATGGGAATATTCAACATAAAATCAACTATTCACATTAAACCTAAATCTTTGCAAATTAAATGAAATTATTTTGATAATTATCAACGATTTGGGTAATAAATAAATCATTAATACTTTTACACCACAACTAATTCTACTAGAGCTTTACAAATAAAATACAAACACAAATTAAATTTCTTTTATTAATGATAACATTTCGTGTATCATTAATTATTATTAATGATATGCAGGATGATAAAGATATTCAACTGACCTTCTATTCATTAGCCAAGATTTCAAATGTTTGAGAAAAATGTTTCGTTTTTTATTTTTTATATCGGAAGGTAAACAATAATAAAATCTAGGATACAAAACATAAATAAACTTCTTATATATTTCGTTTTTAGCTAAAGGTATCAAAACAGTTTAATTGTCATATTTTTTTCTTATTGTACCGGCCATCTCAGGACTACATGCCAATTTCAATTCTTTATTTCTTGTTCTTTCCTTTTTCTCCAATATTCTTTCATCTTTTCACTATGTCTCTTCTTCCTGTCTTCAGTCCACTTTGAACCTACTACCCTGGTAGTAGAGTTTTTCTCTCTACTACCCTGGACTCCTTTCATTTTTAACACTTTTGCCCGAAAAGTTTCTCTTTCAATTGCTTCTTCTGCGTTTATATTATTTTTTTCTAAATCCTTTTTGACTTCTTTAATCTAACTTGATGTTGACTTCTTTCCCCACAGATATTTGAAGATCTGTTTTGTTAACCTATTGTCGTCCATTCTATATAAATGTCTATTTAAAAAAATACTAGTCTTCTTTTTCTCACTGTTTCTGTTATATTTTCTATTCTTTGATTACCATTACTTCTTACTTTTCAACCTTCTAAAGTTTTTCATGGGCCTAAAATTTTCCTAATAATTCCTCTCTCCAATATTTCTAGTTTGTCTAAATTATAATTAAATGCTAACATTAACTAGCATATAGGCATTCTGGCCTCACTACTGTCATTTTCATATTTATTTTATTTATATTAAATATTTATAATGACTACTTCAAGATGTATTTTCCTTATTTGGAACATGTTTCGGCACTCTTTGTGTTCCCATCCATACACAATAATACCAATTTAAAATGCCTAAAATGCCGTAATATTTTATTTAGTATTTAAACTTGAAGACGGAAAGACGAACAAGAAGTCTTTACTGAACTGCAGCTCATAGAGAGAGATAAAACGCCAGTTAGAACAGACAAAACAGCTTTTCACTTAAACTGAACGTACCCAGAATTATTTATGAGAAAGTGTCATATGCTTTTAGTTTTTTATAATAGTAGTGGCAGTGATATGAAAGCCGATTATGCAGTCAACAATAAAAGTACTTAAGCAGATTAAGCACTGTTGAGTGGCTTTTCGGCGATAACAGCGATCGGCTTAAACCGATTGTTGTCCCTTTGTCTGAAATTAAATAATGTCCTCTTTTCTCTATCTCACATAAATGTCATGTGATTTTTATTTTATATAATGCCGGATTTTTTTTATGAAAACGGACACGTGCGTTCGAGTCCCATTATCAGGGATAAGCTGGCTCTTCCTCTCTGTAACACAGAGTTTTATAACGGTATTCTGCTGAACAATGTTAATAGATTGTAGACATAACACGGCGGATTTCGACCACAAATAGGGTTATAAAAGATTTATTTAACTTTTGTAAAACTTTTTCTTGTGTATATCATATTTACTTAACTACTGTATATTTTTTTGTTAAATGTAATTAAAAATTAAATATCCTCGTAAGTACGTAGTCGAACAGTCTAGAGTAGTGGTTCCCAAACTTTTCAGTCCGCGGACCCCCTCCAAATAATTAAAAAATTCACGGACCACGTCTGAGTTTTGAAAAAAAAAAAACAGTAAATATTGTTACGACGGTCTACTCGATCGTCGTAGGTATACAATGGAAAACAAAATAAGAACAAGACACCAATTAAGTCACTAATCACAGCTTTAATTTTTACATTTAAACAGTTCGTAATTAACAACACAGTCTCTACAACAAATCAAATGAAAATTGTTCACACGCAATAAAATGTCCACTAAAATTAAACACAATTGTATTACAACTATACCGTCCGATTATAAAACACCACTCTTAACTAATAACCACTTGAACGCGAACAGTAATATCGCTACTATAACTCTCGAACCGCACTGTCAATATATCGCACAATACTGAACTGAACGTCGTTGAGTACTGGTATTTATACCGTCCCAAATTACTAGAGTATTCCATAATACGCGACAGCGCCAGTATAGTTACGACGTAATTACTTTCGGCCTGGACACAGTCCGTGCGCCCGAACGAAGTCTGGCACAGTCTAGAAAATGCGTCAACAAGCACGTACGCCACACACGTTACATTCCGGATCACTCTGCAACATTCGATAAACACGTAGATTGTTCTGTGATGTCGTAACAGTATGATAAAAACTTATATTTTAATTAAAATGTATTAAAATCAAATTTTTCTTAACTTGCAAAATTATGATATTAATGATATCAAAAATAGTTTAATGTGAACAATGAAGCTGCTTTTGAACAATTAGCTCTTTAATATTGGGTTTAATGTCAGATAATTTCAATATTATGTCACTCTCAGCATTAAGTTATTTCTTAACGTTGACTTCAAGTATGTAAGCTGGGAGAATGCGGTGTCACACAAATAAGTAGGGACAAAACACAGTTAAACACTTCAAAACTTTTCTGCGGGTTCGAGATAGTCAGTCATTACATATAACCAGAAGTCAGCTAGCTGTAATTGCGAAAACTGTAATTTTAGTGAACTGTCAGATGAAAGTTCTGCCAATGAATCTTCTTTTTGTGGTGTAAGAGAGAGGTTAGTTGACAACCCATCAGCAAATGTATTCCTTATCCACATGTCACTATCATCCATAACTGGAAACTATACCTTAGCTCCAAGTGCAGTTGCTCCAAATGAGACTTAATAACGTTGACAATCTCCTTTGGAACATTTTCTCCTGACATCTGGACGTAATCTGCTATGGAAGGAAATTGTTCGAAGATTTCAGAGTCTAATCTCTGAATCCACAGTTTCATTTTTCTATCGTCCTCTCGGTTTTATTTCGAGCCAGGAAAATACTGATGCTAGATCCTTGCAGGCTTAAAAGTGGGTCCATTCAGATGACTGAAGATGTCATCAAGGTATGATAGCTTCAAAATCCAGTTCAAGTCATGGAACCTGTCTTTAAGGTCAAAGTTGGAATCAAATAAAAAGAGCTTTACTTCATCCCTCAGTTAGAAACAAAATACATGAATCTTCTACTAATTGTTTTAAAATTCTAACATTTAGATTTTGGAGAATACAAAAATCGGAGAAAATTACGGTATATTCTATTTTTTCTTAAAAGTGTCCGCAGACCCCTCTTTGGGAATCACTGGTCTAATGTGTTGGAATTTAGCGCGAACATAAAATACCAAACGACGTTTTACCGACAGAAGTCGACAACTCCGCGACCGCTTGTTAATAGTTTCACGAAATTAATACTGTCGAAACGCAAGACTCGAGTATTCGTATACCACCTATTTCGTATTCGGAAATTCATGAGGTAGGCCTATTTATTTAGTTAAATAATTACATATTCAATAATAATAGTAATAATAATAATAATAATAACAACAACAACAACAACAATCATCATCAGCCGTGGCTCTACAATTCTTGGTTGGTCTTGGCCTGCTGCAAGAGCCTATTCCATTCCTCCCTATTGCGTGCCCTGGCTTTCCAGTTTCTTATGTTCAGCTTTCCGAGGTCCTCCTCTGTCTGGTCTTTGAATCTACTTCGAGATCTTCCCCTTTTTCTACTACCCATTGGTTTCTGATAGACAATATGTTTCGTAGGCTGTCCTTCCTTCATTCTCTCTGTGTTCAACACACCTTACCCTGTACATTTTGATTATCCTGACAATGTCCGGCTCTTTGTAAAGATAGTATAGTTCATAATTATAGCGCCTGCGCCACATTCCCTTTTCTTGCATTCCTCTAAATATTGTTCTTACAATCCGTCTTTCATAGCAACCTAGAAGTGTCTCGCTATTTTTTGTCATTGTCCAGGTTTCTGAAGCGTATGTCAGCACTGGCCTGATAAGTGTTTTGTAAATTTTGCATTTCGTGCTTCTTGAGATGAAGCTACATGCCAGGTGCTTTTTTAATCCATAATATGTTTTATTTGCGAGATATATTCTTCTTCTTATTTCAGTGTTGGTGTCGTTAGTCCTGTTTATCTGGGAGCCAAGATATATGAACTTTTTTACTGCTTCTATATTTTGTATGCCTATTTCTAGGTTTTGAAGGGTTGGGTTTAATGATAGTTTGTTGGCAGCATACAAATATTTTGAGAAAACAACAATAATAATAATAATAAAAAACAATAAAGAACAACAATAACAATAATAATTTTTTTTTTACTACGACAGGTGGAAAATTTTTCTGTACAAATGTCTAGAAGAGTACACAGTCTGGGGTCTCATGGGTTTGGGCACCCGACCAACCAAAAAAAAAAAAAAAACACCTCCCTTTCCTCTTCTAGCACACTAACCTGGAACTGTCTGAAACAACACTTCGGGCTAGGCCTTTTATTCTTCAGTCCTAAAGCTCACGTTTGACTTGTTATTCTTTTTATATATTATATTATCCAACTCTATCTTCTTCACCCAAAGAATCTCTTCTGTGTAGCGAACCCCACACACAGAATTCCGGGTGTCCTTCCCTTGAACCGTCGCTTCATCGATGTTATCGGGGGATTGATCTCCTGCCAAATATCATCTTGCAACGATCTCCGTCTGTCGCAGACGTTGAATATACGGCTGACATCCCAGCTGCGCAGGTGCAGCTGCGGGCGGAGAGGAAGCATGGCTAAACCGATTATTACCTCACCCAGTTTCTGTCTGGACACGGGTATTTTCTATCTTACCTGAAGCAAGTTGTAAAGGCCGAGTCACCAGAGTGCCTATAAGTTACTGCCCGTGAGCTGCGGGCGATGCCACCCATACATTCTTCGTCTGCGATAGATGGTAGCAACATAGAAGATCTTTGCAAGAAGAAGATATTAGGCAAAAGATCTCCCCGGATAACATCGTCGAAGCAATGCTTCAACGGGAGGATACCTGGAACCGTGTGGCACGCTTCGCAGAAGAGTTCTTCGCGAGAAGAAGATAGATTTGGACAATACAATACAGAAGGATAGCAAGTCAGATGTGAGCCCTAATTGACCCTTCGTTATATATTAATTTTTTTTATCAGACGTTTCCTCAGTGGCTCGACTAAGACGCATTCCTCATCGTAGAATGTGCAAAACGTTTGATATAAAAAAATTAATAAATAAAATAAAAAAACGACCTGGGTTAAATTTGTTATGTGATTAAAATGTAGGCCTATCTATATATATATTGTGATGTTTTTAATTTGTTTCTTCTGCAAGTACAGTATAAATTTCGTATATTCTTTTTAACACCTGACGCACGTTTCACTGAAAAATATCAGTATCATCAGAGGTTTCTAAGTAAATTAATAACAATCGAAATAATTCTATTAATACAAAATTAACGAATAATCGAATAATCGAAAAAAAACAAAAAAAAACTACGAGATAGATTCGTTCAACACCGCAATGTATATTTAAAACCAAATATTTATAAATCTAATTTAGCCACACATTGTCTAAATAATAACCACCAGTTTCCAAACATTGAAAATATAAAATTAATTTAAAACATACAAAAAGGTCAAAAAATGAATATTTGGGAAAATCTTAACATTTACAAACACAATAACAATAATTTATTAATTAAAGAACAAACCCAAATAAAAACAAAACAAGACGATCTATTTAAAATTATAAATTTACTAAAAAAATAAAAATGAATAAAATAGAAACAACAAAATTTCAAATATAACCGAGAAAACAGCTGCTGAAGAAAATAAACATTAAAACAATCGTTAACTAATCGACCTAAATCGATTACCAGTTATTTTATTTTACATTAAAATCGACACAAATTCGATGATTATTCGTTAATTTTGAATTAATAGAATTATTTCGATTGTTATTAATTCACTTAGAAACCTCTGATGATACTGATATTTTTCAGTGAAACGTGCGTCAGGTGTTAAAAAGAATATACGAAATTTATACTATTTGCAGAAGAAACAAATTGAAAACATCACAAATTATATAATTACTGCAAGAAACATCGAGTTACTTATATAGAAAATTATATATATATATATATATATATATATATATACATGATTTATATACGTGCTGATCGGTACGTGCAATCCCAGAAGAGAGGAAACGTACTAAAATGATTTCACTATTCAAGAAAGCGATAAGAGACGACAGATACTTCACACTCTCGTGATATACTATTCCGTTCACTAAATACATTACTGAAAACCTGTACTAGGTTAATTAACAGATATCTCCGTAAATACATCAGAGGCTATTTTATTAGAAGAACACGATGGTTTCCCGGAAGGGTGAAGATACCGTTGCGACGATGTTTTCATTTTGAAGCAGATTATTCAGAAGAGAAGAGAATTTAATCTGAATACTCGCCTATTCTTGGTTCCACAGTCGGATGAGACAATGGGCGAGTTTTACGTTCGCCAATAATAATCGGATGAGAGATTATTGGTTTTACGTTCCCTACTAATACGCGACTTGAAAACCTCTACAGATAAAACTGAAGTACCGTACCGGATAAGTCTACACAATGAACGCAGCAGTAGTAACAGTATTTTAATTCTTCACATTTTGGTATATTTTAAATAAATTTAGCACCAAAAATGAGTCGGTAAAAATAAAAAACGTAATAAACGTAAAAAAAACGTAAAAAAAGTAGCCTACAGTCGACTTAGTGCGTATTACAATGTCCTTACGTCAGAAGTTCACCTATTTAACGATAATTTATTTTTAACCTCCTAAATAATTTAAATATGTTTAAGCATTTGTTGAGACAATGGTTACATATTTAAATAACAAGATTTGCGAGATTAATCTTGTTGACTGAACAGTAGTGGATTCGCGTAATAGGCGAATTGTTCGCTACTATTGCTTGTAGTCCAGATCACGTACATGATGCAAACGAAAAAACAGTGTTGTTATTAAAAGACAAACATTGTTTTTATTTTGCATGTAACCCGCCCCCGCACTACCAAAAACACGTTTGACGTCCCGCCAGTGGCGGGACGTCCATAAGGTTCAATGGTTCAGTGAACCCTCCTAAATAATTAAAATATATTTAAGCATTTGTGATGCTTAATGGTTTCATATTTAAATAACAAAATTTTCGAGATTAATCTTGTTGACTGAACAGTAGTGGATTCGCGTAATAGGCGAATTGTTCGCTACTATTGCTTGGAGGTGCAAAGCAGCTCTCAGCACCTCCTAGACTGTGTAGGGGGAAATCATTATACTCAAAATTACATTCAACAATTGCTAATCCCGAGTGTTAGCGATAGAGACGAATAGTTCCGGCGAGAGTCGAACCGCATTGACCGGGAATTGTAAGATTTTCATAATACCGCCATTCGCCATTATTATGATTTTTACCACATGATTTCTCCGTTTACCACCAGTTTTGTGACAGATTTCTCTATTTCATTTAGAATGCAATGAAAATGTGTGGAGTAAAGTCTTAAAATCAAATAAAATAGTGAACTAATTGTATTCCGAAAATAAAGTGTGTTTAATGTAGTCATTAAATAATTATAGTAACGTTAAGCTGACCGAAGCGTGTATAATCTTCAAAGTGTTTGCTGGTATTTTCGTGTAAGTGTTCAGGTATGTCTAATTTTTGTGTTCAGTTCGTTGAATTGCTAAAATGAATAGTGTTAAATCAATTTTAAAAACAAATTTTTCTTCTCTCTCTATTAAAGATAAATGCAAAATTAAGGAACTCGGTAGGCCGCTTCCCGAGCAACAGAAGTATTTAACTATCCTTTTATTTTAACTATATATTTTTAGAATAATTTACAAATAGCATAAACACAACTTAACACTAAGACTGCTAAAAGTTGTCAACAGTTATGTCTTCATGTTGCGACCCACCCCGTGTGTTATTTGGAATGGGATAATTGCTCTTATCTTAGTAGAAACATTCAGACATTGAACCCCCAACTGTCAGAACCACGAGCCGCCACTGCTTTCCGCTACAAAAACCTTTACGCTTCTTGTAGCTAGAAGACAATGCGTGGAGTGTACAGAAGAGCAGAAGGAGAACACGCTCTTAAAATGAAACGTTACCGTTAAGAGAGAACGGAGTTTAGAAAGTGGCTGCAGGACACGGACCCACGGCCAGCATAAGGGAACGTTACAAAAGAAGAAGAAGAAATGTTGATTACATCTGTGACTGTATCGATTTGTCTTGTATTTAGAAGGAGCAGAAGGAGAACACGCTCTTAAAATGAAACGATTCCGTTAAAACAGAACGGGGTTTAGAAAGTGGCTGCAGGACACGGACCCACGACCAGCATAAGGGGACGTTACAAAAGAAGAAGAAGAAGAAGAAGAAGAAGAAGAAGAAGAAGAAGAAGAAGAAGAAGAAGAAGAAGAAGAAGAAGAAGAAGAAGAAGAAGAAGAAGAAGAAGAAGAAGAAGAAATTTTAATTAAATCCGTAATTGTATCTGTCTTGTATTTAGTTAGGCCTATGTCTCTGCAGTAAAAAAAAAACAGACTTACACGCTCCTACCGTAAAAATCTGTACAATAACTAGAAACATTTCATGATCCACGCGGAACACAATGTATTGTGTATTATAATCTTTTCTTTCTCGTCGAAATCTGGACATATGTTACACAGTAGTACTAGTATATATATATATTATGGACACGCTAGTACGCCATTAGTATGATCACGTGTCTGTAAGTAATACAGGCTATCGTATGCGCGCGCGCCCTCGCGTCCGAGTATTTGAAGATTCTTCTCTCTCTGTTTTTTTGTTTCCTATTTAGAGAAAAGCAGAGAATCCTAATGCAGCACACAGTCATTTTTTATACTACTGAGTAGTGGATAGGCTGTGTGTGTGTGTGTGTGTGTGTGTGTGTGTGTGTGTGTGTGTGTGTGTGTGTGTGTGTGTGTGTGTGTGTGTGTGTGTGTGCGTGCGTGTGTGCGCGCGCGCGTGTGTGTGTGTGTGTGTGTGTGTGTGTGTGTGTGTGTGTGTGTGTGTGTGTGTGTGTGTGTGTGTGTGTGTGTGTGTGTGTGTGTGTGTGTGTGTGTGTGTGTGAATGCGTTTCACACCGTAGTAGTATCATATCATATCATCAACGTCATCATCATCATCATCACCAAATGATGATAAATGAAAGAAGTCAGAGAGTAGTAATATAAAGGTTCTTTTTTTGTATCTGTTTTTAATAATACACGAGTTTCAATAGAATGAATATAGGACGGAGAGGAAGCTGGGAGGGCGGGGGTGGCGGCGGATGATGGGCGCACATTGTAAGGGCTCTTTTATGCAAACGCCATTGTTCTAATGCATCGGAACGTGTTCTATACGCTTATACCGTATCGCCGTATCTGGCCGTATGTGTGTGGGCGCGCGCGCGCGCCAGCAGTAACGTATACCAATCGCGATAGCGCATCTCTCTCTCCCTCTCTCTCATTCTCTCTCTCAAACTCTCTCACTCTCTCTCTCTCTCTCTCTCTCTCTCTCTCTCTCTCTCTCTATCTATCTATCTTTATTCGTTTCCGTACGTCTGCTCTGCCTACTCGAGTTTTTTTGCTGTTCCCCCCCGTTATAAAATTGATTAATTAACATTACTCTTTTCTCTTTTTCTTTAATAAATAAATATATACTCTCGCCGTCTCTCCCTTTTCAATCGCGTACATTCGCTCTCTTGTAACGGCCCGCTAATTTGACAAGAAGCCTCTCCCATTCTTCACCTGTATTCTAATTGATAATAAGTACTACTGATTATATCAATTAATATAAATAATAAAATAAGTATTATGAAGTACAGACTTTGTTGGTCGTATGGAGAGAAACGGTACGTTGTTGTTAATTGGCACACAGAATTACTGAATTATATTGGGGTCGGATTTGTTTTTGATTTCGAATTAGTGATGAAGCTCGTCCCTCTGTTGGTACTTGTCGATCTCTTTTAGGTCGTATACATGTATATATATACGCCTAATTGCGAATTTTTTTTAATTCACTTATGTTCACATAAACCATGTGTTCACACTCACACGCAATTTCTTTCTTGATAAGTTCCTTTTATAGCTTTCTTCAGAAAAAAAGTAAATTATAAACTATACCTAAATTAAAGAAAACGCTGACGACGTGTTGAGAGCACGGAAATCCAGAGCGACTTCGGTAATACAGCTTAACAAATCAATCTTTGTGGGTTCCCTGCTATATGCGGAAGATATAGTTCTTATTCAAGAAAATGAGGATGATTAAGAAAGAGCTATGTTTCAACTACAAGAAGTGGCAAGAGAGTACTCACTGACAATTTCACTGAGAAAGACCAAAACCATGGCCTTTAAAGGTAAATATCCAGTGAGGACTAAGATAGTTATAAACAACAGCACTTTACAACAAGTGACCCGTTTCAAGTATTTCGGCTGTGCAGTAAGCTATGAATCTCAATATGATATAAGAGAGAAGATAAATAAATGTAGGAATATTTGTGATACGATTCATAGAAATGTTAGAAATAAAACAAGACACAGCACAAGGATTAAATCTTATAAGACAATTGCAATACCCACGTTGATTTATGCAAGTGAGGGGTGGGTCATGACAAAAAAGGAAAACGGCAATGTTCAGAATGCTAAAATGCAGTTTCTTCGAAATACTTTAAATTATACAGTACAAGATAGAATAAGGAATGAAGGGACTCGAAGTAAAGGATGTAAATAAAATTATTCCAATTTCCAGAAGACAATGGTGGGATCATGACAGAGGATCGATTGCGGAAAGCAACACTACACTATAAAACCATTGGTAGAACAGACGTGGGTCGTCCGAGGATGAGACGAGTGCCGAAACAGGTTTATACAACCTAATCCTTGAAGAAGAAGAAGAAGAAGAAGAAGAAGAAGAAGAAGAAGAAGAAGAAGAAGAAGAAGAAGAAGAAGAAGAAGAAGAAGAAGAAGAAGAAGAAGAAGAAGAAGAAGAAGAAGCAGAAGAAGAAGAAGAAGACTAGTATCAAGCAAGAATCTGAACTAGTGAAATGAACATGAAAGATTTTGATCAAAAAAATAACTAGAGACAAAATGGCGGCGACAACAAAAAATATTCATCTTACGAGTTGAACTACTATAGTTGAAGATACAACCTTCAGAAATATTGAATCTAAGTGACGTACTTTTGGCAGTCTTCACCTGTATTCTACTTGATAATAAGTACTACTGATTCTTAATTAATATAAATTAATATAAATAATAAAATAGGTATATGAAGTACGGGAACAAGCGCCCGACTTTGTTGGGCAGCGCAGAGATACTGTGGTAAGTTGGTAACTTAAAAGAGAATCACTTAATTATATTGGTCGGATTATTTATTTGAGTTTGAATTAGTGAAACTCATCCCTCTGTTGGTACTTGTCGATCTCTCTTAGGTCCTCTACATATAAGTTAGTACTTTTTCTACATATTTCTTTGTCTTTTAACAAATGGCATGACAGTATACTTCTTTCAGAAGGCCCCAGCTTTATTCTAAATAGAGTGAATTATAAACTAAAAAAACTGAAGAAAGAGCGGATCAAGTAGGCTTATTTCGACAATCGAAATAAAAGCGAAAGACTTGAAAACAAAATAACTTGAGCCTTGTTGTCAAGAACATAGGTAAATATTTGTTTAACCATCCATCGTGGACGACGCGACGGTTTCTGTGCAGCATAATTTTGTTATCCTTGACTTAACATTATTAATATTGTTACGCCATTCTACGTGTTTCTCGGCTATAATGTGTGTGTGCGTACGTATTGTTGTTACTTAGAACAATTACGTGACACAACGTGACTTCTCCGGTCCGCGCGCACTGTGTACAACGCTGCAATCAATTACGTTCTAGTCTTTTCTAGTAGACTCGTATTATCGAATATGGTGGAATCTCAGCGGGGGGGGGGAATAAATACAAGTACTCAGCTACGATTAGTTCAGTTTTAGTGGCGATTGATTCCAGTGCGGTTTGTAGTATATTGTGGCAAAGTATTATGTGTTTTATAATTAATATAGAATATTGAACTTTCACTTGTGAAACTTACTTGTTTTCTCCCGTACGCGTTTCGGCGTGATGTGCGCCTTCATCAGCGGAGTGAGACAGACTGCCAGTAACTCGTAACGGTTTTATTTGGTAGGTTGAGTGGGGGTGGTGTGTGGTGGAAGGGGATTGGCGCGGGGATCCGAATTATTGTTTGTTTTATGTATAATTGTGTCAAAAAGTGTGTGTGATTTATAGTGTAATTGGTCGTTAAGTATGCTGTTTGGTTGTGTTATGTAGTGTTTGTATATTTCATATTGTTCATAGTGTTTTATAATTGTGCGAGACTATATTAGTTGACATTATTATTGCGTGTGAACAGTTTTTATTTGATTTGTTGTAAGAGACGACTATCTTGTTGACTACAAACGGTTTAATTGTGACAGTTTATTTAAACAGTTTAAATAAAGCTGGTGATTAGTGGCTTCATTGGTGTCTTGTATTTGGTTTTCCACTGTACCATACGAAGTTCAGTAGACAGTCGTAATGATATTTATACACATTTTCCGACATGGAACGGTAATAATGTTGTTAAAGTTTTATAAAACGTTCCACCGTATACGAGTGGAAGATGATTGTTTTCCAAAGACGAGTTGAAGATACAAAATTCAGAAATACTGTCACATTGAAATACACCCATGTACCAAAGAATACTAATGACAATAAGATAGTAGCGATGTAAATAGTATAGCAATGTAGCGATGAAAACAAAGAAATTATAATAATAAAATACTTCTATTAATGAAATATAGATTATGGAACTAGATAATCAGAATGCAGGTGTGATCAACAGGGAATGTTAAATGAACGGTTAAAATACACGTAAATACATTACATAATTGTGTGTGTGTGTGTGTGTGTGCGCGCGCGTGCGCGTGCGCTGATTTTAAAACTTATTTACATATGTTTTACGACCTCTTCGTTATCTGTACGATGGAGGAAGCTTTTAAACGTTAAAAAGTGTACTGATACACGAATCATGTTGTCTTACAAAACTACCTGCTCGACATAACCCATCCCAACTTGTGTGTTATCTAAATTGTGCTGGTGACCACTTAACAACATATGTTTAAAACAACAACAACACAAACGTGGAACTGGTATTTCTGTTTATGAACGAGGAATGTTGGTTGTGGTTGGAGGGGGGGGGGAGATGTCACCTCCACTTTGTTGTCGTTATCCCTGTTAGGAAGGTGACACACAGACAACACCAGTAATTCTTTTATTTTTTTCCTTAAACATATTCCCCCCGTTTTGCCAAATATTATCGCTAGTAGTACTTGTGTATTTTATGGTGGCCGGCAACCTTGGTGAAAGTGATATGCGCAGAACCCTGTTTTTTGTCAGTGTAACGGTAAATCTCACTGAGTGCGTAAGTGTTGATGCGTTTTCAAAAATATTTACCGTGAAACATTTACCGTATAGGCTTGTATTTCATTTAATTATTATTTTCAACATTTCCTAAAACATATCCTACGCTACGAAAACTTCTTCAACTTCTTAAGTCTAGTGTAAACTTTCAAGGTAGCTTATCATGTTTAAGAAAGGGTATCATGTTTATTGTAAACTTAGGGTTTAAATGGAAGAAGATTAGAAATAATAGAAGTGTATTACATGAACGTCAAGAGATAAGAGCAAAAAATAATTGAATATCTCAGGAAAATAAAACAATTCACGACAGTAAAGCGGCCAATAGTGGTAATTATTTATTATTTACGTTATGTACCGAATAACATTGTTCTGGTACTGCAAATATACACATTTGATAAAATGTCGAGTAATACTGAGTGAAATTACAAATAGTAGTTGCTTGAGTGAAATCCCATTTGTAATAATTAAATAGTTAAGCCTGCAGCTGTACCAACTGTTTGAGCAGAACTCAAAGTAAAGGACATAAATGAAATTATTTCAATTTACAGAAGGTGGTGGGATCATCTGCAAAGGATGGCAGAGGATCGATTGCCGAAAGGGGCACTGAACTATACAGCCATTGGTAGAAGAGACGTGGGTCGTCCGAGGATGAGATGGGTGCTGGAACAGGTTTATATAACCTAATCTTTGAAGGGGAGAAGAAGAAGAAGAAGAAAATCATTTTTCATTTATCACAATAATTAAGAATATCCCGGTTACCCTTTCTATTTTTTGTTTACTAAAGTAACAATTGTATAACAATTATACAACAAATTTTTAAAATTCAAAACAAACGGATTTCTACTAAAATTCCTTTTAGCCTGACACCGGCTGGATTTTTACAAATTTTCAAATTTTGATCCCATTTTTGGGTTCTGAGTCAAAAAATTTTTGAATTGCGAAACTTAAACAATATTTTTAAGTTGTGGTCAAATTTCTCATTAATTTTATATCTCATATGGAATTAGCGATTTTATCAAACTTTACATACAAAAGGAAAGGTGTGGGACGTGAGAGGAAGCGCTGAAATGACCAGACCTAGACTTTGCCTGTTTGAGACCGGAACAAACCATGATTGGTTTAATCCTTGCAGATCACGATGATGATGATGATGATGATGATGATGATGATGATGATGATGATGAATTAATTGTCTTTTTATTCACAAATATGTTGTAGCAGACTAGTGACATCATTTCGGATAACTGCCTCACTCTACCAACATGAAGGGTATCCTGTGTTAAGAGGGATCAAATGCCCTTAACCACGGATTCCAAAATAAACTATATAATACTCTATATAAAACCACTTCATCTTGTGAATAAAATTATTAAATTTTCAAATATTATTACTTTAATTTTAAAACGACTTTTCGGAGTTATTATGTAAGTTATATATAGTACATAATATTTCAATGAAAAAATAACTTATTAAAGTAAGAACTACACAGGTGCATAGTATATTTAATCTCTAAACAATGACTTTTACTTTTTTCCAATTCGACAATTAGTTATAAAACTACAACTGAATAATTGGTTCCGCACCGTCTGAAATTTGTGCAATCTAGCTTCGCCCTCGCTCTCCCAGTGAAAACATTTACTTACGCTTCAATAATTTTTCGAGAAAACTTCAAATTTATAAAAAACTATAAGGACATTTTTCTCTGAAATTTTCTCTACTTTACGCTCGTATTTTTTTACTTTCACGATACACGAATCGTTTAAAATTTATAATTTAAAACCCGATTTTCCGAAATTTAGGGGTTGTTTTAAGGTGGTTTGATACTGTGGTGAGGGGTTAAGAGTTTCGTAAAATAATGTTCTTTATGTAAATATTTGATTTAAAAAGGGCGCTTCCTTCTTCAATGTAACATGAGCTCATAATCTAATATGACTGGGCTAAAAGAGATTTGAAAATTATGATTATGTAAGTATTTTTTTTCTTAACTTATGTTGTTTTTCAACTAAAATACTGTCGTTTTATGACAGTGTTAAGTAACTTTTAACCGATACTCAATAAAAAAAGGTATGTGTCAAGGTAATCGTAAAATGATTGTAAAAAGTGGGTAAAAATAGCTAAAAATGTGAAAAAAAGTGATTTTGACCAAGAAACACCACTCCAAAAAATCGAAAAAATCATGGAGTTAAATTACTGAAGGTTTCACAAAAAGAAAACTTTTGTTACATGGGCTATTTTCAGAGAATTTTGTATTTTAAAGATTCTCGAATTTTTTTAAGGGTCTAAATAAGGGCCACGGACCTTTAAAAAATTCTCGTAAAAGGTCTTCTAATCAAGTACGTACCTGATTTTTTCAAGAATTTTTCATGGATTAGAACGGGAGAAAAAATAAAATATGAAAAAATGGGTTTTTCATCCCCTGGAGGTGGGAGGGGGAGAATCCAAGGTATGGACTATCGGCCTTTTTCTAGGCTCAAGAAACAGTATTTTTACGACATCACACAGAACAATCTACGTGTTTATCGAATGTTCCAGAGGGATCCGGAATGCAACGTGAGTTGCTTGTTGACGCATTTTCTAGATTGTGCCAGACTTCGCGCGGGCGCATGGACTGTGTCAAGGCCGCAAGTAATTACGTCGTGACTTGTGCCGGGGTGTGAATTTTTTCGGCGTGATTTGAACGTTCAGTGCCGCCAAAGCTCGTAGCAGCTGTGCGCCACAGCTAACTCGATTATTAAGGCCGTGTCTGCGCCACGGCTACTCAATCTAGAAGGCCTATTCAAACGTATCAGCTGTCCGTGTACGGTTAGGAAACCGCTTACCAAAGGTTATGATCGGCAATTCGAAACAAGTAGATTTCATGTAGCATAGTGGGACCGAAGAATTCAGGCATCACTCTCATTTCTTTGTCAACCTTCCAATAGAGTGTTCGATGGTCTGACGGCCCAGGGTGAAGTACTTAGTTGATTTCTCAATATGACTTCGTAAGCCAGTAAAGCGTTTTCAGGTGAGTCTCAACTATTTTATTCTATGTTCATTTAATGATGTGTGTGTGTGTGTGTGTGTGTGTGTGTGTGTGTGTGTGTGTGTGTGTGTGTGTGTGTGTGTGTGTGTGTGTGTGTGTGTGTGTGTGTGTGTGTGTGTGTGTGTGTGTGTGTGTGTGTGTGTGTGTGTGTGTGTGTGTGTGTGTGTGTGTGTGTGTGTGTGTGTGTGTGTGTGTGTGTGTGTGTGTGTGTGTGTGTGTGTGTGTGTGTGTGTGTGTGTGTGTGTGTGTGTGTGTGTGATCCAGACGTCTGTAAAGCCTATTTCATTGTGATACCTTGGTAATGTAAAACTGACTTACCCGTTACTTCCGGTTGGGAAACACGTGGTGACATTGTATTTAATTGTATATTAATTTAATCGAATTGTAAATTCAATCAAAAGTAATGACTATAACTGGATGAAATAAACCATGCTAAATTAATAAGAGCAGGTAGAATGTTGATAGAAATTGTGACAGTGAGTGTAGTGTGTGTGTTCCAAGGCGAGAGAGTGTAGGAGAGGGGGTATTTTCTGACGGCCAATCTACAAATAAAAAATGTTATAGGGTCCCCGTACAGCTGGGAGAAGGGAGATGCAGAGATAGTAACATTGACACCGGTCACTATCCGCAGAGCAGTGCACCAGGATGCTCCCCGAAGTCGTTAGGCCCAGAAATACTCCTGCTGTAGAACACCGAAGGACACCTGCCCGGAATGAAACTCGCTGGAACTTCAGCAAACACTAAGGATCATCTGCAGCACTCATGCCACACTGGTCAATGGTACCATTGGAGTTCCACAACAAGAGTACAGGTGTGAGTGTTCTAATTATTAAACTTCAGTCAACAACAACAACTCCATAGACTGGCCCCCTGGTATTCAGGTTAAACATTTTGTTAATGCTCTTAAAGCAAATGGTACCTGAACTCCAGCAGTTTCAAATAAAAATTGTACTTAAATATTTTATGATAATTTAAATTGATGTTCTTAAAGAAAATGATATTAGAATCCAAATGTTTAAAAGACTTGTAACTAAATATTTTGTGGTAACTTAAATTGATGTTCTCAAAGAAAATGGCACTAATAAAAAATTGTTACTGGTTACAAGAGTATTTTATTGCACGTCCTGTCACTTTGGGCTCCAGCACACTTTTCGCTTCCGCTAGGCCAAGTAGTCTAGTTATTAAATTTTGCGTAACGGTCTAAATGGCCGTTACAAACTACACTGGCGCTATCGCGCAGTATGGAATAATCTAGTAATTTGGGGTGGTATAAATACCAGTACTCAACGACGTTCAGTTCAGTACAACTGCGATATATTTACAGTGCGGTTCGAGAGTTATTATCGGGCGATATTACTGTGCGCGTTCAAGTGGTTATTAGTTAAGTGTTGTGTTTTATAATCGGACGGTATATTGTAATACAACTGTGTTTTAATAATAGTTGACATTTATTTGCGTGTGAACAATTTTTATTTGATTTGTTATAAGAGACTGTGTTGTTAATATTACGAACTGTTAACTGTGAAAATTAAAGCTGGTGATTAGTGACTTAATTGGTGTCTTGTGCTTATTTTGTTTTCCACTGTACCTACGACGATCAAGTAGAACGTCTTATATAGTTTATTTCGGAATCCGTGATTAAGGGCATTTGACCCCTCTTAACCCAGGATACCCTTTGCTCCCAATAAATCGTCGACTGTCCAAACAAAAGGTCAGACGTTACTCATTTTCCAAGGCACAGTGGTGGTAATAATGTCAAAATCATTTACTGTTGACACGAGCAGTGCCAACAGTAGTAATATAAAAATTTGTTTCAAAAATGAGAACCATCAAACAACCAAACAAACCATATCCAATGGGCTGTCAATCGACGTTGCGGGTTATTTACAACGCCCGTTACAGATTTATTTGTTCAACAGCGACAGTGCGTAGTCAACACGACGACATAACGCTGATTTACGATCGGGGGGGGGATACAGCTCCTACACAGCCTATAACAGGCAGTAAATTACTTAACACACAGCGCCAATGAATACTTTGACCAGTTTTTCACCCTTTTGTGTTTTCGATGTGGTGTGTTTCACGGAAGTCAACAAAGCGATAAAATGATTGCAACAGCGTCATATAAATAATCAGGTCATGTACAATGACTCCACGGGTTTGAGTCCCGCGGAAATGTTTTGTTTGCTGCCGAAAGTTCAACGCAAACTCTGTTATTTGCGCTTACCGCACGCTGCTGGAACAAAAGCACTTGGATACCGCCATCGCTTTAAATAATTTGTTTGTCAACTGAGTTCAGCAGACACAAACGCGAGCGCGCAAGAAACCTCCCATACCACAAATACAGCCAATCCTGGCCAATCCTGTCGAGAATACTCTTAATATTCAGTTCCTGGCGTTTGTCTGTGTTTCTTCTATGATCATGGAGAGTATACCCTGCCACGTGCTTGATAAATCTTATTTCAGCCGCTTGGATACGAATGGTTGGCCTTTCGTTAAAGTCTAATTCTCAGACCCATAAAGAAGTGTGGGAAGGGCCATCACCTTTTAGAATTTTAGGCGTGTTTCTTTACTTGGTGACTTAAGAGTTCGCCTCATGGTCCCGCACATAAGGTTGAACTTATGCAACTTATTCACAACGTCGTTGCTTGCATTATAAGACACACTGTAGCCCAGGTATTCAAAATTGCTGACTTGTTCCAGGACAGTACCATCTATAACAGTTTTTTTCCCGTACGGGATCAGTTTCACGAAAAACCATCACCTTGGTCTTTGGTCTTGGTCAAATATTAAGTGTGGATATTTGTAATCTAGAGTCTTTGCAGATTCGATTTAACAAATGTATACTCTTATCAGAAATTTAGTTAAGAAAGTTGTGTTAGGCTAGTGGTTATAATCACAAACAGAATAAACACTCTTGCACCCCCACCACAGAAAAATTATTCCGATTAGCGCTTTCAAGCTTCACAGCTCATCATCAGATCGGAAATCCATCATCATCAGCTCATGATTTCCGATCTGATGATGAGCTGTGAAGCTTGAAAGCGCTAATCGGAATAATTTTTCTGTGGTGGGGGTGCAAGAGTGTTTATTCTGTAAATGTATACCCATCTGCAACCTGTTTTCCGAGTCCGACAGAATAGCCTAATCCTCCGCAAAGAAGAAAGTGTCAATTGTAGAATGACCAATCATAAAATGTTCTGGAAGACACATCTGCCAGTTTTGTATGACATCGTCAATAAGACAATTAATTAATTGTTTTACACACACACACACACACACACAACACTACATTTATATCTTCTCACAATTATTCTTATATCGAACAAGCCTAATATAATCGAATTAAACGTAAAATATCTCAGTGCTGATGATGCAGCTACATTTCTGTGAAATGTTCCTTATGTAGAATACAGTGTTACGCAATGCGGAACGTTCTGTTACTATGGAGAACCATGTTCTACGCGTTTCCCGCTTGCCCTAGAACGTGCGTGTTTCTGCCATAGTCGCGCTCAAGTATCCTCTAGGATTTTCGAGTGCTAGTTAAGGACCCATATTATGGAACCCTGCTGCAGACTATAAATAGCCAACACCTGCCGCTGGGAAGTCAGTTTGTGTCGTTCGATTTACTCAGTGCGTTCAAGTGGTTATTAGTGAAAAGTGATTATTGTGCGGGACTCTATTAGTTGACATTATTATTGCGTGTGAACAAATTTAATTGGATCGTTGTACGCGTATAAGGTTGTTGAATAACTTGTTGATTACAAACTGTTATTTGTGATTAATTAAAGCTGGTGGTTAGTGACTTCATTGGTGTCTGTATTTTGTTTTCCACAGAACCATAGTGAGACCGTCGTAACAATACTTGTAGCATCGTCAATGAGAATGTTTTGGTACATGTTTTAAATGTCGAAAGAATATAATTTTGTATCTTTGTTTACTTTGTACGTTTTATAGTTGATCCGTGAGTTCGATTCTGGTTTTTATATTGTATTTGGCTGGCAGTTTTTTGTGATTGAAAATTCGATTTAGTAACTTAGCTACTATAATTTGTAAAAAAATTGAATTATTGTACTGCGTACATGACATTCAACTTTTCAACTAAAAATTTCGTAAATCATATCGTTACACTGAAAAAGATCTATTTGTTACATATCTATTTGTTACATATTGTGTGTACTGAATAATGTAGGCTATACTGAAAATAATACGTTTGATATGATTCTAATTATGCTCTTTTTTTTGCAGAAGAAATTAATTATTTTTGCTACAATTATTTATTTTTGCACCATAGTGTATACAACAAGTATTTCCACCAATACAACTATTCCTCTTTCACGAATAAATTTTCGCCATGTCAAATAATATTTCCTTGTCGAATGAAAAGCATATCTCACACTTTGAACCGTATGTAGTAAACCTAATGATGCGCGCTCTGACGGCGAAATGAATAACCCGAGTCCAATAATTCTCTCCGCAGGAAAGATTCACACTGGACAGAAGATTCTTGTTTCTTCTAAAATTAAAAGTTGTGTACGACGATACAAGTGAATCACTGCCACATGTATAAAAAACTTTTCGACTCGACTATGTGTAATAATAATATATTTTTTTATGCTTGCGAACATATGTTCTGTAGAATTTTTGTTGAAACTTAATGAAGTACGTATTCATATTTGACTGTGAAGAGTGTTGTTGCTTGAATAAGTTCTTTGTTTGAGTCGTAAAAACAGACAGACAGATGATAAGCAAACCCAATCATGTTTTTCGGTGATAAAATTTTCACACGCCTACATTTTGTTGTTAACGAAATTTAAAAAGACGTCCAGTGTTCAACACCAAAAGGATATTTCATTACTTCCGGCAGAGACATAATTATTTCCGGCGATCAGAGAAAGGATCGATCTTTATCAATACCTCGGGATGCGGTTGTCGAAACGAGCGACTAGACAAAAGAAAACATAACTGAATAGAACATAAATTACAAAGATCGTCATCATCATCATCATCATCATCATCACGGCATAGGCAAGATGCTGCCTGTTCCGCCTTCAAACATCCTCCACCCGTCTCCACCTGGATCTACCCACATACCCATATCTTCTATACCCACATGTCTTATAGTCTTATTGTTTGGCCAGTGTTATAAAAATGAAAATATTATTTTGCACCACAAACTAAAGATTAGTAATAATACAGAAAACAGATTATTAAATTTTAACGATTTTTTTACACTGTTCCCCCCCCTTCCAGGAGTCGTCGGTGTTTCGTTTGGTTTGTATCCTCCCCGCATACACCTGTGGTTGCGTGTGTTACGGAATCTCTCACAGGTATATGGGACCTACAGTTTAACGCCGGATCCGAACGGCATAGTTGAGGACGGCTTATACTAGGCAGAGTACCTATCGCTGGTCTGCCATCGCCTTACGAGAGCGAACGGTCCTATCTAAATCAGATGGCCCTCAAAGGGGGAAAGGGGGTCAATCACTATATAAAACAGCGGTTGAAAGAGCTATATCTTAAAAGAGCCGAATTAATAAAAAAACTGGCTGAGCTCTGCAATGTGAGACGCATAGCTTTCGAACCTTATGTTTCTAGCTTCGGAGAAAGACTTATTAGAGTCGATTCCTATTGAAGAAATAACTGATGCCTTTTCTTTATCGTCATCGCAGAGGAAAAAGTTACTGTGCTGAATATAAGCCAAAACAACTAGGACTTCATCAAACCATTATTTTCTTCATTTTTTCTTCTTTACAATACGCTTTGTTGATATTTTCTTCTTTAGCTTAGAAATATTGTCTTACATGTATTAATTTCATTAAATTTTTTCATTTATTCATGTGTTTAATTTAAATATCGGTATGGAGAACCATACATTACTCCCATTTTCTAAGATTTATATTTAAAATCTTTTGCTTGAATTCGGTTCGATAATTTCTAACAAGTCAAGTGTGTTCCTTGTAAATCGAGTTTTATATTTGACAAATTGAAATGAAATATTTCCATAGAAACTACTTCTTCGTTGCCGATAACGTAGTACACATATAAAAACATTATCCCCTCCCCCTTCAACTAACATTTTCATTTATAGAAAATTACCCCCTCCCTCTTCAATTAACATTTTTATTTATAGATATTTCATCCACCTTTCTACAGTGGATTATTATGACCTTCTTTCAGGATACTTTATTTATCGATATTAAGTACTTTACTCTTGTTAAAAAGTAAAACGTTCCAGATAAACTACCCTTTCCCCATAACCGATCTTTACCAAAATCAACAGACCTTGAATTCTTTACAACTCGGGCACATATGCAAAAACTTATTTGATTCTGTTTGAATTTGCGGCAGTTATCGTTCGCCATATAAAAAATTCTACACACAGACACATCGAAAAATGACTTTCTTCATGTTTTGAGGGTAGTACAATCAGAATCAGCCCTTATCTGGAACACGGTTTTTTTCCCGATCACCATACTTCCATTTCCTTACGGAACATGGACGTAAAAATGAGAATGTACTTACAAACTGTACTATTTTTGGCTTTAAACGTCTGTCAAATACACTCCTATAATCAATTCTGTTCTTGTACGATAATTTAAGTTCTTTGTAGCGTCTATAAGATGCTTAGTATAAAACCCCTCTCACACATAATGTTCCATAGAATTGATCTGTTATCTCTATCAAACACTTTCTCATAGTCAACAAAGGCAAAGTGTGTTTCCAGAGACAATTCCCTTCTTTTCTCAATCAATATTTTGAAAGAGAATACGTCACCAATGCAAGATCGGTTCATCAAGAAGAGTCTAACTCTTTTATACTAACTTTAAAGAGCTTTCTACTGTAGAGACTTCTTCTTCTGATAGTTCCTATCCGTTTCGGATGTTGGATATCATACAGACTATTTTAACCTTCTGCACTGCTGCACGGAATAAGTTAGTTGTATTCATGCCAAACCAGGTCCTTAAATTTCTCAGCCATGTTATTCTCGGTCGCCCAACTCCTCTCTTTCCAAGTACTTTTCCCTGTAGTATGGACTGCAATAAGTAATATCTCTGTTCATTTCTCATGAGATGTCCCAGATACTGAAGCTTTGTTATCTTCACTTTGTTAACAACTTTCCTATCTTTCTTCATCTTTCTAAGAACTTCAACATTAGTTATATGTACTGTCTATGAAATGCTCAGTATTCTACGGTAAAGCCACATTTTGAAAGATTCAAATTTTTTTAGTTGTGGCTGCAGTCAAAGATCAAGATTCTACACCGTAGAAGAGGACCGAGAATACGTAGCAGCGTAAAAGGCTCATCTTTGTGTTTACGGTTAAATCGTGACTTTTGAATAAACTGCTCATTCCAGTGTACACTGCTCTTGCCTTTTCAATTCTGCTCTTTATTCCTTGAGAGTGGTCCCATTGTTCATTGACTGTAGTACCCAGATATGTAAATTTGCTTACACGTTCAACTGGTATTTGGTTTACATTAAGGGTGCAGTTTGTGAACTTGTTCTTAGATGCAATCATTAACTTCGATTTATTAACATTGATGTCTAGACCATATCTACGGCTGCTTTCTATCACTCTATTCATTAGTTCTTGCAGCCCCTCTAAGCTATCTGCGATATGACGGTATCATCCGTCACTTGACTCTCACGTGCTGGAATAATCGTCCTTCATGGCTACTGGCAAATGTCTGGATTTCGCTGCTAACAAAGTCCGAAGTTCAGGCCCCTACGGTGGAGATCTTCATATTGAACACTTAAATCGAAAGTTTTGTAATAACAGACATTTATTGCATCTCCAGGTGGATTTCGTACGTTAGACGTCTTTAAACACTCGCCAAGAGAGAGAGAGAGAGAGAGAGACATTTCATTGACCTCTAACTAGCGGAGCCTCTACTTAAAGACGGAACTAATGTTGTGAAACGTGTCTTAGTAGTAACACGAAAAAACCACAAAGCGGGAAGAGGATAAAAAAACTGCTTATTATTTATAATAATTGTAAAATTAAAACACGCCAAAAAGGCTGCAGTAAATACAACGCGCAAAAGCTTCCAACAGCCGCGTAAAACGACGAGCTGGAAATAGAAATTTATAGAGAAAAACATTTAAATGAATACCTTTCTGAGATGAATAACTATTCGCAGCGTTTATTCAGTTTCTAGAAATAAAGGCAGACATTATAGGCGACGACGCACAGATCCTACCCTGCTCCGGATTTACAAACAAAACCTTTCTACAGTCTAAGTAAGCTTTCTCCCCCTCCCTGCCTTCCTCTCTTACTTACACATTTCATTTTTTTCTCTCTTTCAGACCTAGTTTAAATTGTTTTAAAAAACATAGTCCCCCTTTTTCTGACTTTCTCTCTTTTCCTGTTCCCCTGTCATGCTACCTGTCCTCTCTCTCTCTCTCTCTCTCTCTCTCTCTCTCTCTCTCTCTCTCTCTCTCTCTCTCTCTCCCCCCCCCCCCCTCCCCCCCCCCCCCCTCTCTCTCTCTCTCTCTCTCTCTCTCTCTCTCTCTCTCTCTCTCTCTCTCTCTCTCTCTCTCTCTCTCTCTCTCTCTCTAATACAACAAGACAATCTCACTTTCTTAGCGTAATGTTCTCGAAAATAAGAATAATTTGTTTTCGTCAGACGAGACGTAGGGCATTAAGGAAAAGGTTTCTCAAGTTGTCGACGAAAGGGAAAAAAAAGAAAAGAAAAGTAATGATTAAGAGAGGAAGGGAAGAAGGCATTTAAAAACAAAATATGAACGGTTTTAAAATATGAGACTGAGAAAATGTGCCTTTTTTTGTAATAAGATGTTAAATAGAAGAGTTTTAGGCCCGCGATGTAAATATTGTCCAACGGGTGTACCAAAGTGGCAGATAGGTAAAGCACTTATTGTCCAACGGGTGTACCAAAGTGGCAGATAGGTAAAGCACTTATTTCGCAACAAGTTACGAACATGATTGTTTTATGTAGACATTGTTTAACAGTTATTTTGGGTTTAACGAAGTTATGTCTGGGTGTGTCCCGTGAAATTTTGGAAAAATAATAAAAATATACAATAAAACGTCTAACTTGACAAAATAAAAAATGAAATCAAATAGCTGCTTCCCATTTCTACATCTTACATTTGTGAGTTGGCGTTTTCCACAATTAACCAAATAAAATAAAATCAAATCTATCTCAACTTTAAACATTGGAACACGACATGAGAGTGTGTTTGTCCACTCACTATACGACCGCGGAACAGGGACAAAATTAAACAAACACCAGTCCCATGTATCGCATTAAAATTTGGAAGCAGAAAGACTACAAAACCTACTGAATACCGAACAAACTTTAATCTTGTAATATTTTGCGTTTTTCACTATTTTATAAATTAAGAAAGTGCAAGTGCAAGTGCACAATAGAAGGAAGACGACTGAATTGGTTCGTCGGACACCTAAAAAGAATGTCGGTTGAGAGATGGCCAAGGAAGGTATGGGAATGGACTCCACCCTCTAGAAGAAAAAAAGGAACACCTAAACATTTATGGAAAATGGACGTCGAAGATGCAATGAATGGAAGAGGACTTACAGAACAGGACTGTTTAGACCTGTTTAGACCGGCGCCAGTGAAAGGAAGTGGAAATAAAAGTTATGTGAGAAAATGTGTTTCAGTGGCTTTTTGTAATTTTGTAAGTCAAAATGTTTGTTGACGAATTTGCGTTACAGTTGGAAAAGTCCACTGACATAACTGGGAAACCACAAGTAGTACTGAGGTAAGGATGTGACAGTCGTTAGGCCTATTATGGTAGGCCTATATTACACTGCAGTGTGATTTTAAAGGCGTCGCGGAAAGGTACTGATGACGGTGAGGGGGGTCGGTATGTAGAGTGAGATAGTGTGCCCGTGGCTTCTGACTATTTATTTGTAGTGTGCCGTGTGTGTGTGTGTGGGGGGGGGTGTTTCCTAAAAACGATTGGGAAACGCTGTTCTACATGAAAGCGAAAAAATCCAGTTTATTGACGTTACTGATACAACTTTGAACTACATAACCTCCCCCCCCCCCTTCCAAACTGACTACACACAGGGAAAGAGCGTCAAACACGAAGTGACATGTCCACTGCGAATCTTCACAAACCCGCGCCGCCGACTTCGATGCAAATCTATTTTTTAATTTCAAAACGACACGGCACAAAAAAATTCGTCGGCTCATTTCCTCCTCTGGGAAATATGATTTTTCGACAAGTCTTGTCGGCGTTACGCGAAGCGAACACAACTAATGTGACAGATGCACACAGAAGAGCAATTACTTGTCCCCCCAAATACTGGTCAGATCAATCTGCGGGTGGTTCTCCCGTAGGGGATGACACAGAACTCATTACAAGCGTGACCGCCCGCGCGCTTCCATATCACTTGTTCGTTTACGCTTTCCTAGAAGTAGCTTCGAATAAGTAGTAGCTATCCAAATAAATAGACTTACCACGGAAAATCCTCTTGCATATGTTCTTATGGGATGTAGGCGTATATGTACTCAACACAAAACCATATGATGAATAACATACTACACAGAGTTCTATGTCGGACTCTGTGCTTTAGTTTGTTTGGACTTTTGATATTTAGACTTATAAATAAATTATTTTAAGTGGAAATATAGCCCTATAGTGCGACATATGAAAATACAGTGGAAAACGTTTAACACGAAAACGGTTCACGGACGTATTTACGGGGGGAGACGAACGGTATCGTCCCCCCCCACCACCACCACCACCAGAGGGTAAAAAAAAGATGACGAATTTTGTTAATCTCTTTATTTTTAGGCAAAACCAAAATATTTAAAACCATTATTAGAAGTATCATGACTTACGGCTCAGGAGTTTGGACCACTAATAAACACATAAGAACAAAAATAACGACAGCAGAGATGGACTTTTGGAGACGTTTGGGAAGAGTATCCAGACGTGAGAAAATTATAAATGAAGTTATTAAGGACAGAATTAATGTGAAAAATGCAATTGTTGATTTTATCCAAACAAACAAAAATCACAATGGTATGGACACGCGAAAGGAATAGGCACAGGAAAGATTGCCTAGGAGAGTTATGGAATGGACCCCACCAGGAAGAAGGAAAAGAGGAAGACCACCTGTCACCTGGACAGAAGAAATTCAGACAATATTGAGGGAACGAGAAGTTGAAGAAGATCTTTGGATGGACAGGCAGCAGTGGAAGATGAGAATTCAATCACTTCTGTAATCTTTGGTTCCAGAAAATGTAAAATCATTGTACAGCCGGAAATAGTAATAATAAATTATTAATTTTTCAACTGTGTTTTACAGGTTGTAACTCTTTTTTTAAACAAACAAACATGTTTATTACACAGCATTTGAGTATACGTTTGAAATATGAAATAGGCCTTTAGGAAAATCAGTTAGTAAGTATCTTGTAAACAATGTTTACGGTAAAGTTTACGCGTTCAGTAGCGCGTATTTTTATTGCGTTATTACCGTTTACTTTAATGGGATTGATTTCACGATGTTATCTCACGTTTTTCAACCACTTTAAAATAGTAACGTTGATTAGCTTTAAATTGGTTATACTTCCATGTTTCGTAACGAAATGGAAGTATGGTGATGGCGAAAAAAATCGTGTTCGAGATAAGGGCTGATTCTGATTCTACTACCCTGAAAACATGGAAGAAAAGCCATTTTCCGAAAAGTGTCTGTGTGTGTCTGTGTGCAGAATAATTTCTATGGCGAACGACAACTGCCGCAATTTCAAACAGAATCGAATAATTTTTTGCATATATTCCGAATTGTAGAGGACTCAAGGGCTATTGATTTTGGTGAAAATCGGTTAAGAAAGAGGGGTAGTTTACCTGCAACGTTTTACGTGTTATCATGAGTAAAGTAGTTAATTTTGATAAACAAAGTATCCTGAAAAAAAGGCCATAACAATCCACTATAGAAAGCTAGATGAATTATCTATAAATGAAAAGGGTAGTTAAAAGGGGAAGGGGTAATTTTTTCACATTTGCTATTGATTTAATGAGTTTGACGAAATTAAATAAAAATGCATTAATCTTTTTCAAACAATGGTAATTGTTAAAAATTAAATAATTTTGTTGCCAGGATAAAAATTATATATTTTTTATTTTAATTTAACTCATCTATGCGTGAAGATCCGCAACCACGGGCCAGCAGGCCACAAAATAATTTGTGGCCACATAATTACATATTTATATAAATATTTAATTAATTAATGCGTGATTATCTGGGTAGTTCAGTTTCTTTATAAGAATAAAGTACCTAATTTTTATAGATAGAGTGACTCGAAAATAACATTATATTAAACGACTAGACCTACCCCATAATAACAAAAATATCTATAATCCTAAATAGTGAAAATAGTTTCAGGGTGGGGGATATTTTTTTAGAAATTATCGAACTGAATTCAAGTAAATTATTTTAAATATAGCCTAAATTTGAGAACATGGAAGTCATGTATGGTTCTCCATACAGATTTTAAAATATACGTATTTAATATTTACTGTAAAAATTCTGCTAACAAGCAAACTATTTATATCAGTTTTAGCATTTACATATTAAAAGGAACTTTGGTATACCGGTAATAGACTAGACGGATTAATAATATAAAGTGCATAGTCGAGTATTCTACTTGTATAATATGTTCACATTTATTAATATTACTTACTTGCTCACTTTTAAACCAGACAAAACTAAATCACTAATACACGTAGACAATATAAATATCCTTCTTAACAGAACTAATGAATCAATGTCAACTAGTAGAATTTCTGAATGTGAACGGACCCGAGACGTGTAAGGAAAGCTGCCGATATTAATTATGAACTTAATATCGTTGACACAAGTATTAGAAAATTATTTCTTCGATACAAAATTAATATTACATCAGCTAATTTAAATAATGATATGTATCCATACATATGAGTTACATAAATGTACACCATCCACTCAGTGTATAAACATTGTTATTTGCAGACAATCAGGTTATTATGCAAAAAAAATCTCCAGTTAGCGGTTTTCCACTTGAGCCAAAAATGGAAAGAATATAATCTTCGAATATCAACCCGGAAACAAAAGTTATGGCCTTTAGAGGAAAGAATCCGATACGTTCCAAGATACGCGTAATTATAAACAATCAGGCTATAGAACAGGTATCTCATTTCAATTTTTCTAGGTTGCGATGTAACTTATTAGTATGACAGCGACATCGATATTAAAATAAATATATTTCGAATGATATGCGGTACTATACACAGAACACGTGGAAATAAGACAAGGAAAGACATTAAGATAAAATTCTATAAAGTAACGGCAACACCTGTTTTAACTTATTGAAGTCAAACTTGGACGATGACCAGAAATAATGAACGAAGAATGCAAACAAGTGAAATGAAGTTCTTGAGGAAAACCAAAGGTTGCACCCTTAGAGATCAAATACGAAATGAAGATATAAGAACTGAGTTAAATGTATAGTTAAAAGAATGAAATGAATGTATATCGAAATGAATGTGTAGTTAAAAGAATGTATATCGAAAGAATGAAAGATGTGAGACTACCTAAACAAGTAAAACGATACAGACCTCAAGGAAGACGAGATATAGGTAGACCAAGAAAGAGATGGCTTCAGTGAAGTCGGAATAGGCTGTAAGCCTATACCTTGACGTGGAGAAGAAGAGAAGAAGAAGATTAATAAAAAACTACGTCATATTTAAAAATACATTATAATTAATACTGCATTAAAATTTAGTAAGACCTGTATGAAGCTAAAAATAAAAACTCCTTGCCCACATTGTTTCAGTTTTCAACGTTTTTTAACACTTTTTAACGTTTAAAAAAACACCAATTTTTAAAAATTGTTTATAAAAAATAATTTTTATTAGGTTTAAGGTAAATAGGAATAAAGAACACAACTGGGCTGATTGACTCGAACTTTGACGCACGAAAGTGTAGCCTACACCGGAAGTGGAAAATTTTGTTTTCCCATTTCGACTTTATTGAGGACGTCACAGAATAATTAACAAAGAGATAAAAAGATATTATAGATCATCTGTAAACGCAGTTATGGAGCGTTTATGTTTTTTTTTTCAATATCACTCCACTAAAATGCAATTTGAATTATTCCTAAAGTTCGATAAATAGGCCTAATTTGTAAGTTTTTGTTTTTGTTTCAAACTTCTGTTGAAGCTATTTAAAATTCCCCCTCAAAAAATTCTGAAGGCACAACTCCTGGCCCGACATATAAGGTACTTATAAAAGTTAAGGTTGGGCTCAAGGTCCACGGTGTCCACTTGTCCATGTTAGCCTCTATGTTTATGTTTAACCTCCGCGGGTAGGCCTACATGTGACAAGCTACAGTTTAGTGATAGTGAGACAACGTAATTAGTCAATGAAATTAGTCAAATTAGTCAACGTAATTGTAGTGTTTACCTGTGTAGGCCTAATCGCCAGGAGCATATTAATGAAGATCCGTTACCTGAAACAAGTAATTGTAATTATTAACGGAATGGAAGTAAACAACAACAATAAAATAATAATAATAATATTCATTTTATGTATAGTCTCCAGACCGCTGTTAGAACCAAATTTAAATAATTTACATTATATATAATCCGCTAAGCATTCTTCTGTTATATGTTTTTTCAACATATTTCGGGGATAAATCCCCATCCTCAGGTAAAATGTTTATTCACTCTAGAGTTGACGATCGGAAGCCGGACCAGTGCATTGGGTCATGTATCACGCGCTTGTGTGTTGTATGTGTTTTATGTGTTTTATCTAGTTTTATGTGTTATATTTTATGTGCGTTAACATTTTCGACGACCCCTATGCATTAGGGTGAATAAACATTTTACCTGAGGATGGGGATTTATCCCCGAAACATGTTGTAAAAACATATAACAGAAGATCGCTTAGCGGATTAAATATAAGGTAAATTATTTAAATTTGGTAATACTGTAATAATAATTCTTAATTAAGTAGTGACCGTTGATCAATGAATTTTAATGATGAAAAGTTAGCGAGGATCGGTCAATAAGTATATTTTAGTCCTGACGTGACAATAAATATTGTCGAAACGTCGCACGAATAATACAAAATTCATTGACCCTTAGAGATCAAATAGGAAATGAAGATATATGAACCGAGTTTAATGCATATTCTGTGGCCAACAGAATAAGAGAAGGACAAATAAAATAGAGACAGCATATCGAGAAAATAGAAGATATAAGACTACTTAAACAAGTAATATGATACAGACCTCAAGGCAGACGAGATATAGGTAGACCAAGGAAGAGGTGGCTTCAGTGAGAGCCGAGCAGACTGTAAGCCTACACCTTGACGTGGAGAAGAAGAAGAAGAAGAAGAAGAAGAAGAAGAAGAAGAAGAAGAAGAAGAAGAAGAAGAAGAAGAAGAAGAAGAAGAAGAAGAAGAAGAAGAAGAAGATATGTAGGCTACCCACCAAAGTTTTTATACTGTACGGTGTACAAATAGTAACATTAATTTCGTCAAAGAAATTCGGAATTTCAATAATAATAACTGCACTTATAGTAAACTACAGTATAGGGTTTTATACAGAAAATTACTTTTTTAGACCCTACAAGACCAGCCGACACGTGATGACGCAAAGGCAGAAAGTTGTGCAGCAGAAACGCGACGCATTTTGTCCTGCGACAGACTTGAACAAAAACTAAGTTAGCGTAGAAATCAGAACCCTGTTTGTCCGTGCACGACGTGAAGGGGTTGTCTGTTTGTCTCTGTCAGGGCGCGGGTGGGGGGGGGCTTTGAATCGAATTACAGCCGCCAAGCAACTGCTGCTTCACTGCTGTTGCTGCTGTCGTGTTTGTATCGTGCCCACGACTTCACCGAGAAAATATGTATTTAATATATACAGAGAATTTATCCTCTTTGTCTGCTTTGGCATGGCTTTAAAGTTTATTCCAGGTTTCGCGCTCACCTAAAAAATAATAGTAAAAAATAAAATTATTTTTTTTAAAGTGAGCAGGCCAACCAGGCACCCACATTTTTTCCTTCAGTTGTCATCATCATCATCATCATCATCATTATCATAATTATCATCGTCATCGTCGCCACAAAATGTCAGGGCTTAAACATTTTCTATTGAACGAGCGAAATGAGTTCTCAGTTTTAACTCGACCGTTTAGCATCTGCCTGTCTGTCCGTTTGTTGTATGTCTGATGGTAACTTTTGAACACACCAACAGATTTTCATAGAAGAAACACAGATATACGGCAGGAACTGACTGTTATGAGTATACTCGACAGGATCGCCCAGTATCGGCTGAACCCAGTATTGGTGGGAACATCTTTGCCGAATGGATGACTGCCGCATCCCCAAATAACTATGGAACTATAAACCGAGGGGACGGAGGGGTGTGGGACGTCCGAGGAAGCGCTGGAATGACCAGCTCTAATCTTTGCCTGTTTGAGACCGGAACAAACCATCCTTGGTTTAATCCTTGAAGATGATGATGATGATGACCAATAGATTTTCGTAAAACGTGGCACACATGTCCATACTATTTACTCTACAGAACCCCAAAAAATATCCCTGTTTTTGAGAGTGATTAAAAAAAATATAGACAGGCGAAAGTAAAAATGTCAGGGTGTCAACATTGTGAAAAATCACAAAACCAATGTGGGGTGTCAGATTAAAACGGTAATTTTAACCACACTCTGCATATAATAGACCTAGTGTTCGTTTATGAAAATTTAATTATTCTTGGTCGCCAGGGCCTAATAAGTGGGTGATAATTTTTATAAAATCGCAAAACTTCATGTGGGGTATTTAAACTCAAACCTACACTGCATCATGTCACACATCTGGAACTGTTTATTTTTTCCTTACTTCCCTTTTCAAGCAGTTTTTTGAAAAGAAATTGCTTCAGTTCATGTATTTTCAGCTGTGGAACAATTTTATATATAAAATTGTTGTATACGCGACAATCGACTGTAGTACATAAAAATAATATTACATAACAACAATAATATAAATATCCAGTGAGGACTAAGATAGTTATAAACAACAGCACTTTAGAACAAGTGAGCCGTTTCAAATATCTCGGCTGTGAAGTAAGCTACGAATCTGAATATGATATAAAAGAGAAGATAAATAAATTTAGTAATATTTATGGTACGATTCATAGAAATCTTAGCAATAAAACAAAACACAGCACAAGGATTAAATTTTATAAGACAATTGCAATACCCACGTTGACATATGCGAGTGAGGCGTGGGTCATGACAAAAAAGGAAAGCGGCAAGATTCAGAGAGCTGAAATGCAGTTTCTTCGAAATACTTTAAATTGTACATTGCAAGGTAGAATAAGGAATGAAGATATCAGAGCAGAACCTGAAGTAAAGGACATAAATGAAATTATTTCAATTTACAGAAGACAATGGTGGGATCATCTGCAAAGTATGGCAGAGGATCGATTGCCGAAAGCGGTACTGAACTATAAAGCCATTGGTAGAAGAGACGTGGGTCGTCCGTGGATGAGATGGGTGCCGGAACAGGTTTATATAACCTAATCCTTGAAGAGCAGCAGCAGCAGCAGAAGAAGAAGAAGAAGAAGAAGAAGAAGAAGAAGAAGAAGAAGAAGAATTTTTGCCTATATTTCAACGTTTTTGGACCCCAGGGCCCAAAAAGTAGAGGAACAAATTTGAAAAAAATTTGTGATAATCCAGCAGAGTGTTAGAGTAAAAGTAACTGTAACCCAAATCCGAACGTTTCGAATTAGCGTTGCTGAGGTTTTCACGGCCTGGTCGGGCTGTCAGGTCGTAGTATAGAGTTTACGCTGACAGACATTTCGGTCTCACCAACGGAGGCCATCATCAGTGTCGGTAACAACTGGCACGGTGTCCTCCAATTCACCCCAGTGATGAGATCTGCTCCTGATAGTTCCTATCCGTTTCGGATATTGGCTGCACTTTCTGTACTGCTGCACGGAATAAGTCAGTTGTATTCATGTCAAAACAGGTCCTTAAATTTCTCACCCATGAGATTTTCGGTCGCCCAACTCCTCTCTTTTCAAGTACTTTTCCCTGTAGTATGGACTGAAATAAGTAAAATCTCTGTTCATTTCTCATGAGACGTCCCAGATACTGAAGCTTCCTTATCTTCACTGTGTTAATAACTTCCTTTTCTTTCTTTACCTTTCTAAGAACTTCAACATTAGTTATATGTGCTGTCCATGAAATGCTCAGTATTCTACGGTAAAGCCACATTTAGAAATATTCTAATTTTTTAGTTGTGGCTTCAGTCAAAGTACAAAGATTGTACACCGTAGAAGAGGACCGAGAATACGTACCAGCATAAAAGTCTCATCTTTGTGTTTATTGTTAAATCGTGTCTTTTGAATATACTGCTCATTATAGTGTACACTGCTCTTGGCTTTTCAATTCTGTTCTTTAATTCTTGTTAGTGGTCCCATTGTTCATTAGCTATAATACCAAGATATGTAAATATTGCTTACACATTCACTTACAGTGACGAGAGAGACTATGTATTTTGTTTAAGAAGGCCCACTATTTCTCTATTTAAGTGGGCTTTCTTAAATAAACTATATAGTCTCTATCTAATCACTGCGGTGGGTTGGCGGACACCGTGACGATGAGGCCAAAACGTCTGCCAACACAGACTCTAGACCACGGCCAACAATGTTTCCAACTATGCATTTCGAATTAGCGTTTTTATTTCACAACTCTGTGCTCTACAATTGTTATATTACTAAACAATTATTAGAATAATTGGGATTTTTGTCATTTTTTCCATATCTTAAAAATCATCTAATATCGAAATTTATATAATGATAAATGTACTTTTCCTATTTTATGTAAGATGTATATTGCTCGTTGGAGTTCGTCCTCTGAAGTGGCGAATATACCTTGGTCATCCACGAAGAGAATGTTTTTCAAGCTTTTATTTCGGTGGATTTTAATACCGTCAGGGGATTGTTCTCTCCATTTTTTTGAGGATATCATCTAGATAAAGGTTAAAAACTAATGATGACAGACAACAACCTTGATTTACGCCTTGATTTGTTTTAATCGGGATAGATTTTTCTCCATCGTCTATGATGATCGCGGTGTGTCTATATAAACTGTTTATGGCCTGAACTAGGTATTGTGGTATACCTTTATTTTCAAGAATGTCCCCCTAACTTCGGTCTGATCACTCTATTATAAGCTTTGTTGAAACCTATAAAGGCAATATGTGTTTCTAAATTCTTGTCACTTTGTTTTTCTATCACTTATTACTTATGATCAAGGTAGATAGAGATATAGAAAATAAAGTGACTAATTTCACAAGAATGTGCGGAACGATTTGGAGAACGTTGGAAAATAAATGTAAAAAAGAAACCTAACTAAAATTTTATAAAACAATGGCAATACCTACAATACTACATGGTTCTGAAACTTGGGTCATAAAGGAAAAAGATGAACAGAAGATAAACAGCAGAAATGAAATTTCTGAGATCAGTCAAAAGGTATAGTAGACGAGATCATATAAGAAATGAAGAGATAAGAAGTGATTTACACATTCTTGTAGTTAATGAAAGGATTAAAGAATAATACAGAAGAAAATGTTTTCAACACATCAATAGAATGGAAGAAAGTAGAATACCGAACATGGTAAAAGATTGTAACCTTAGAGGCAGAAGAAAAGTCGGTAGACCGAAGAAAAACGGACTGTGGAATAGGAACAGGCCGCTAAAGCCTAAAACCGTTAAGAAGAAGAAGAAAATGATGATGATGATGATGATGATGATGATGATAAATGTAAGCCGACTTGGTTCAAAATAGCGAACGAGTTTTGCAGCTCAGGACAGCACAGATCTACATAAACATAAGGAAGGAGGGGGGAGAGAGAGAGAGAGAGAGAGAGAGAGAGAGAGAGAGAGAGAGAGAGAGAGAGAGAGAGAGAGAGAGAGAGAGAGTTAAATAGACGTCGCATTATGTCACCAGGAGTGTGCACAAAATAGAATTACCGCTGTTGGAGTTAGAGTTGGGCACAAATTAATTTAGTGCTGGGCCGGTCGGTTATATCATAAGAGGATTTGATTGAGAGAGCGGTGGACAGAATGTGTGCTGTGCTGTGTGCTGTTGATTACGCAGTGTGTGAGCGCGCCCCGGCCCCGGCCGCCAGTCATTGTTGTCACTCACACAAACACACACACACACACACACACACACACACACACACACACACACATACCGACCGAACGACAAGAAAATAGTGAATACAAGTTCAAAACGGATCAGTAGTGGACTAAAGGGGGTGAGGGGGCGGACCGTCCTGGGCCCCACTTAGTAGGGGGCTTCCGGATTTGGAAAATTAAATTTTTTTGGTAATTTTTTTAATTATTTGCAAATTTTCTATTGTCACATCCTGAAACGCAACAATAGGAGAGGTCCAGGATTTAATGGATCGATTCCAAAGATTTTTCCATATTATTTTGAAATTTACCTTACAACCCTACCTCATAAAGTGTTTACAGATATTTTAAAAAATTATAAATATATAAATATAAATATATTCATACTAAAAATGACGCGTAATTTTTTAACAATTTGTATTTCATTTTCTTACCTGTGAAAAGAGCTTCTCTAAACTGGAACTCATTAAAAATTATTTGCGCTCAACCATGAGCCAACTCAGACTAAATGGACTAGCAATTTTATCGATCGAAAACAAGTTGACAAGGAAATTATGTTTTGATGATACAATAAGAAAATTTTCCGAGGCCAAAACTATAAAACGGCCATTTTAGAAAGTTCACCTTATTTGCACTAAAACTGCTAACAGACTTGAAAAAAAATGCCAAGTATTGTTTGCAGCAATGATAAATTTTGTTTTGCAGGATACAAGTTTATTATATATATTAAAGAATTGTAATAAATTTAATGCAGTCTATAAATAATACTACTTCTATTATTTCTTTAATCTTTGTATTTACAATATGAAAGTCGTTTTTTACACTACAGTAAATGAAGGTGGATTTTTACCTCAAACATTATTACAGCTTCTTATAAATTTTCCTACCTAGTCGTATCGATACAGTAATTAGACAATAAATATATAACAGTAAAGTGTTTTTTCTGTGTATTACTTAAAAATAAATTAGATTATAAACACCCGTTTTATGGAAGGGGGGGCCTCAGAAAGAAATCCGGCCCAGGCCTCCAGTGGCCTAAATACGCCACTGGAACGGATCAAATAAAGTTTCCAGTTATTCCGTCCTTGGTGTTTAGTATCCATCCTTCTGAGATTTTGTTTCTCATTTAACGGATTTCCAGACTGGAGTTTCGCTTTTTGCTTCCTGATCCATTATTCTGGTGATCGAACTCAAAAACAATAGATGTCTGCAGAGTAAAATTATAAATAATCAAGCTGAAGTTTTACGAAAATCGGTTGGCGCTTCCGACATTTATCACGAGACATAACCCAAACAGACAGAAAGAAAGTTGTTTTATCAAGCAAGACCCAGGACCATGTCCTATCTACAACCCTTGGACCGCCCCATGGGCGTGGAGTCTAATAATTAAAACGCTGGCTAAAGCGGCCGACGATGAATATGAGACGTGCAGCTCTATTCCCTTCATGGGGTTCGAAATATCCACTATCTAGGATTTAACAATCCACGACATCCCCAAGGGTACACCCCATTTAGAGGCTCCCGCAGAGATGCCACCAGGCCGAAGCCACAAAACACCTCGGGTCTAACACTCTTCGAGATCACTACAGGCCCTTATTATCTCATATAATATCTCATATACTATCTCATAGAATTATTTATACAGTTGCTAATATGCCTTATTTTCACACACGCAACTGTCTTAGGAATAGGCCTGAGTTAAATGATTATGGAATTTCATTAAATTGTTAGCAGCCCTGGGGTTGGGGTTTTGATTGATCCCCTTCATCTGTCCTGACATAGGCCTATGTTATATGGTACAGGCGTTACATAATGACATTTAACACTCACTGCGTACTTGATATAATAACCATGTAAAGTAAGAGACACTGTCTCGCGTTGCAGTGTCATACAGTGCTCCCACTCAAGGCGGATTCTCCACAAAGAAAACTACAGAAGATTTGGTGGTCAAAACAACTCGTAACTTTACCACATCGAACGCCTAAACTCTTCCGCACATCATTATTAAATAATAAGCGATACAACTACAATACATGTGGCTGTCTTACTGTACGGGCATCGTAGTTTAATTATCATACTGTATTGTATTTTACACGACTGTATTTTCTAATTGATACAAGCAGACTAAATGAAAAAACTTTAGGCCTATACCTACCCAATTCCAACGTTGTTGAAAAATCTTGCAGAAAGACGAAAATTCTAACTGATAACAAGACAGAGAGAGAGAGAGAGAGAGAGAGAGAGAGTGGCAAACAGATAGACAGTTAGATAGAAAGACATAAATGTGTATTTTAACACGGTTATAGATTGATGGAAACGATCGATTGTGAGGACAGGCAATGACGTTCATTAACCGACAAAGAAGCGTCATCGCGTTGAATTCGTGTCTTGAGCGCAGTGTGATGTGTGTGTGTGTGTGTGTGTGTGTGTGTGTGTGTGTGTGTGAGAGAGAGAGAGAGAGAGAGAGAGAGAGAGAGAGAGAGAGAGAGAGAGAGAGAGAGAGAGAGAGTTGAATAACACTATTAACTGGGAACAATAACTATAACAGCAGCAGCTGTGAACACGCGCCGTTGCAGCTGTGTTGTTGTGAACTCTTTGACGGGAACTGACTCCACGGACAGGACACACTGCCACTGTGATTTCGTTGCGATTATTCTTGTGAACTCTTTGACATGAACTGACACCACGGACAGACACATTACCACTGTGATTTGGTTGCGATTATTCTTGTGAACTCTTTGACAGGAACTGACACCACGACCAGACCGACACACTGCCACTGTTATTTCGTTGCGATTGTTCTTAATTTTTATACGCGCCTAATGTCATATTACTAAAAGCCAAGAGTTCTAACTACTGCTGTTGTTGTTTAACTGGAAACTTGTATGATGGACGGAAAAATGTAGTGATTCCCGCAGGTAGTGACTCAAAATTTGACATTAAAAAAAATACTTTAGAACGCGTTGCTCAGAATTGAAATCAAAGCACCTTAGTAAGTACATCGTTAAAAACGACTTCACTATAAAAGAGTTCTCCTGTACATTGCACACTACGTTTAAACGTAGAAAAGAACATTTCTTTTTCTGAGCATTGACAGTTGCATTGTTCTGTTGCAGGTAAGGTCTCCCTGCTGCCCCTCGTCAAGCACACGGCGTTTGACAGTTTTGGGCGTTAACGCGCGTCAAAGTGTCAGGTCTTGTTAAGATTGTCACCAACCGACCAACGACATTTTGCAGGTAGAATATTATTACCATCTAAGAAATGGTTGTTGTACTTTATAACCCTAGAATTAGATAACGTGTTTTTGTTACAAATTACAATGACATCTTAGACCAGTGGTGTAACTGGAAAGGTAGGGGAGATGAGAGTAATTTGAAGGTTCAACTCCGTTACTTTTCTCAGGACAAATGAGACATTCAAGATTATTCCCATATAATTTTATAAATACATTTTATAATTTCTTTCCGTCTCAAAGTTTTTGAACAAACCGATATGATTATTATTTGGTGTTCTGCCCTAAGGCAGGTCTTCAAATGAGAACAGCTCTCCAAGCTGTCCTATCGCATGCCAGTCTTTTCGTTTCCTCGTAACCCCCTCTGATTTTAATGCTATCTATTAACTTCATTATTCTACGCCCTCTTCTTTTTTCTCCTTCTGTGACAACCTCCATGGCAGTTGTAAGCAAGCAGTCTCTTCTTAAACAATGACTTAACAAATTCCTTTTCCTATTTTCCATCACCTTCAGGATTCTTCTCTCTTCCCCTATTCTTCTTAAAACTTCATAATTCCTTACTTTATCAACCCACCTCACTTTTTCCATTGCTCGCCAAACCCACATTTAAAATGCTTCTAATCTTTTGTCATCCTCTTTCCCCAGTGTCCCTGTTTTTGCACCATATAAAGCAACGCTCCACACATAACATTTATCAACATAACTCCAACCGATATGAAGTACATTGCAAATACATAATATGTTACTTACCAAATGTTAAGCGGTACTCATTATGTGTAATATCTGCCAGCACATCGTCTAACCATCTTTCCTAGTTAAAGCCCTCTTTCTGCTTTTGTAGACTTGCTCCCTCAAGATTGTCGTCCGCATCCATCCACTCTTGGATGACCTAGCCATTGTATTCGTTGAGCCTTTAATGTCCACGTCTCGCAACGGTCTGATAAGTGCCTTACATATATTTATTTTTGTGTTACGACTAATGAGCTTGCTTCTCAGTAGTCTACTGTTAGCACAATATGCCCTATTTCCTATTTGTTTCCTGTCATGTATCGTCGTGTTTATGGTCCCTTCCTTATTTATCTTGTTACCCAGGTATCCAAACTTAGGCCTATTAACCGCATGGAATGAATTACCGTCTATGCATAGATTACACAGACTTCATCTCCTTCCTGATGCAGAAATCAGCAAGTATTTAGCATATGATTAGACTACTTGGGCCTTTTTAAGTACTCCTGTTTAATAAATTTTATTTTTTTTTTTTTAGAAATTATTAAACTGAAAGTTTCATACCGTTTTATCAGAAATTCTTGTTCTTTTATAATCTAAATTCATTCAATTTTACACTGTCGCACACTCCTATAGAAAAATTATTCCGATTAGCGCTTTCAAGCTTCACAGCTCATTATCAGATCATCGGAGATAACAATAAAGGAACTAGACAACTTCTTTATACCCCACTTGCCCTACAGCGCGTACACGTTTCGTAAACAAGCTTTAAGTTAAACGCCCTTTCTGGCTACTAGCAACTAGCGAGTTCAGTCATCCGTGTCGGCACTTTTACATTTCTTTCTAGTACATTCTGATGATGAGCTGTAAAGCTTGAAAGCGCTAATCGGAATAATTTTTCTATAGTGGTGTGCAACAGTGTCAATTCTGTTTGTGATTATAACCACTAACACAACTTATTGATTAAAATAAATCATTCAATTGTGTCATAAGATTCGGACATAGCATGTGAAAAAGTTGAATCTAAGTTCAATTTTAGGCAGAAGGTTTCAGAGGCCTTAACTCGAAAACAGAGTGCTTCCAGATCCACGTTTACAGCTTTATTTTCAGCTGTAAAACATGTCTTCTTCTTCTTCTTCTTCTTCTTCTTCTTCTTCTTCTTCTTCTTCTCTTCAAGGATTAGGTTATACAAAACTGTTCCGGCACCCATCTCATCCTCGGACGACCACGTCTCTTCTACCAATGACGTTATAGTTCAGTGCCGCTTTCGACAATCGATCCTCTGTCATCCTTTGCAGATGATCCCCACATTGTCTTCAGAAATAATTTCATTTATGTCCTTTACTTCGAGTTCTGCTCCGGCATCTTCATTCCTTATTCTATCCTGCAATGTATAATTTAAAGTATTTCGAAGAAACTGCATTTCAGCACTCTGAATCTTGCCACTTTCCCTTTTTATCATGGTCCACGCCTCACTCGTATAAATATACGTGGGTATTGCAATTGTCTTATAAAATTTAATCCTTGAGCTGTGTCTTGTTTTATTTCTAAGATTTCTATGAATCGTACCACAAATATTCCTAAATTTATTTATCTTCTTTCTTATATCATATTCAGATTCATTCATTGCTTACTCCACAGCCGAGATATTTGAAACGGCTCACTTGTTCTATAGTGCTGTTGTTTATAACTATCTTAGTCCTAACTGGATACTTTTACCTTTAGAGGCCATGGTTTTGATCTCTGCTGTCGTGAAAGTATATGCGTTACTCTGTGAAGCACATAGCTTATAACAAAATTTTAGCTACATAGTAACTTAGTTAATTGTCTGTGTGTATGTATGTGTTTATAAAAGCCAAACGCTTGTCAATAACTCTTCTACTGTCAAACACAAACGCTTTTGCAAGGATTTATTAACTGGAACCAGTGTTCCACTGCCAGCTAAATTCTCAAGTTTGTTGTTTTCCATACGGTGGCAGTGGTAAATTAGATTACATAAGCCACCACCGATGTAAATTGAATCAACTTACTTTTGAAAAGCCACTTTAAATTCAATTAACTCGCGCTTCCGTAAGCCGCCGGTTGCAAATTACATTTCGATAAACTGGAATTTAATTGGAATTTATTTCTCCGCGACGGCAACGCAACGCAACGTGGGGTGGCGACGTGGCGACTCAACTCAACTCGGCTCGATAGATAATTAAACAAATCTGGTACGATTCGTGTGTGTTTCATTTGTCACAGACTTTCTTCATTAAATTTAAATTCAACAAATCAAAAGGTCTAAAACGTATTGGAAAAAGGACAGTATGACAAAAAAAATGTATTTTAATTTATGACAATCCGTGTCCGAGATTTAACTAAAACGTAATGAGACTCGGATTTTTTTTGTCCCACGAAGTGGCAACACTGTGAAAATGAGCATGCAACAGCTGATGGCTACTAGGTTTGATTAATTAAAGCAGAAAATCTTGACCATTTTCACATTTAAGCTTCCGGCTAGCTCCATTCTAATATGACCATTTTTGATAAGATCTCTCCTGTACAACCCTTGTGTATCTCTCATGTGTATCCGGACATGTGTGTGGGGTATGTATGATGGAGGGGGGGACTAGTAAGGGAAGGTCAAGTGTTTGTAAAAACTAACTATAATCGGAAGGCAAAATATAAAAATTAACTAAACTAATTTAACAACTTTTAATAAAGGTGAGACATCGAATTCAGTTTGTTCGTTTGTTAAATTTTTGTTACTTTTGATTACTTTTTTAATTTCTAGAATTTTTAATAAATCCATTTTTTACCTATTTATATGTTGTGCAGTAGTGTTATGTTTTTTGTATCTATGAAGTGATTGTGTTGTAAGCTATCATCTGTAATACCTGTATTGGCTGTATTAGTTAAAATCGTTTTTTATGTTCAGAAATGCGATGGTTCAGAGCACGGCCACATTGTCCGATATAAATAGCATAGCAATCTGCACAGTGTATTTTATAAATTTTATTTTTCTCTAGTGTTTGATTTTTGTTTATTGTTTACTAGTAATGAAAAAAGATTACGTTTGTTTTTTTATTATTAGCCTTTTTTATGAAAACGATTATTAACCTTGTTCATCCATCTTACTTTCAGTAAGTTCCTATAACACCACATTTCCAGTGCTTCAAATCTTCTCTATTCCTTTGTTCCAATAGTCCACGTCTCACATCCATATAGAGCTATACTGCACATGTAACTCTTCAGGAACTTCATTCTTGTTTCGCGGGCTAATCCTTTAAAAGTCAACAATTACCATTTACTGTTAAACGCAACTTTAACCTGTCTGATCATACTCAAAATGTCTCTCTTGTTCCGTCTTCTGTGATTTTACTTCACAGGTAAGTGAACTCTCTAACTTCCGCTATCTTTTTCTCATTCAGCAATATATTCATACTGGACTGTTTACTACAGACCATCGCTTTGATTTTATTAACATTTATTCTTAAATCCTCTTCAAAACGTCGTCCATTATATGTAACTGTTCCCTTAACTACTGCCCACTTTCACCTATAATTGCAACGTCATCTGCAGGTCTTAACATGTTAATTCTATGTCCTTGCACTCTTACTCAACCACCGTTTCTTCATTTACTTTGTTAAGAGCGTCCTGTATATATACAGTATACATGATATATTAATTATATTAATATATAATAATATATATTGCAACGATACAATCTAAACTGCATAGATAGGTTACATTGAAATTATTACAACAGAGTCTATATCTGGAGGTGGGAAAATTTATTCATTAACACATTAAAATTTATTATTGTCATATTACTTTATAATATAAAATTGTTTATTAAAAATTTCTCTTTCAATAAATGAGTCTATTGGCTTGTTTTACATTATGTTACTTGTGCGTTGAATTCCAAATGTTTGCGTAGACTCCCGGCGGTCCGCAGGCTGCTCGTCGGCACCGCTGCGACTCTGCACGTCGACCGAAGACCAATCCGTTGAATAAACTACGTCTCGGCACACACACACACTGCGATATGATATTGTTATTGTTTATATTGTTACAACCGTCGTCGTGGGTACAGTGGAAAACAAATTACAAGGCAACAATTAAGTCACTAATCACCAGCTTTAATTTTTACAGTTAAACAGTTCGTAATTAACAACACAGCCTACTACAACAAATCAAATATAAATTGTTCACACGCAATAAAATGTCACTAATATTAAACACAATTGTATTATAATTACACCGCCCGATTATAAAACACAATACTTTTAACTAATAACCACTTGAACACGCACAGTAATGTCGCAAGATAATAAATCTCGAACCGAACTGTAAATATATCGCTGCTATACTGACTCTAAGGCCGCTGCCGCCATGTATTTATAGTCGCCGAAAATCTAGACGATTCCTAATTGCGTCTTAGCGTCCGTATGAACTCGTAATTAACTGCGGCCTTGACACAGTCCGCACGGCTGGCGGCATCGAGAAGACTCTCGCAAATGCGTCTACAAGCACGTACGCCACACGCTTACATTCTGGATCTCTCTGGAACGTTCGATAAACACGTGGCTTGTTCTGTGACGTCGTAACAATATCTTGAATACTCTTAATCTCAAGGATCAAAATTGGATAAAAATAGATCGTGTATTAAGATTACACAAATTCTTGAAGTGTTCTCGCGTTAACTCAAAATATCAAGGCAGATATTTTGCCCCTACCGAAAAATCTTCCGCTCTACGCGAAAAAGCGCTAGAATGATCTATTTATTATTTGAGTTCTACAAGTGGTAATGGTTACGAAGAACTCGAACCGTGAACCAACTCCTACGTCTTAAATAAACCGACTTGTCTTGTCAAGAAAATCTCGTGACAGCGAGTACGTCATTCTATGACGAGACTTTAGAAGAAACTAAGCGGTGTGCATTCGACAGAGCATCGACTCAAATAATTTTTAGACCTTCTGATTGGCTGGAAATCTAGCAAGGTCATAGATGAGAACACAGATAGACTAAAATCAGGCTTAAACTCTGTCCGACTCTGCAAAGGCCTGTCTAGATTTAATCTACAAATTTTATTACTTTCTTGGAGATAATGAAAATAAAAGAAGACTGATTTCATAAAAAAAAAAAAACGTAGCTATAACCATAAGAATACCCTGTTCCAAGTTTCAGAGCGAAATGTTAATTTTCAACGAAGTTATTAAATAAAATGTAAATCACACGCGTACCCGCGCACGTACACACAAATATTTCACATCACATAAAGAGAATAAAGTTGTGAACAACATTCTGACATAACACACATTTTTAAACATAGCTTGGTCTAAACTTACTTTACACAGAAAATAACAAAATCAATTTAAGACATGTCTGTGGGCGTCAGAAAATATATGTAATATATATAATAATATAAAATAATAAAATAATTATATAAAATAATATATATAATTCCACTTATATGAACGTACATCCTGTGTACTGTTGCAATATATATATATATATATATATATATATATATATATTACATTTAATATTTATAAATAAATTTACTTCAAGATATACCTTTTTTCCTTATTAGGAACATGTTTCGGGTACTATCTTGTACCCATCCTCAGCCTTCCGGTTTTTTTGTCTGGTGAAGTACATATGTGTTGATGGTTGACTATTATTATTGTAGCTTCCTGTTGGCTTCTGAAATAATAATAGTCAACCAACAACACATATGTACTTCACCAGACAAAAAACCGGAAGGCTGAGGATGGGTACAAGATAGTACCCGAAACATGTTCCTAATAAGGAAAAAAAGGTATATCTTGAAGTAAATTTATTTATAAATATTAAATGTATTATATACATCAAGAAACTGACTGTAGCATAAAGTGATTGAATATATATATATATATATATATATATATATTAAAAAAGAGAAAGGCTGCAGAAGAGAGGTTGCAACCCTGCCTTACACCTTTTCGAATTTTTGCTTCCTGATGTGTTTTTCCGAAATTTATTAGCGCTGTCTCATTGTTACACAAATTATTTTGCCTGTCCCGAAAATCAACATTAGTGTTTTTCAATACAGTTTAAACATCCTACAATGATGGTTATTATTTCCGCCGTCGTCGTCGTCATCCTTTACATCTTAGGGTCTAGTAGGCTGTTCCAGTCTCAATGGAAGCCATCCAACCATCGCTTACGGTGTCTTGCCACACTTCTCTTCCCCTTTGGATGATAGCCAACGGTTCTTCTTGAAAATCTAGTTGGATCCGTTCTCTAGTTATTATTTCCAGAAAATATAATTGCGTATGCTTTCAATCGTGTTCGTAGGGCCGAGTTGATCGTGTCATTTATTAAAACTTTCGGACTTGAGACGACCGTGATCGGTTGTTAGAAACAGGCAGTCTTCGTTACTGTCTAACGTTTGGCCGGCTTCCCTCAGACCAGTGTAAGACTGTGAAGAAATTCCATAACTTGAAAGAAACTGTCAAGTGACCGTAGTAGTAATTGATTGAAACCCAAACATATGCGCGCTAGTTGGCCTACACTTGATCTTCTTAACTAAGGAATCTAACATTAGTTGAAAAAAAATCGGTATGGAGAACCATACACGACTTCCATGTTCTAAGATTTATATTTAAAATCATTTAAATATAAATTGGAAAATTTGACAAGTTTGACAAATTTAAATGAAATATTTCCATAGAAACTATTTCTTTGTTGCCGATAACGTGGTACATATTTAAAAAATTACATCCTCCCCTTCAACTATCATTCTCATTTATATAGCATTATCCCTCCCCCACTTCAACTACCCTTTTTATTTACAGATATTTCATCTACCTTTCTACAGTGGATTATTATGACCTACTCTTCAGGATAATTTATTTATCAAAATTAAGTACTTTACTCCTGTTAAAACGTAAAATGTTGCAGGTAAACTACCCCTTCCCCTCAACCGATCTTCACCAAAATCAACAGGCCATGAGTCCTCTACAACTCGGGTACATATGCAAAAAATTATTACCGGTATATTCTGTTTGAATTTGCGGCAATTATCGTTTGCCATAGAAACAATTCTACACACAGACACACACACACATACTTTTCGGAAAATGACTTTTTTTCATATTTTAAGGGTAGTACAATCAAAATCAGTCCGTATCTCGAACACGATTTTTTTCGCCATCACCATACTTCCATTTCCTTACGGAACATGGAAGTAAAAACAAACAAAAAACTGAAATTTTCCATCACCAAGCACAGTCAAAGAACTTATCAGAAATTAATTTTTTGTTCCTATTCTATGGAGTGATGTATTACTTGGCGAGGAGAAGCGTAGCCGGAGAGTAACTCTGAAATACAGTATTGCCCTTAACTATCGCAACGTATTGAGCGATCGGCAGAGTACATACATACTCTACATACAGGGAGTTAATATAATTACCCTACTTTATTTTGTACCAGCAACACAACAACCGCCACTCTCTCTCCTCAACATCAACAACATTTTAATTGGATTAATATGGAACACACTTTTGTCTACACACACGCGCGCGCGGAAAGATGTTGAAACACGGGGGGGGGGGTGAGATAGAGAAAACAAAATACATGTAGAAAGACAGAAACGGTTCCGTCATATTTAAAATGCATATCGTTCTTGGTATCCAAGTCACGTATGAACAGTAAATTATAGATAAATAAATCACCTTATATCCGTCGTGTGACTTCGTTACGTCGATTAAAATGACGCGTTTCGAACATCTGCTCCATCATCAGATTAAATCGCTCTATTGAGGTCGTTAAATAGTTAAAATCACATATTACAAATAATTGCCCACTATGTAATTCACTGGCTTTCTAAATGGTGCGCACCACGACGAAGCCGATCGGTCACTGAATTATTCCGATACTATATAAATACTAAATAATTCAGTGTCCGATAGATACTAAATAATTCAGTGTCCGATCGGCTTCGTCGTGGTGCGCACCATTTAGAAAGCCAGTGAATTACATAGTGAACAATTATGTGTAACATGTGATTTTAACTATTAACGACCTCAATAGAGCGATTTAATCTGATGATGGAGCAGATGTTCCGAAACGCGTCATTTTAATCGACGTAACGAAGTCACACGACGGATATAAGGTTCCGTCATACTTTGTGTACAGTAATCAACACGCAGACATTTATAAAGGAATATTTGTTCTCGTGTACAGGTAAGTATTAAACGTGGGCCTAGCTGAGGATTACGAATCTTATAAACAGAACTAACTTTTTATTATTTTTTTTTCAAGTACTGGATATTCGCAAGACAGAGGATGGTATTACGCTTATGCTTCGTGGTAAGGCGGAATGGGACCGCATCAATGAATTTATTCAGTGGGTCCTTCTAGAAAAAAAGACAGGCCCAAATTGCACGCAACGAGCAGTAGAAGATGAGGAACAACTAGAAGGAGCCCGATAAGGGTGCAATAGGCTCCATCCTGAAGTAATACGCGAAGTGGTTCCAGGACGGATATGAATGCCTCAATTAGAGGTGTGTTTTTTAGTGGGTGAGAGTCCCACAAGCCAGAGGAAGCACGGTCTCCTCTGACGGTGCATGCATGCATTTTCCCCCTCTATAAAAAGAGTAATAATAATAATCCTTAATTTAATAGTGGCCGTTGATCAATCAATTTTAATGATAGAAAGTTAGCTAAGATCGGTCAGTAAGTATATTTTTGGCCTGATGATGACAATAATTATTGTCGACATTCGACGCAAATAATCAAATGCAAATAATACCTGACGCAATTGTCAGGCGTTCCAGTGCTCAAATGCTCAACCTAGCCTAACCTAACACATATTTAAATATTCATAATAAAGTGAATTTCAAAAATTAACATCATTTTGCACCGCCTCCCCCTCCCATACATTGCAGATTCCACGGACCTGTCTTGACACCAGTAAGTAGCATGACAGAATAGTGAGTTCCAAGTTTAAATTGTTAGTCGGCTCGGCTGTTCAGTCGCGTGCGGTCAACTCGTCCGGAAACCGGTCAGTCTATATACCTGTCAGTCAAACGGTCGTGTTCGTGCACCTTGTTTACGTACGAGTCACGAGTGACGGCGACCGTTCCAGGAAACCGGCTGACAGTTCAGTTGGACTCCACCAAACGCATGTAGAATACAAACCGCCTTCATTGTCCACGCAGACGACCAGTGTCTAGTTCACAACTATAACGTTAAATTGTCAACAGTTTTTAATAATATAATACAGTATGGTCTGATAATAGTGTTTTGGTGCAGGTATCACATTTTAATTGTTTGAGATGTGATATCTCATGATAACGATATCGAGAGAAAGTTAAATAAATTCAGTCATACCTGTGGAACAATAAGACGACTATTCAAGAATGAAACGCAGAGAGGGAAACACAGCTATACGGCGTTCCAGGTCGCATGGTACCTGACGGATTAGGAGACCCTTACTAACACACACACGCGCGCGCGCGCAGCTGGCCCGCACGCCTGAGGTATGAATCATCTACTCGGGCGTCCACTACGTAACTCCAACTTTTATAATATGAATTCTTTAACAAACGAGCTTAGCATATTTGTAATCTCCATAAAATTTTGGTTAAATAAATTCACTCATACCTGTGGAACAATAAGACGACTATCCAAGAATGAAACGCAGAGGGAAACACAGCTATACGGCGTTCCAGGTCGCATGGTACCTGACGGATTAGGAGACCCTTACTAACACACACACACAAACACAGCTGGCCCGCACGCGTCGGGTATGAATCATCTACTGGGGCGTCCACTACGTAACTCCGACTTTTATAATATGAATTCTTTAACAAACGAGTTCAGCATATTTGTAAGCTCCATAAAATTTTCAAGAAAATGACACCAAACACGACGTGGTTGTGGTATATTTTAGATGTACAACTGAGTCTAACTTATTCATTTTGGCTTTAGAAATTAGTATTTTGCTAATGTTTTTTAATTCTCGTTGATAATCACGAACAATTCGACTTATCTTTATTGTATGAGGTCGTGGCTGTACCGATTGTAATGTACGGATGTGAAACATGGACTCTCCTGCAAAAAGATATTTCAAAAATACAGGCCTCGAAGATGAAATTTTTAAGAGCAGTTAAGGGATGCAGTTTGAGAGATCGTCTACGAAACGACGACACAAGGAAAAACCTGAGACGTTACAGTCGGTTCTGGATAGAATAAAGGAATACAGGCAGGATTGGAAGTCCCATGTTGAACGCATGGTAGACACGCGTATTCCTAAACAAGCGTTTGCATATAGGCCAGTGGGAACGAAAGGTCATGGAAGACTTTGGAAAAAAAAATGGTCAGAGACTCTGTGAAGTCGGAACGGGCTATAGCCCAAGCCATGTAGTGAAGAAGAAGAAGAAGAAGAAGAAGAAGAAGAAGAAGAAGAAGAAGAAGAAGAAGAAGAAGAAGAAGAAGAAGAAGAAGAAGAAGAAGAAGAAGAAAAATGGTCTGTTTCTCTTAACGTTATGTTTGTAATGATTTAATTATCATCATCGTCGTCGTCACATTGAACAAGCACTAAACCAAAACTGGTTTGTTCCGGTCCCAAGTAGATAGGCTACACCTGTTCTTTAAAACCCTAAGCGATGGGCGATTTCTTACGGGTAAATCCTCTAGAATCTGGGATCGTCCTCAGAACCTGAGACTGGGTATTGAAAGACCCTCTGTTGAAAGACTTATTAACACGATCCCAGACTCTAGGGATCAAAACGTCTATGGAAAAATATTATACGATGGAAGCAGTTGGAGTAGAGGGTTCCGCCATAAGACCAGAGCTGGACACTCCAACGTCCCACACCTCTCTGCCCTTTCCACTTATAATTCAACACTTGTTTGGGGATGGAGAAGTCGTCCGTTCGGTTAAGATGTTCCAATCATGTTAACCGATATTGCGCATTTTGCTAGTAAAAGTGTAGCCTACACATAGTCCCCAAAATCCATTAACGTAGCTTTAACTTAATTTAGCTTAAATTTAACCAAGTCTGACTTAACGAATAATTTAGTTTAACATACTATAGCTTTGTTATGAGAACTTCTGCTTGGCGGGCAGTAAGGCCGCGGTCCATAGTTGTTGGGTCCAAACGTTTCGGCCGTGGCTTCGACGCCATCTTCAATGCGGAAGGCTGCACAAAACACTGACAAAGGTTTCGTAGTCAGTGACCACTGAGCTGTGGTTAAGGCTAGTGGCTGTGAGTAGGACACCCATATTTATAAACTTTTGGGTCCTACTCACGTAGCCAGAAAATTTTAATAAAGTCGTAAATTCCATGTGGGATACAAACTAAAGAGAATACACACTAAAAATTCCATGCATTCGGATTTGTTTTATAATTTCTGTTAGTCTACCACCCTTCTGGATTTTCACTATTTTTTCCAAATTTTCTATCACTTTTTGGCCCTTAGGGTTTCAAAATTTTGAAATTCCCAACGGTAAAACTACGCACAGATATTCTCTTTATTTTTTATCAAAGATTCTCTTTACTTTGATACCTTACATGGTTTTTTCCGATTTTATCAGAATTTTCATCCACTTTTGAGCTCTGTTGTCCAAAAACTTTGAAATTTACAAAATGAACACTATATTCAGATTGTGACCAAAACTCACTTTAATCTGATACTCCACATGCGCTTTTGCGATTTTTCACCAAAAATTTTGATCCACTCATATTTTTGCGTCCCGTCCGCTTATTTTTGAGGAGATCAATGTCAAAAACAACAGGGTTCTGTAGGGTAAAAATATGGACACGCAGCCACATTTAACGAAAATTGGTTGATGCGTTCAAAAGTTATCGTGAGACATACGAAAAGTTTATGGGTGGTCCTACTCACAGCCATTAGCCTTAACCACAGTTCAGTGGTCACCGACTACGAAACCTTTGTCAGCGTTTTGCAGCCTTCTGCACTGAAGATGGCCGTCGAAGGCGCGGCCGGAACGTTTGCACCACACAACATTGGACCGCGGCCTTCACAAGCTGGGAAGCAGAAGTTCTCATAACATTGAAGCCGGCCGTGAAAGCCTCAGACAGAATTTGATACTTGTAATGTGATTATTATTTCGAGATTATTTTTTTGAAATTTTGAGTATTGCGAGAGACGTACACCAGCAATTAGAGCCCGTCAAAAGTGACACATGTTAGCTTTGTTCGAGGGTGGGCGACGAAAGGGAACAAACCTTTCCTTTCCGTTAAAACGTCGTAAAAACCATTTACGAACAATGAGCAGTACGACACATGTTGCACGAACTGGACCATGCGTGGGAACGCTTGACTCCACAATTAGAACAAAGGAAGACTACCCTTACATCTGTCCAGTAACGAGAAAAATACATAGCCAACGGTAAGAGTATTGTTCGAAACCATGTGTGCGACTTCTAGTAAGACAATAGTTGATGCACAGACAATGGGCCAGGCGGCTGAGTGACGCTTGTGGAGAGCACAGATGTTATGCCACCCGTAAGTCATCGAAGGAAGGCGTTAGTGTCTCAACAATAAGGGAACTCGACACGCTACACCAAAAGTAGCAGATGTGATTTCGGAAACAAGGCCTTAACACTGATTCCAGGAACGGGGCAACGGACGAAAGACAGCGACTCGTCGAGTCCACGTGGACTGCGTCAAACTCAAGTTGAGAAAGCCAACCAGCCAATGAGGAACGAGAATTCCGAAGGGAACTACTGAAGGGGATGGTACTGACAGGAGCCGGAAACCAGAGAGCAAATCTCGTGTAAGAACATCCCTCTCCAAACGGCACTGGGTAGAGAATTCGCCAGAAATACAGACTGGAGACGAGAGGACACAGGGAGGTCCATGAAATAAGCCTATCAGAAATGATTTGGTGGGAAGTTGGAGCGATCATCGGAGTTACAAGAGTGGGAATATCGAAAGAAATAAAAACTGTATACGCAAGGGGACGCGCTCTCAGTTATATTCAAATTTTCGCTCAGTCTATCCAAATTTTTACCTCAGTGCATTCAAATTTTTATCTCAGTTTATAAAAACCTAGCGCCGTATTTCAGTTATACCATATTTCAGTAGCGACGATAAAGACTTTGTTCAGACTAAATGGAAGTGCGTAAATAAGACTTAGAACGCCAAAACGGGACGGTAGTGTTCGCGATGAGGCGCGAATAACGATCTTTATAAATTATATGTAATACACTGTCATAAAGGTGATAGCATTTTGTAGTGACATTCTTGAACCATCACATAAAAGTAGTGATACTACACTGTTTCGTAATTGAGTCAAGTAATAGCAGTGTGTATAATTGCCTAATGAACTTGAAAACAATCTAGGCGCCGCAAGAGAGTTAACGTGCAAGATGAAAAACTATTAGGTGCATAACGGTATCAAACAGTGAACCGCGTCAATAGACTCACGCGAATATGCATAGTCGACAGATTCCAAGTGCAATGCCGCAACTTAAATTGTGGTTGTCTCGAAACTCATAGTGACTGTCGCGGAGTGCGGACGGGTGTTCTCGAACGATGTACATATAGAAATCGGAAGTGTCAATCACGAGTGCTATATGGATTAACATCAACCATCAACGAAGGGACCCGCATGGATACACCATGGGAGCGATACATCACGACAGAACGAGTAACGTACAAAATTAATCTCTTATTATAATTATTAATTTACCAAATACCACTGACCTGACACTTGGAACCAAACCACCTGAGAATTTTATAAATATGAGTCAGATAGATACGAATCCATAGGTAGGGATCATTATGTTATAGAGTATTGCACATGTATTCTTGTTAATATATATATGTTTATTGTAACTATTTATGTGTTTTGATATGTCTGTTACAGGAACAGGATTTTAACTATGTATATGTTTAATATGTGCATTGTTAGTATATGAGTATTTCACATATATAAATGTTTAATGTGTTTTGACGTAAAACTACTTAATACAAATAATGAGCACACCACATTAGTAGCTAGTAACGTCACTACGCACGACTAAGTCCCTATATTTGATTGTTCTTTTAATTATTTTAAATCTGTTCTTTCATTATTTAAATGTGGTATAGAATTTTATTGTCTTTTAGAAGATTTGTAAGTGCTCTTATTATATGATTATGTTATGACATGAATAAGGATGAGATACGATTTTTAATAAACGTACTTTAGAATGGATTCGTTTGTATTCTATTGGTTTGTGTAAGACCTGACTCACAACTTTACTTCTCACCAAACAGGATCTATAATTCATGATTCAATTCAACATAATTATCAATTACGTTACTTACAAAAATACTCAGACTAGAAGCTTAGTTGATAGTTAAAGTCAGAATCAATTTCATGTTTAACAAGCTTGATTGTGGATTATAAATTATCTCTAATTTAACTCATGCAACTATTTAAAGGAATACATTTAATTAACGTAGTATATGGCAGCCCAACGCGTGGCATAAATAACATTGTATATGACCTTCCAAACTTGGGGTTAGATACACTTTAATCACGACCTAATTAAAAAGATAATTCAATTAATTTATGCAATAAAATTAATACAATGAAATAACATTGTATGTATAAAAGCAATAAAATCAACTCATCATTAACTCTAAATTTATAATTAGATGAAAATAATCTATGCAATATAATTAGCATAGATAATTAAGGGTGTATATGGCGTCCAACTGCGGGGCTGTATGAACTGTGAGATACGATAAATTTCGTACCGATATCACCTTCATAAATACAAACTAAGTTTATAATTGAATTAATTAAATTATGCAATAAATCTGCATAATTAATATCATTGTATACTATAGCTTTATCGCATATCCTTTTTATACATAATACTTTATTGTTACATCTTGATTCAAACTAGTAGTACACGTTCAACAGTATATAGAGTTTGTGTGCGCGCGCGCGCGCGCGTGCCGATGGGGGAGGAGGGAATTATCTACAGTATATCATAAGTGTGCTCATTGAGCGCTAAATAGCAACAATAACAAGAGGCTAGACATGATTGCTTAACTTGCAGTACATAAAATTTATGGCTTTGAAATTAAGTTGAGACCGCACGTATATAAATTTGTATTACAAATTGGTTGCTCAGTCAGAGTAGCCTGGGGTTGGTTGACGAGGAAGGGGATGCTGCAGCCGCCGCGCTCAGAGGGAGAAGAATTACCGCTAGAAAACTCTCCCACCACCACCACCACACCTCCCAACCATCCGTTAAAAAGCATCATCCCCCTGCCGCCGCTAAATGGACTTACAATTTAGTGAGTGTATCGCTTTATTAATGCAGCACAGCAATAGGAAGGGACTTTACATTACTCATTTGCATTGATCTCCCTCCGTCGTGAGGGGCGATGTCATTCATCATCAGCCCCGGCAGCAGCTGTCATCGGTCACAGGCAGCGACGAAGGGAAAGACAAAACAGACAAAGGTCATTGTCAACGCACGTGGACACGAGAGAGGGCCCCACGTCGAGACAATCAATACTCCGACACGAAAATTTGCTGCTGCACAAATATATTCGGACTACAGCCCAGCTTGCCTTCGGTTATAATAACAACGTGTCACAGAGAGGACAAACCTACGGGTGCGATCAACTCCAAACCGTTGTCCAACAATCAAATGTCTGTACTATCTTTCGGGGTAACAAATAGTTTCAAACTTAATATTACTGCGAACGATTTTAGGGTACGATCCACTCAGGTCGAGAGCGACGTTGTCCAACAACTAACTGAAAGTTTCGTAAAACTTGGCATCCATGTCCATACTTTTACCCTACAGAACCCTATTATTTTCGAGATTGATCCCCGAAAATTAGAGGGGCGGGAGTTAAAAAAGTTGGCGACAAAATAGTGAAAAAAAATTCAAAAAGTCTATATGAGGTATCAGACTAAAGGGAATTTTAAGTAAAATTTGAATGAAATGTTTAGTTTTGGAAATTACAAAGTTTTGGGACTCCAGGGTACAAAACGTTGGTCAAAATTTTAATAAAGTCACAAATTCCATGTGAGGTATCAAATTAAAGAGAACCCACTCTAAAAATTCCAGGCATTCGGATTTGGGTTACGATGACTGTTAGTCTACCAACATTCTGGATTTTTACTACTTTTTTTCAAATTTCTGATTACTTATTTTGGGCCTAAGGGTTTCAAAATTTTGAAACTCCCAATCGTAACACTACGTTCAGATATTCTCTTTAGTTCTGATCAAATACTGTTTATTTTGATCCCTCACGTGAATTTTCATCCACTTTTAGGCTCTGTTGTCCAAAAATTTTGAAATTTTTCTAAAATGAACACTATATTCAGATTGTGGGTAAAATTGCCTTTAATCTGATACCCCACATGGACTTTTGCGATTTTTCACCAAAAATTTTGATCCATTCATATTTTTTTGCGTCCCGTCCGCTTATTTTTGAGAAGATCAATGTCAGAAACAATAGGGTTCTGTAAGGTAAATGTATGGATACACATGCCACATTTTACGGGAATCGTTGTATGCGTTCAAAAGTTATCGTTAGAGATACCGTACACAGATAGAGAGACAGAAAAATGTCAAACGGCCGAGTTACAACTGAGGACTCGCTTCGCTCCTTCAATAATGAACAATATTAGCCTACTTTTATTACAATCGTCATCTTCATCAACTTTATCAATAAGATATGACAGTAAAACATAATTAGTAAGTTATATTTAGACAGTTAGATAGGTGGGTAATTGAAAAATACTTTTCCTCTACCACTGTGTGTGAGCGTGCGCACGCGAGCGCGCGAAGTTAAAATCGACCTACGAGTAAATTGGTCGGAAAGCCGTTAGCGTGCAAATTGATATTTGTTCAGAAATTTGTAAAATTAAACGCAAGCCAATTACAGCAGCAGCAGCAGTAGTGTCGATGATGGCGATGGCCAATCTAAATTGGTTCTCTCTTTTCAATTACGGTACTAACAGTCGTCGTCGGTGCCATGGCGTTAATTTATATTGCAACAGCTGATGCAAAACGAACGCTGGTGGTGGGACGATCCCGCGACGGCGACACGTCGTTTCGCACGCCGACTGGTTTTAACGCGCAAAATTACAGTTTAGTCAATGTCACCTCCCCCTCTCAAAGTCTGGTCTTCCGATTGATTGACCAATGAGGGCTGAATGTTTTAATATTATATTACGTTATATAAAAAATAACTGGAATTTTCATTGTTCAACAAAGTGTCAACAGTGAATAAGTGTATTATGCGGTGGTGTAACAAAAACTACAACTCAATTTTATTTAGGTTCAATTCAAAATGCAAATGAAAATGCTGCAATTCTGCATTCGTCAGCTTCTCTCTCTCTCTCTCTCTCTCTCTCTCTCTCTCTCTCTCTCTCTTTCCCCATTCTCTTTTTATGCACTCCCTTCTGTTTTGGTTGTCCTGATATCAAAGCAGTGACCAATCGTAAAACGTCTTCTTTAGCTAATGTTTCGGATACGTCTGTAGTAGCAGGCCTTCTTATGTAGCGTCTATCTTGACTTTTTCAATAACATTTTGATGAAATCGCATTGTGATCTGAGCAGTACAGTTTTCGAGTTACTAGCTCCTACTATATTCACGAACTACTATTTTGAGGTACCGGTACTTTCAATAGGCCGACTGTGCTAAATCTAGGACCTGGACATACACGGATGCTACACATAACATTCAGTAGAAATCTCATTTCAGCCTCTTGGTTACGACTGGCCTGGCCTTTCGGTGAAGTCCAATTCTCAGACCCATAGAGAAGTATGGATAGAGCCATGACCTTGTAGAACTTCAGGCGTGTTTCTTTACTCGTTGAGTTTAGAGTTCTGCTATCGGTCCCAAACATGACACAAATCCGATTCTCAGACCCATAGAGAAGTATGGATAGAGCCATGACCTCGTAGAACTTCAGGCGTGTTTCTTTACTCGTTGAGTTTAGAGTTCTCCTAACGGTCCCAAACATGACACAAATCCGATTCTCAGACTCATAGAGAAGTATGGATAGAACCATGACCTCGTAGAACTTCAGGCGTGTTTCTTTACTCGTTGAGTTTAGAGTTCTCCTAACGGTCCCAAACATGACACAAATCCGATTCTCAGACCCATAGAGAAGTATGGATAGAGCCATGACCTTGTAGAACTTCAGGCGTGTTTCTTTACTCGTTGAGTTTAGAGTTCTCCTAACGGTCCCAAACATGACACAAATCCTATTCTCAGACCCATAGAGAAGTATGGATAGAGCCATGACCTCGTAGAACTTCAGGCGTGTTTCTTTACTCGTTGAGTTTAGAGTTCTCCTAACGGTCCCAAACATGACACAAATCCGATTCTCAGACCCATAGAGAAGTATGGATAGAGGCATGGCTTTGTAGAACTTCAGGCGTGTTTCTTTACTCGTTGAGTTTAGAGTTCTCCTAACGGTCCCAAACATGACACAAATCCGATTCTCAGACCCATAGAGAAGTATGGATAGAGCCATGACTTTGTAGAACTTCAGGCTTGTTTCTTTACTCGTTGAGTTTAGAGTTCTGCTAATGGTCCCAAACATGACTCATATCCGATTCTCAGACCCATAGAGAAGTATGGATAGAGCCATGACCTTGTGGAACTTCAGGCGTGTTTCTTTACTCGTTGAGTTTAGAGTTCTCCTAACGGTCCCAAACATTAAGTTGAATTTATGCAGCTTGTTCACCAAAGAGCAGAAAATGAGAGAGATCAAGAAAATACTTGTGAACCCATACATGTGAGCTCAACAACCCATAGGAATAAGTCGGCCAAGAAGTCCACGAACAAGAGACCTGGAAGAACTAAGGAAACAGGAAACTGAGAAATAACAGCACAGTACAGGAGTAAGTCGAAAAGCATTGTCAGAGTGGCTGAATCCTGCAGGGGTTGTGTGCCCAAAGGAAGTGCTCGAGTAGCAAGTATTCTTTTGTCAATATTGTCAGTTCTATTCTGTTATTATATTATTAGTTAAATTACTTTTTATTTAGTTTTATTAATATGTTTATAATTCTTTAATTATTTGATAATATTTTAAACATTTTTATTCTGTTTACAATTTATTATTTTTATTCTTTAATATTTATAATTTCTCACTTTTTTCTCGCTTTTAAACATTAATAATAAATAATATTTTATATTTTTTAAACAAGAATATATTTTTTATTATTTATTTTACTATATTTCGATGTTTAACTATTTATTGAATAAGCTATCACAAGGTTGAAATAAAAAATCAAAGGCATTAAGAATAATGGAAGGCGCATTCATAGTATCCGCTTTGCAGATAATATAGAAATAATCGTAGACTCGGTAAAAGAAATGAAGAGGATGTTAGAAATCTTGTCTGAAACTCTAGGGAAACTTAAACTAAAGATTAACAAGAAGAAAATAAACACAATGGTGATAGGGAAGAAGAAAGAGAATGTAAAACTTGATATTAAAGTGGGTAATACAATTTTAGAACAGGTTGAAAATTTTTACTACCTGGGGAGCACCATCACTTGTGAAAATAGATATGGGACAGAGATTAAGAGAAGAATAGCTCTAGCAAATCAGGCGTTTCAGAACAAAATGAGTTTACTTACAAACAATCACTTAATTATGGAGGTAAGGAATAGGTTCACAAAAATATTTGTGTGGAGTGTCTCAACTTATGGGTGTGAGGCGTGGACCGTCGACCAACTAGAAAGGTGGAAGCTGGAAGCAATGTAAATGTGGGTCTGGAGTAGAGCGACGACGACGAGTTGGATGGTTAAGGTAAGTAATTAGCAAGTCCTCGCAGAAGTGAACGAAGATAGATCACTTTCAAAAATGATTGGATGAAGAAGAGCAAAATTGATCGGGCACATGTTACGACACAATCAATTCTTATTTTACATTTTTAAGGAAAGTTGTTGGGGGAAACGCAAAAGGACGACCAAGAGCATCGTTTTTCAAAAAATGGGAAAGGAGATGAACTTCCTATCGTAGGCCTACTGGGATTTAAAGAGGATAATGATGGAGAGAGACAGACGTGTCTAACTCGACGAGGTATAGATGATGATGGTGTTCTGACAGTTTACATTATTGGCACGTTTGGAAATATATTTTTATATCGTATATTTCCAAACATAATAGTAATGTAAACTGTCGAAACATTGTAAAATAAATAAATAAAATATATTCTTGTTTAAAAAAGTATAAAATATTATTATTTATTATTAACGTTTTAGTATTTTATACAGTATTAGTATATAATATGCTTTTTACGAAAATCTCTCTGTGTGTGTGTGTGTGTGTGTGTGTGTGTGTGTGTGTGTGTGTGTGTGTGTGTGTGCGTGCGCGCGTGTGTGTGTGTGTGTGTGTGTGTGTGTGTGTGTGTGTGTAGGCCTATATATATAATTTTGCTTGTCTTGTTTTCATTAGCGAGTTTGAAAATCTTCAGCACACTACAATCTTTTCTTCAAGTTACAATTAAAAATAATGTACTGAGGCGTTTAATTTTTTAGGATAAACTGTTTTGTACATCCAAAGTGAACAATTATGATTCAATTCTGACACTACATTTATCATTTTTTACGATGATATTAGTTTCTGGGGAGACGAGACTAACTTGAAGAATGGATTCCCATTTACTAAGTACAAATGAGGTATTTAAGATTCTCCCCATATAATTGTTTACACAATTATTTGTGAGCCTTATTTTTTTTTGTAATACACGTAACGGGCTTACAAAAAGAAGGCCTACGTTGAGTGTTTATGGAATTTGATTGAAATTTTAATAGCTCTAGGGAGAGGATTGATCCCCTTGATCGGGGGGGGGGGGGCCGCGAGTTACGCTACTGGTCGCAAGTGGGACAAAAAAATAATTCAAGACAGTCTTACAAACTTTACGGTGTTCGTAACAGGGATAGGAACGCGCAGAAGGAGCGAGTCCCCTTAAGAACACAGCCACAGCCACCCACCAACGTTCCAAGAAGCAGAAGAAGAAGAAGAAGAAGAAGAAGAAGAAGAAGAAGAAGAAGAAGAAGAAGATAAACACACTGCCATCACGGTCGAGACGTGTGCTCAAGGGACAGCAATTGTTCAGTACAGCGTAAACATGACCGGACAGCGTGTGGCAGACAGGTAGACAGACTGACGTTAATGGCGGTCAGTGACAGGCAGATGTGTGTCAAACGTTAATTGACTATATAAGTGGCAACGTCACCGTCGTACCTTACCGGTCTGACAGTCGTCTCTAACGTGACGTTTACACTTTGATGCTATACGTGGGAAGCGCCACACATTTTGTCCTAAACAAGGATTAGGTATACGCGAACCTATCACGAATCATCTATTAGTTTCAAGCCTCTAAACCTTTTTTTTGCTGTCTCTTCCTTATCATTCCCCTTCTTTCACTTTTTTCCTCATATTCAGTAATTATATCATCATCATAAGTTGCACAAGTTCAACCTTATGTGCGGGACCATTAGGTGAACCCTTAAATCAACAAGTAAAGGAACACGCCTAAAATTCTACAAGGTGATGGCTCTTCCCACACTTCTTTGTGGGTCTGAGAATTGGACTTTAACGAAAGGACAGGCCAGTCGCATCCAAGCGGCTGAAATGACAGCGTATACTCTCCATGATCATAGAAGAAACACAGGACATACGGCAGGAACTGAATATTATGAGTATACCCGACAGGATCGCCCAGTTATTGGCTGAATTGGTGAGAACATCTTTGCCGAATGGACGACTGCCGCATCCCCAAACAACTATGGAACTATAAGCCGAAGGGGACGGAGAGGTGTGGATCGTCCGAGGAAGCGCTGGAGTGACCAGCTCTAATCTTTGTCTATTTGAGACAGGAACAAACCATCCTTGGTTTAATCCTTGAATATGATGGTGATGATGATGACATCATTATCATCATGTTTACAACACGGCATACTAGGCAAGGTGCTGCCTGTTCCACCATCAAACATCCTCCAGCCATCTCTTCCTGGGTCTTCCCACATACCTGTGTCCCGTAGGTTTGTATTTTCAGCCTTGTTTGGCCAGTCTGGAATCTGACATTCTTTCTAAGTGTTCTTTGCAACGTTGTTTGAAATCTTTCAATTTTTTATTCAAGTTAAAAACTTGTAACTCTTCTCTTATGGCCTCATTCCTTCTGCGGCCAACTTTACAACACCTTTTAACTTCTCTTAAGAACGCCACTTCCGACGCCTGTATTTTACCGTCTTGTTTCTTGGTTCTTGTCCATAATTCACACCCGTAGGACGGTACAGGGACTGCCATAACTTTGTAGAACGTTAATTTTGTATCCCGACCTACATCGGTTGATCGTTCCACAGATCGTCTGGAACTTGCCTAACTTGACAACAATATCATCATTCCTATTATAGGCAGTATCGTTTCCCAAATGATTGAAGTGACTCGCCTGTTCTAGAATTCGATTGTTAATCATTACATCCTTAAATTTTTAGTGACCGTCAATCAGTGAACGTTTTAGTTGATGGTTAGTGAGGATCGGTCAATAATACAACTTTTAGTTATTTTGCGTCGACGTTTCTCTCATACTATAATTTGCTCTCTTTCTTAAATATAATTTGAAGATGTAAACAAACTATCATAAGTCTTCACATAAAAAATGATACACACATACGCACGCACACACTCACATCACCAACACGTTCACCCAAATATTTAATTGTTTCGTTATGTTTGATATTTCTATTGTATTTCATACACAGGTCCTGAAGATGACAATAAATATTGTCGAAACGTCGACGCAAAATAACTAAAAGTTGTATTATTGACCGATCCTCACTAACCATCCACTAAAACGTTAAACATTACTTTTTTCTTATTGGCTCCTTGCCTCGAAATGCCATTACCTTTGTTTTCGTAGTGGAAATTTTCATATTGTATTGTTTGCAAATCTGATGAAGCTTAAAGCAGATTCTTTCAAATCAGATTCTGTATTTTGAAGTACACGCCAGTCGTCAGCAAACAACAGCACATTCAAATATCTGTCTCGTGATAACTTAATACCAGGGTTCTCTAGATGTTTCCATTTCCTTACCAGATCGTCAATGTAAATGTTAAAACTAGTAGGTAAAATACTGCATCCTTCCCTAACTCCTAGATTGACAGATATTTGTTGAGATAGCCTAGAATTATTTTTTACAGAATAAAAATCCGGATAAGAGACTCCTTATCATCTTGGTATGTGATACTACGCTCTAGATACTTGAAATCCGGAACCTGTTCTATTGGCGAGTCCTGTATGACAATCTTTGTTCTAATACGATTTGCCCCAGCCATAACTTTTGTTTTGGATAAGGAAATGGTCTGATTGTAATCTGTCAAAATGTCAATAAGATAAAACAACGACCTTTGGAGGTCATTTTCATTCTCTTGGGTGATCACAAGATCGTCTGCGTACATTAAAATATTTAAATAAAATCCTTTCCCCAAGTATAATACTTTGAGGGCGTCTAATTTTCATTACCTTATAGCACCATCTATATAGATATTAAATAAAACAGGAGAAAGACTGCCGAACGCTTTGGGTTATTCCAGTGGGCTCTGATAATCTGGTAGTTTTTCCGTGTCTGCGCTCCATTATATAAACATTTAATTACCTTTATTAAATGAAAGGATATCGTCTTCTCTGCATTATGCTGTATAATGTTGCTCAATCCAACCTGTTAAATTCTTTTTCAAGGTCCACAAACGCAAGATGTGTCTCTGCATTATATTCAGTTCTCTTTTCCACTATTTGTTTTAACATAAATATAACAATTGTGGATGCAAGCAACGACGTGGTGAATAAGTTGCATTAGTTCAACCTTATGTGCGAGACCATTAGGCGAACCCTTAAGTCAGCAAGTAAAGGAACATGCCTAAAATTCTACAAGGTGATGGCCCTTCCCATACTTCTTTATGGGTCTGAGAATTGGACTTTAACGAAAGACCAGGCCAGTCGCATCCAAGCGGCTGAAATGAGATTTCTCAGGCACGTGGCAGGTTATACTCTCCACGACCGTAGAAGAAACACAGGATATACGGCAAGAACTGAATATCATGAGTATACTCGACAGGATCGCCCGTGTCGGCTGAATTGGTGGGAAAATCTTTGTGGAATGGATGACTGCCGCATCCCCAAACAACTATGGAAATATAAGCCGAGGGGACGGAGAGGTGTGGGACGTCCGAGGAAGCGCTGGAGTGACCAGCTCTAATCTGTGACTGTTTGAAACCGGAACAAACCATCCTTGGTTTAATCCTTGAAGATGATGATGATGATGATGACGATGATGATCAGTTGTGGACCTTCGTCTCCCAAACCCATGTTGTTCTTCTAAGATCACACTCTCAGCAATGCTCGATAACCTGTCATTTATTATCTCAGAATAAATTTTTTAAGTTAATCATTTAATAAACGATAAGTTTATTATCTCAGAATCACTTTCCTAAGGACAGACGAGAAGAAGGGAGGGTTACTAAACTCAGACATTCTAGAAAAAGATCTCGAATTGAATTAGAAGACGGAAGAGTGTCGGGCGCAGGTCATCGTACCCTGCAAACGACTCGAGTTAAACAGACCGACTTAAGTCGCCCTCTCTTTTGTCCCTGCTGGCTGCCCACTCGTACAACATTATGAGAAATAATTTCTCCCCAACACAGAAACGCGTCGACATAATTAAAAGCCAGAGACAGACCGTTTGTACGCTTCGTTTGGTTAACCTAATGTAGGTCTGTCTACTTTAGAGAAGAGGGTAGTGCAGCTCAGCGCCACGAGGTCAATATCCTAATACGCTAAACGTTCTAATTATACATTAGTTTCTCTAATTCTACATGCTATATGTTTCTGCTATATACTAAATATTATATAATTACTATTACTACTGTCATTAATATATTTTTTGTCATTAGGTTTATCACACTAGTAATCTCCGTGAGCTGTATAATTCTCTCAGTACAATGAGATATTTAAGCTCTGTATCAGTTTGTCAGTACAACTCTATATCTTTAAATGAGATATTTTTAAAGGTAACACATTTCAAGGAAACGCCCGTTCTTACTTCCATGTTCCGTAAGGAAATGGACGTATGGTGATCGCGAAAAAATCCGTGTTCGAGATAAAGGCTGATTCTGATTTGATACTACCCTCAAAACATAAAGAAAAGTCATTTTCCGAAAAGTGTCTGTGTGTGTGTGTGTGTGTGTGTGTCTGTCTGTGTCTATGTGTAGAATTTTTCTATGGCGAACGACAACAGCCGCAAATTCCAACAGAATCAAATAATTTTTTCCATATATGTGCCCAAGTTGTAGAGGACTCAAGGCCTATTGAAGATCGGTTAAGGGGAATGGGTAGTTTACCTGCAACGTTTAACGTTTTAACAAGAATAAAGTAGGCCTACTCAATTCTGGTGAATAAAAAGTATGCTGTAAGAAGGTCATAATAATCCACTGTAGAAAGATAGATGAAATATCTATAAATGAAAAGGGTAGTTGAAGTGGGAGGTGATCATTTTAACATTGAAAATGTTTATAAGGATGTGTCGCACATTTGCGGCCGATCGCTGGTGCGTTATCGAAAATGGGAACCGGTGAGTTTCCATAGAAACTAACTCTTTGTTGTCAATAACGTAGTACACATATTTTACAAAACTTCGCTTATGAATGCCACCACATTTAACTTATAGTCTTATCTGTACATTGCTAAATGAAGAATGAATTCATTGATTGGTGAATGAATAATGAATTCATTGATTGGTGAATGAACATAAATATATATATTTTTTAGATTTATTGTAGCATTTTCAATGCCCTTCTCTGTGCATTGCATTTGTGCAATGCCTGATGGAAACATTTCATTTCAATTTGTCTAACATAAAACTCGATTTACAAGGTGGGGGATTTTTTTTTTAGACATTTTCGAACCGAATTCAAGTAAATGATTTTAAATATAAATCTTAGAACGTGGAATTCATGCATGGTTCTCTATACAGATTTTTAAAAGTATATTAACAGAGCTTTAAAGTCACATAATTTTACTAACCCAAATATGCTCATTTCACATTCAAAATTGTTTACATTGTACGCTCTACAAGAAGTTTGGGTTAAATCAATACATTATTAAACTGATCTTCAAGGTAAATTTTTATTATTAACAGAGTTTTTTTATGGGTTAAGTACGTTTTGAAAAATGAAAAGACGAATAGAAATTAGTAAAAAAATAAAATTTGTTTTTTGAAACTTCATTGGACTTGGGTAGTTTACCACAAATTACTATTATTATTGTCATTAATATTATTATTAATATTGTCGTTATTTCATAGGTTTATCACATTAGTAATCATCCTGCGCTGTAGAACTCTCTAAGTTTTTTAAGCGGAATACATTTGAAGTTCAATTTAATGGACGGACATTTGCCATCACAGAAAAATATATAGCTGGGACGTTTTGGCCATGCAAGTAATCGACAGCCGTCTTCAGGTAAAGAATTGAATAATATTCATCAATCGGCGGTAGAGAGTCAACAAAATAATAATAACAAACCTTCACACAATATGTAATCGTAAGTTAAAATAATCCAAATGAATACTTGCTGATAAAAACACACAACATTCACAAAACACAATCACAATGCGCACTAACACTTGCACACCGCAGTACAAGGTCAACAAAAAGTGTGTGCAAGTGGTGACCCAGCGATGCCAAAAACAGTCAAGTTCAAACTAGCAACGCGCTTTGTTCGTTCAATTAATGTGAATTTGTCACGCATTGATGATGGCCTTTTCGTCGATCGAATCTTTTGTGACGATATCCGTTGAGGACCCTGTGCAGGAGAAAATAGAGTGCGCTGCCGCTCTTCAAAATTCCAATCTTTGCATTCTGTACAATATCTATCATATCTTCTTCTCCTTCTTTTTCTTCTTCTTCTTCTTCTTCTTCTTTTATGTGGGCTTAATCGCCTGTTTTTCTTCATGTATCAACCGGATACACTAGAGAGGTCCAAGTCCAAGTCCTCTGTCCACCTCTTCTGTAGTCGGCCAGGATTCCGTTTTCCCAGCGGTGTATAATCTCTCACTATTTGTATTATTTCAACGACGTACACCAACGTAATGCCAAAAAAGTTGGTGGCACAAATAGTAAACTAGTATTTGACTAGTTTATTAAATAATAACGATAGAACCATAATATTTAAAACCAACAATAGTCTTATGAACATACTCCGTAATAAAATTACTATTCCTTTAGATAAGAAAACGGGGGTGTATAAATTATCGTGCGACGATTGTGAATGCTTTTATATCGGCCAAACCGGAAGAGGTTTCCAAAAACGTTTTATTGAACACACACCAAACCACAGTTTAAAGGGTCAGACAACACTATTCAACATAAAATCCAACTATGTCATTTAATAAATGAAAATCATAAATATACGAGCTTTAATTCCAACTTCAAACGCATATATGTTTGTAATAAAGGTGCTTACATGAACGCCTTGGAAGAATTCGAGATATAGCCTACAGAGCGTGCAATGACGTACACAGTCGTGACTTCGTGCTAAACGATCATTTAAACTTTAAATCAAACCCGCTCTACGATACCGCAATAAACCTGTTTACAAAATAGCTACTAACAGACAGTGTCCGATCAGTCCTACTCGAGTGCGCACTCATGTAATGTGTAGAGCTGTTTTTAATATTTGCAATTTTGATGTTTAATGACCTCATTTTGATTAATTTTTTATTCTGAAGACGAAACATATGTTTCGAAAAGCGTAAAGATAGTCAATCGAACGCATTACGAAGTCACACGACGACGGAAGAAATACGGTAAATATTATATACATTTGTATTAATCTATCTTCGCTTGTCCTGACAATGTAGTCATTCCATTTGACTAGATCCTCTATTCAAGACTACCGCCTTAAGTCACTATTTTGTATTCTATCACGTCTCTTTTTCTCAACAATTGTGCTGAGTGTACTCACCATTTCTATCGACCTTAACAGTCGTTTTGTTCTACTATGCTCTGTATGACGATGGTTGGCGTGTGGACCCTTAGCCTACCTGCTGCCTCTCCCCCATTGTAATACTTCCGCCCGGGCTCGACAGCAGCTAATTGCCGCGCGAGTCACCTCACTGTGCGTCCGGTATGAAACAATTTTGTTTTTTTTTGCCTCTCCCAATACTGGTAAAATTTTGTTATATTTGAAATCAGCGAAATAATACGATGAAAATGACACCAAACACGGCTAAGGAATATTAAAAATTGGGCATTACAAACCACTATGCACTGAAGATGCGTATTAAATCAGTTGTTGAGCTTTTACCTTGAAACACCTTAAAATTTAATATTTTTTAGTCGTGTTTGGTGTCATTTTCATCGTATTATTTAGCTGATTTCAAATATAACAAAATTTTACCAGTATTGGGAGGGGAAAAAATTGTTTCATACTGGACGCACAGTGAGGTGACTCACGCGGCTATTAGCTGCTGTCGAGCCCGGGCGGAAGTATTACAATGGGGGAGAGGCAGCAGGTAAGCCAAGGGTCCACACGCCAACCATCGTCATACAGAGCATAGTGTCAGCTCCTCCGTAAGTCAGCACTGGACCTACCATCATCATCTTGTATGCTTTCACTATATCTTTAAGTCTGAAGTATTTATTTTTCCAGGTTACAGCTATTAAGTATTCAGAAATACGAACTACTTTCAATGCTGAATCTTATCAGTGGTTATCGTTTACTTTGCTGCCCAGGTACTTGAAATCTCGAACAATTTCTACGCTACAATGCTTCTGATCTAGTCTCCTCTCCGTTCTCATTTCCATTACCTGAGTTTTTCCAATGAAGCAGCCGTGATTCTACAACCCTTGGTTGGTCTTGGCTTGCTCCAAGAGTCGATTCCATTCCTCCCTATTTCATGACCTGACTTTCCAGTTTCTTATGTTCAGCTTTCCGAGGTCCTCCTCTGTCTGGTCCTTGAATCTACTTCGGGGTCTTCCCCTTTTTCTACTTTCCATTTGTTTCTGGTAGGAAATATGTTTCGTAGGCTGTCCTTCCTCCATTCTCTCTACGTGTTAGCCTGTATATTTTGATTATCCTGACAATGCCAGGTTCTTTGTAAAGATGATATAGTTCATAATAGCGCCTGTGCCACATTCCGTTTTCTTGTACTCTTCTAAATATTGTTCTTAGAATCCGTCTTTCATAGCAACCTATAAGTCTCTTGCTATTTTTTGTCATTGTCCAGATTTCTGAAGCATATGTCACCACTGGCCTGATAAATGTTTTTGTAGATTTTGCATTTCCTGCTTCTTGAGATGAAGCTAGATGTCAGGTGCTTTTTTAATTCATAATATGTTTTATTTGCGAGATATATTATTATTATTATTATTATTTAAGTGTTGATGTCATTATTGCTGTTTATCTGGGAGCCAATATGAACTCCTTTACTGCCTCTATATTTTTTGTGCCTATTTCAAGGTTTTGAAGGGTTGGCTTTAATGGTAGTTTGTTGGCAGCATAGATATATTTTGTTTTCTCCAAGTTTATCTGGAGTCCAAGTTTATCTACTTGAGGCTTCCTCTAATGCTGTAAAGGCTATAATGAGATTTCTTTTTGTCCTGGCAATTAGATCAATATCGTGAGTTTTCCCAAACTGATTCTGAATATCTCATAGGCCTATTAATATAGCAAAATCTGAGAACGCGGAGGTTCCCCCGTTCCTCATTCCTCCTCGCTATCCCCCTTGGACAACACTTACATACGCCCTCGGGTATCACGCGGAAACCAATGGCCTTGAACCTTACACTTACATTTGACGTGGGAAATCGTTGTGTGTTTATTTCTTATTCATGTTTAATCGTAAGTACTACACTATTAAGTACGTTAGACCACGTTCAATCGTGTGCCAATATAAATATAAAATAATAATAATAAATTAAACGTATATCACTACGTCAGAATTCATTGCACACGTGCTACATTTAATAACAGTCTTTAGATCACGGTTGTTGGATTAAGTATCCTCGACAACAACAATAATTATAATAATTGACTTTGTTTAGTTTTATAAAATATCTAAACAATTAACTGCGCCCCGTTGTTGTTCATTGTGTATTAAATATATACAGCAAACTGGTTCTCCGCACGTACGTACGTGTGTGTGTGTGTGTGTGTGTGTGTGTGTGTGTGTGTGTGTGTGTGTGTGTGTGTGTGTGTGTGTGTGTGTGTGTGTGTGTGTGGGCGATCACGTGGTGGTCACTACACACGCCCTGTAAATTGTTGTTTGAAAAAGAGATTGTTTAAACAGATAAGCGCTTTATTCTAGAAAATAAATTGAAACCATATAACAGAGAGAGAGAGAGAGAGAGAGAGAGAGAGAGAGAGAGAGAGAGAGCGCGAGAGAACTCTGTAATGAATAAGATGCTAGGCTATTTGGTATAACTAACAAGAAATATGGCTCGGGCGTTGAAGCCGTGACCGGTACGCACAATGCCTGGCGACGCGACGTCAGCACCCGTAATTACTGATTATACTATTTAATATAATCTGCGCGCGATCCTGCGGCCGCTGTTGCTGCCACTGCTTATCTGATCTGAAGGAGGAGAAGAAAAAGAAGAAGAGGTCTTTAAAAAAAGACTTAACGCCGTGTCAATTATTATTGGCTGTTGTTAATTTATCGAAACTATTGTTTTCGCGATGCACTTAGGAAGACGTGCATATTTATATAATCTCTAAAATAAAAAGAACGGAAAACATCGTAAATTCCAACGACTGCTCATTAGAACGACTACATTAGAATTTTGATAATTCGGTAATAATTGGTGTGGTTATCTTTCAAACTGTTGTAAATATAGTCACGGTTATGTTTTGTAAAAACAGTGAGCAGACGTACCACTCAATGGCGTAACTACGGGAGGTAAATTCCCCCTCTCCTCCCAGCAGAGCTGTGAAAAATTTAAGTGCAATTCCATAATCACCTAAGCACTTAGGTTCCCCAAAGTACTGGAGAGGATGAGTAAAGCCTTATGGTCTCATTTCTTGATGAAGGGATATATCCAGCCGCACCTCCAAGTGGTGGGGGACGGGTAACACCTACAGGTGGCTGACGCGGCTCTGGAGACCGAATGACAGCCGGTATAAACTGTCGCTCTTCTACTTGTCATTGTCAAATAGAGGTTAGCGCACCCTCTTGCCCTTGGGATGGTAAATTGCCCCTGAAGACAGTTTTACGACGGACAGTTTACGTCGGGCGATTACTCAGTGCGTTTAAGTGGCGATTTATTCAAGTGAGGTTCGAAGTATTGTGGCGAAGTGTTATTGTGTTATAATTGTGCGGGACTCTGTTAGTTGACATTATTATTGTATGTGGACAAATTTAAATTGAATTATTGCACGAGTATAATTTATTTGACTATCTTGTTGATTACAAATTATTAATTGTGATAATTAAAGCTGGTGATTTCATTGGTGTCTCTATTTTATTTTCCACTGTACCATACGACGATCAGTGAGAACGATATAGTGGTGATTATAGAAGGTTGTTTCTTGTTATTAGTGTTCTCTTGGCAAGTGACTAGAGGAGAGGGTTTAAGGTAAACTGTTTAAATGTCTGCGAAGGTTACTCCATTCGTTGGTTTTGATAATTATATGACTTCTCGGAGCATGAAATGCGGATTCTGTTGAAAAAGAAACTGGATTTTCCGTAAAGAAAGTCATCGCTGTGAAAGTCAAGCACCATGAAGGTAAAAAAAAAATAGTTTGATAAATAATAAGAGATGGTTCTGACATTAGAATATTTAGTCTAGCGAGGAGGGTCTTGGCAGCGCGGCCTCAGCCACGTTTACAGGAAAATTAGATAACAACAGACGAGTCGTCGCCGATCTAGCTGGCAGTGCACTCACGTATAAGGTCAAAACGGGTAACGGGACCGTCGCCACATACATACATATCTGTAGCAGCTGGTCGTTTCCTTATTGTAGTCCTGCCACAGAGTACAGATCGCTAATCTGCTGCTGCTGCTGCTGCCGCTTGTCCACTGAAGTACTACACATGTATTATTCAAGCGCACAACAAACAAAATGGCAACACCATTTCCATACATTAAGCAATAAAATAAAACGTTCACTCTATTTTACACTTTCACTCCAGTAAATGTCTTTAACAAAAGAGTGTTCGGTCGGTAGCTGGACCCGCGACCTGTTACTTCAACCGTTCAATGATAATGCCACAATACACTGCTGTGAGTCATACATGGGCTCTGCGACCAATCTCTTTGTGGTCAAATGTCTTTGTTCTAATGAACAAGAACTGACCAACAGGCTCAAAAATAATTCACCAGGTGATCAGATATGTAGAAATATTTTGTCACTTGAACAACAATAATAGATACCAGATACTAATATTTACCAGGTATACACCAGGTAGATCTGGCACTGACGCTCTTATTCTCCTTCTTCTTCACCACTACAGTCCAACGCGAGTCATGGCTTCCAACACAAATCTTCTCCAATGTCTTCTATCCATTGCCATCTCAGTGTAACCTCTCACATACAGACTTCTGACATTTTCTAGCACATCATCCAACCATCTTATCCTTGGTCGGCACCTCTTTCTGTTTTTATTCGACGCCCTTAGAATTTTCTTTGGCATACGTTGATCACCCAACCACTCTAGGTGACAAAACCATTGTATTCTCTGAGCCTTTATGAATCTTATAATGTCCTCATGCTTCAATAGTTCATCTGTCTCCTGGTTATTTCTGATTCTCCATTCGTCATCTTCTTTAATCGGGGCCATAAACACGTCTTATAATATTTCTTTCAAACCATTTTAGTGTTTCTTATTCATTTTCTATCACTGTCCATGTCTCGCCTCCATAAGTAACCACCGGTCCGATAAGTGTCTTATATATTTTTATTTTTGTGTTACGACTAATGAGTTTGCTTCTCAATAGTCTGCTGTTGGCATAATATGCCCTGTTCCCTATTTGACTTACGCTCCTATAGTAAGATTAAAGAGGATAAAAATGCTTCTGTTTTCATTGATTCTTCTTCGTTCTTCTTACAATGGTTCTACAGCCCCTGGTGGGCCTTGACCTCCGCAGCAATCCTCCTCCACTTCCCTCTGTCATTCGCCAATCATTTCCATCCTCTTATGCTCATAGTAGTAGGATCTCAAGTGTCGTCGTCGATCCGTCTTTTCCTTGGTCGACCTCTCCTTCGTCTTCCATACACTTTTAACCATTCTTGCATCGTCCAATCTTTCAATGTGCCCCACCCAACTTATTCGTTGTGCTCTGATGAACCTCATTATATAAATATTTCCCTACTAAGTGGCGTGGCGTGGGTGCATAACAGCTGTTGCCGGTTATAATAGGCCTAAAAATTAATTCGAATTTTTTCTAGTACCAAGTGTTCTCCAGACCCTGGCAGAAGAAGAAGGTCCCAGTTCAACGGGATCTGACTCCATTATACTTACACTGAATAAATAAGGACTCAAATAATGAAATTAAAAATAATAAAGACAAACAGAGAAACACATGACTAAACGAACAAAACGCAAATAGGTAGGTAGTATCTGCTGCACGTCAGTTCCGAAAACGAACATAGATCCTAACTGAGCGTTTTGCCGGTTTATTCAGCGGCAACACATTGGACGGACGAGCGTGTGTGTGTCCCTCCGCAGTTTGTTCAGTTACAACTACTACGAGGTCAATGGCCGTACGCAGTAAAGCAGTGCCGATGTCTAAGCCGGCAACACAAGACGGTGCAAGTGCCCAGCAGTTCGTAAACAATGCTACGCTTTTCTTCAAGTTTCCTTACTAATATTGTTCGGATTTCAAATTATTCAATAACCAAAGTATTCATTCTGCGATATAATTAATATTATTTTCTCTTATTTCAAGTACTGTTGCCGCAGGAAACAGCGGTTACATGGAAGCCACGCTACTGCAGCAGATAGACAGACAAATGCCAGACGGTCAAGTTGAAACTGAGAATTCCGCTTCGCTCATTCAATAATGTCATCATCATTTTGAAGAACGTTCAGACTCGCACCAAATATCATTTTCAAAATTGTTCGTCTCTCAATTGGTCGTCATCATTTTGTGACACAAAATCAATCTTTCACACTCAGAGTGTAACGTATTGCCACGTTACAAATCCAGGGAACCCATCTTAACTGACGTCTGCCAATTACATGGGCTGCCTACGTTGTAACGAACTATTATTAAGGTCAAATTAATCGAACAAATTACTTAATATAACTATAAGGAAACAAGGGAAGGTATTTTACTGATTTATGCACTCATTTTCATGTGTAACAAGACGACTTCTCTTTATTAAGAACAGTTACTAAAAAGATCCCATGACATCATTAATTAAACTAAAATATTTAAATGCTTTTCATAAAACTTTGGGATCAAACTGATTATGTATTCTTATACCTCGGATCCGAGTTTACTTTAAGTATATTTATAGTAAAGACTTCTAATTATTTTCAATTCATCTAGACGCTTGCAAGACTTCTTTGACCATTTTAAGAATGGTATTATTACTTGAAGTGATAATAAGTTACATTTACATTTAAGGCGTTACAACGTATGATAATTGAATCTTACAATAAACTCTTAGATTGTCTCATTTTAATTTTAAATAAAATTAATCGTCTTTGAAAAGTCTCTTTTTAATGTGAGTTGTGTATCAAATATGATTAACTCTCGATAGCCAAGCTATCGAGTCACCTTTACAATTGGTCGTAGTAACCTCGTCCTGGGGCATCTGTCTTGGGAATTCTTGGAGTCGGCGTCATCATCTGTGTCGTGTCTTCGGCAAGAATTAGGTCGGATGTTCACTGCGGAGATTGAAGTTTCTTTGGTGAAAGTAGGTGTAGATTCACGGAGGTCCTCGTCAGCGTCTTATGCATCGTATACGTGTATTTATGAAGTTTATGCAGATCACATCTTCAGGAGTGATGTTGTAATTGGATTTACCTCTTGAGGGGAGACGTCATCTTGCTTACCACTAGTTAAGTTTTTGTTTTACTTATTACATTTTCTTCTTAACACATCTTTATATTATTCATACATTACACAGTGTTCTCCACGTTTAGCAGTGGTAGCTAATCTTCTAAAGTTAAATAAAAAAACAAATACATTTTGGTGGAGCTCTCGCTCTTACGTCTGTACGGTGTGACGGCAACATAGCGACTCTTTCTCGATTGAACTGGCACATAACAACGGAGAGGGGCAAGTACTCCGCGACAATATAGTTCCTATTTTTATTTAAGTTAACATTCTTATTACCAAAAACCATACATTAATTATACATATATAATTTAAGTGAGTTATTTTAACTACTATTCGTGCCTTCAACTTTCTAATTATAAACATTATGATTTTTATATCTTCCTAAATTACAGACGACTCGATAAACACGTTGAGTCCGGAATTAACAGGTCACCGCATGATGACTAGCAAAGGGTTAATTATGATAATAATAACTTTTTACAATTCGACCTTTTTTATTAGTGCTTGTGTTGATTTTCATTCACTTCTCATTCTCATACTGATTTAATACAGGGGCTTTAGGTTTAATAGTGCGATTTAAAAATACTTATCGGTCGCAAACTTAATTTTTATTTATTAAGATTACAGTTAGAATTAAAAAATCGTCACAAGAGTACAAAGTGGGTGTGGAGTGGGATAAATTGTCTAAGTGTCTGCGTCTTTTGCAGTGGCGGCTCGTCCATAAGGTTCAATGGTTCAGTGAACCCCCTAAATAATTTAAATATGTTTAAGAATTTGTTGAGAGATTGGTTACATATTTAAATAACAAGATTTGTGAGATTAATCTTGTTGACTGAACAGTAATGGATTCGCGTAATAGGCGAATTGTTCGCTACTACTGCTTGAGGTGCAAAGCAGCTCTCAACACCTCCTAGACTGTATAGACAGCTTTGGAGGGGGAAATCAGTAAAATTACATTCAACAGTCGCTAATTCCGAGTGTTAGTGACAAGAGACGAATAGTTCCGACGAGGGCCGAACTGCCCCGAACGGGAATGTCAGCATTTTCATAATACCACCATTCGCTATTATTATGATTTTATTCTTCGTATTGTTTAAATTAGCAGCCATCCTTACTTTTCTTTTATAAAATTGCTAAACTGCTATAATTGTTATTATTTAGACAAAACTTTTCGTCATTACTGACATCTTCAGGTCTTAAACAACGTTGTTTAAGACCTGAAGATGTCAGTAATGACGAAAAGCTTTGTCTAAATAATAACAATTATAGCAGTTTAGCAATTTTATAAAAGAAAAATATTATGATTTTACCTTCCGTTTTACGTATGATTATGATCCGTCCGTTTACCTTCAGGTTTTTGTCAGATTTCTCTATTTCATTTAGTATGCAATGAAAATGTGTGCAGTGAAGTCTTAAAATCAAATAAAATAGTGAAATCTTTATACTTCAAAAATAAAGTGTGTTTAATGTAGTCCTTAAATAATTATAGTAATGTTAAGCTGACCGAAGCGTGTTCAACCTCCACCAAAGTGCTTGCTGGTGTTTTTGTGTGTTAAGGGGGTCAGGTATTTCTTATGTTTGTGTTCAGTTCATATGTAAAATGAGTAGTGTTTAATCGCTTTAAAAAAAATTTCTTCCCTCCCTCCCTCTCTCTCTCTCTCTCTCTCTCTCTCTATATATATATATATATATATATATATATATATATATATATATATATATATATATATAGAAGATAAATGCAAAATTAAGGAACTCGGTAGGCCGCTTCCCGTTTAAAATATTAAACAGAGAAACATTTAACTATGCTTTTATTTTAACTATATATTTTTAGAATAATTTAGACAACCTAATATTAGGCCTACTTAAATTTGTCAACAGTTATTTCTTCATGTTGCGACCCACCTCGTGTGTTATTTGGAAATGGGATAATTGCTCTTATCTTAGTATAAACCAGTGGCGGCTGGTGTTATGGTTGCAGCAATGTACAAACACCAATATGGAATAACTAAACTATAAAATATTATATGAAAACGTTAAGCAGCTAAAAGTGTCATAAATGTCAACGGAGACCGTATCAGATTCTACGCTTACAATTCAAGTTTGGCGCGCAGGTTGGTGGTTGTAGGCCGCTTGAAACGTCAATAGTAAATGGCAGAGCTTACTACACAGACATATGCGAGGACGTGCGGTACTCTTCACAATTGCCCTATGTTCCCAATGTAAACTTGGTGGTTGCAAAGTTTCTGCAACGCTCCACTGATAGCGCTTACCGCAACTTTGTGCGTGAAATCAGCACAGCCTTCTAGATTTATAAGTTGTGTCAGGTTTAATGTTTACGTTGGTTCAAGGTAAACGTTATCCGTTGTTTGGGGATATAAAATTATTGTAATAATTTTGTATAACTGTGATTATGATAGTTTAATGTCTTTTAACCCCTTTCCCATCCACTCAACCAACTACTGCAACTACCAAAATTTAGAACCACAAGCCGCCACTGGTAGAAACATTCAGACATTGAACCACCAACTGTCAGAATCACGAGCCCCCACTGGTCTTTTGTGACGTACAAACGACGACGCCGTGACAGCGCGCCGCGACGTCCAGAGCACAACAGATAAACACTTGATTACAGTCGAAGTGAAGCAAAGCAAACACAAACAGTTTTAAAACCCATCGTCATCGCTGTGCGACAGACATATGCCCGCCCGTCACTGGATACAATTCAAACAATCGCTGCAGCGCTGCTTTTTCTAATTTCCAACTACCCTCATCGCTGCGTAGCGAGGGGGTGGATCGGGATAGTCGGTAAACAGCGAGAGTGCCAATTGCAACTCAACTCTCAACTTGTATCGCGTTACATCCAACTGTGAAACAAACTGGCAAGAATCGACAACAGACTCATCCGTGTAGAAATCGATTGTCGCGTCAGACATGCGGTAAAACTGGATTGCACTTTACATGATCTAGACAGCATTGGTATACCCAGCTTTATTGGAACCCTACTTAACCGATAATCAGTGGAAAAATAATGATGCAATAATAGCGAGAACGCCGGACGACACGTCACTTGTTACTTATTATTACATATTACTTATTGCTTATTATTACTCATTATTTATTAGAAATTTAATAAAGAAAGTTGTGTTAGTGTTTATAACCACAAACAGAATTATCACTGTTGCACACCAGTATAGAAAAATTATTCCGATTAACGCTTCCAAGCTTCACAGCTCATCGTCAAATCGGAAATAACAATAATTTCCGATCTGACAATGAGCTGTGAAGCTTGAAGCTATAGTGATGTGCAACAGTTATAACTCTGTTTGTCGTTATTTATTACTTATACTAGTAAGCTAAAAAATGACTAAAAAAAAAAACGAAATTTTATCCAAACAAAAGTATTACAATGGTATGGGTACATGAAAAGAATGTCACAGGAAAAATCCCCAAGGATAGTTATGGAATGGACCCCACCAGGAAGAAGGAAAAGAGGAAGACCACCTATCGCCTGGATAGAAGAATTTCAGACTATATTGAGAGAACGAGAAATTGAAGATCTTTTGATGGGCAAGCAGCAGTGGAAGATGCAAATTTCAATCACTTCTGTAATCTTTGGTTCCGCAAAATGTGTAAACATTGTACAGCCGAAATAATAATAATACTAGTAAGCTCCCTGAGCTGCAGAACTATTATGAACGAAGTTCATTTATTATTATATAAAATTTCGAGATTAGATAATTTTTCAGTAATGTGAAAAAATACCAAAATCCCGATTACACTACTAGTTCTTTAGTAATATAACAAGTGTAGGGCACGCAATAATATAAGAAACGCTAAAAATTCGAAACATTCGGCTTTGGGTTATAGTTACTCTCAGTCTGACACCCCGCTGTCAGAGTTTTTCAATTTATTGATCTCTTTTTTTGGCCGTGGGGTTACAAAACTTTGAAATTTCCAAAACACAGCACTACGTTTAGATGTTAATAAAAATTATCCTTAATTAATTTTATATCCCACATGAGTTTTTTATGTGTTTACGAAAATGTTCACCCACTTCTGTTTGGACCCTGACGTCTGAACAATTTGAAAGTTTCATAAATGAACACTGTGTTCAGACTCTGGTTAAAAAATCCCATAAGTTTGGTACTCCTCAGGGGCTTTTGCGATTTTTCACAATTTCTCTTCTTCTTGTATGGCGTCATAGTCCGGAGTCTAACTTTAGCCTCCATAATCATCCGCCTCCTTTTTCCCCTGTCCTTGGCGATGGATGTCCATAGTTTTATTTTAAGTAAAGTATCAGCATCCCTCGCCACTGCGTCAATCCAGCAATGCTTGGGTCTTCCGACAGGCCTTCAACCCTCGATTTGACTAAACAGTACCTTCCTAGGTATTCGGTTGCCTTCCAGCCTAATGATGTGTCCTGCCCATTGCAATCTGTGGAGTCGGATGGTGGTGGCCAGGTCATTGTTATTATTTTAAAATTTTCACCCAATTTTTTTTTGGACCCTGACGACCGAACAATTTGAAAGTTTCAAAAATTAACACCATGTTCAGACTGTGGTTAAAATTTCCATTAGTTGGCTACTCCTCAGGGGCACTTGCGGTTTTTCACAATTTTTATCCACCTCATATTTTTGTCTCCAGCTCCACTTAAGTATAAGATAAATGTATGAGGATATGTGTGTATACACTACAAGCTGGTTTGCCATCGCTGACAATGCTAAAAGCCAATTTATATTGTTCTCTGAGACGGGAATCGAACCCACGGCACGTGCTGTAGCGAGCCAACATGTTGGCTACACACTAAACCATGGCCACTTCCATGGCCGGCTCTAGTAGAAGGCCAAACATTAAACCTGGCAACGTTGCGTCTGAGACCTATAAGCACAGAGTAATAAAATAGCTAAAGTGAACATGTTATATTTTGATTTTATTTCATAGCATTACTAAAATCATGAGTAGGCCTATCTATAGCTAAATCTAAATTATAGGTCTGTTCGCACTTAGTACTATATGTTTAAATTGAAGATATTAGTGAATTAGTGTTAGGCCTAATGAATTAATTTTGTTCGAATTATTGAATTCTTATCATATAAATGCGGTAATTATTATCTTTCTTAAATAATATAACAATATTTTATATAAAAAACTTTTAATTTGCAAAAGTTAAGAATTATAAAACTGCTGTTAACCGGTAATTAAAAATGACGCGATTTGATTAGGTCTATTGAAATACATAAATTAAGGATTGTCTAGTTGGCCTCAAAATATCAGGTGGTTCCAGTGTTGCCACGTTTAATGTTCCGGCCTTCTACTAGAGTCGGTCATGTCACTTCCTATTTCAGTTAGTATCGATTATAATCACGACACTATAGCACAAGACAAGTGACCGTGATCAACGACTTAACTCTTGCGATACCTGTGTAATGAAAGACTTACTATTATACTGAGCGCAAAGAAAAATCAAAAGACTGCTGCCAGCTTCTTTGAATAAATTGTCGCTTGATTATCTCAGGGCAGCACATGTGGTCATTGGACACGCTGGTCTTCGATGAATGGTGTGTATGCAACAATAGACGTCTTCTTACACAATACAACAACAGCATACTTGTAATCAGAACACTAGTATTGTTCCGAATATTAATCATTACTTAGGATTTATACACACAGCAGCTTAACTACGGGGAGGATCATGGCATCAATCCCCCGCCCTCAAGAGCTAATAAAAATACCAGCGAAATTACATAGTCAATTAACGTAGGCATATGCCCAATTCTAAACCAGTAGCGTATGTTAAAATAAGGAAATAAAATAAAATAGCGTATGTTAAAATAAAATAACTGTAAAAATAGAAGGAATTACAATATGTCGAGGGCTTAGTGGTAAAATTGTTGTATAAATTAAATATTGTGTTTTTTGTAATTAAATATGTTTTAGAATTGTTTCTACTAGTAATTTTATACAAACCACTATCTTGTCTTTGGTATTGACGAACGCTTTCGGCAGTCAAGCCATCTTCAGGTCATTTACCAACATCTTCAGTTTGGTAAATGACCTGAAGATGGCTTGACTGCCGAAAGCGCTCGTCAATACCAAAGACAAGACAGTGGTTTGTATAAAATTACTAGTAGAAATATCTGAGACCACTAACACTCCAATACAACAATAAGTTTTAGAATTGGTTTAAGGGGTAAGTTATGTATAGACTAGTTTCCTAAGGCAGAGAAAGTGGTATTTGGTAAATTCGTCATTACCTCCAGTACAGAGACGCTTTTGTAAATAGGTTTCACTTGCAACTTTCGTAAACAAGATTGTGTATATATAGTAAGCGGAAAGCGAGGGAGGTGGGTTGCAGTGCGTAGCACACACCTGTGCGTGTGAAGAAAGGGCATATGGGTAATATTCTGTATTAATAGTAATTTAAAGAATAACAGTTTTTTTAATGAAAGTAATAAACTGGAAAAGATACAGTTAACTAGTAACTTGAGATTAATTTAGAAATATCGAAGAGTAATATTACACTGGAATTCTTGTTGAAATAAACATACTTTGTGTTTTGTTTCTTAACTCAGAAAACGTACCTACACTTTCTATCTGTTTTGCCACTCGAGCAGGTAGTAGGCTATATTTTGCTGGTAATGTATCTTAGGATAATCCACCGGCATAACAAAACTACCCACGTCCAATATTTAATGATGTTTCAAACAAGACATTTTTATGCATTTCTCTTTCTCTGTTTATTTTTTAAAGCTATATAATCGACAAAAATCTGTATTAATAATAAATATTAACCTTGTTATTATTAAACTTATTAATAATAATAATAATATTAAAAACTAGAAATATTGGAAAGACGAATTATTAGGAAAATATTAGGCTCACGAATAACTTCAGAAGGTTGGAAATTAAGAAGTACTGATGAAATATATCAAAGTATATAAAATATAACAGAAACAATGGGAAAAAGAAGACTATTATTTTTTTGGACATTTATCCGAATGGACGACAATAGGTTAACAACGCAGATCTTCAAATATCTGTGGGGGAAGAAGTCAACATCAAGTTGGATTAAAGAAGTCAAAAAGGATTTAGAAAAAAATAATATAAACGCAGAAGAAGCAATTGAAAGCGAATTTTTTCGGGCAAAAGTGTTAAAAATGGATGGAGTCCAGGGTAGGAGAGAGAAAAACCTAAGTTCAACGTGGATTGAAGACAGGAAGAAGAGACATATTGAAAAGATGAAAGAATATTGGAGAAAAAGAAAAGAACAAGGAATAAAGAATTGAAATTTGGATGTGGTCCTTAGATGGGCGATACAAAAAAAAATTAACCTTATCAGTTTTATGATCTATCATTGCAATTGAAAACCTTTAATTTCAGTTTTCCGTAAATTCACATCAGTGGACTTGGGTAGATTTATCAATAACTCCACGGTGTGTAAATTCTTCAGCGTGTGTAAATTTTCCACGTGCCGGAAAATTCTCTAATATATAACTACATAACAAAGATATCGGAGGTCGTGATATCCACTCAATGAAGATATCATTATCGTATCTGTAACTGATACGATACTATATGCCACCTTAATTGCATGAACAGATCGTCGTCGGCATGAGTTGCCGAGAAAGCGTACCGCTCCGCTCGATGTTAAAATTAATTGCAAAAAACTGCTGCGATAAATCACGGACGACGAGACGATCTAGTTGGCCGTTCGTCGATCATGTTCATCTTGTAGTACGGACGCGAGAGAGCGCTTTAATGTGTACCTTAACTACCGTACTGTTGCAGCAGTAACTACGATATAAATTAAACAGGAGATTAAATTTATAACAATTAATTAATTTCCCTCCAAACCCACTCTCTCTCTCTTTTTTCTCTCTCTTTTTGTCCTCCCGCTTCCGCTAATAAGAATTAAACAAGAGTTTATTAATTTTCTTCGCGTCTGCCCGACAGTTTGCCATTTATTAGATTTTTTAATTAACATTCAAAGTAGACGATAAATATACATTGTTTGTTTGAGTACGTGATATAAATCGACCGATCGTCATGGAGGAATCGCTCCGCTTCTCCTCCCACTAGAGCAGTGGAATCTCCGCAGAGTATTGTTTGTGCGTCCGTGGACCCGATACCCTCTGCCAATAATCGTATTCGTACATTGTATGCTAATTGAAGACACGACTCGGCGCGCGGTTTTAGCATCGAAGCCGCGTGCTCCACGTTTGCGAAAGTGTTTTAAGATTCTTTATCCCCAAACATAGAAAAGAAGGGATATTGCATAAAAAGATAGTTTTCTGCTGCAGGTGGTTCAAACAAGGTGGGGGAATGACAATTTAAATATTAAATCGTGTTTTAAGTAGACAGCCGTCGTCGCGCGCCTTTTCTCTTTGTATGATATTGGTTTCCAGATGATCGGTTAAGACCAGATCAAGACTAAGAACACTTAGCACCTTGAATGGGAGAGACTACACAGGAAAAACCGTTTATAACGACTTCCAAAGGATCGTCAAAAATCAGTGATCAATAACACCAGTAATGTCAATCGTTTTGTACTTATTTTCTGTTGTTTTTAGAGCTTTTGTTTTGTCGTATTCATTGTTTATTAAAATATAACAAATGACGAAATAAAAATGGTTTGCAACAGGTTATTTTTTGTTAGAAAGGCTTCACAAATTTTTCCAACAACTCTTCCTGTATTGCGTCTTCAATGCAATGCTTAATGAAGAAATCAAATAAGTACACTTGAAACGTCAAAATGAAAACACCTGAAACTACTAAAATAAGTTCTGTAGCTTTTGTCTGAAAGCCCTGCTGAAAGTTTGCGCTGTTTACAGGAACGTCTGATTTTCTTTAACGCTTGAAAGATTCTCATGAGTGGTTCAATCAGTTGTTTATACTATAGTTGGTGTTTGTTTTCCATTCTTTTTGGAATTGAAAGAATTATTTTGTTCCAAAAATTATAATTTATATCTCTTAGTTCTCGTATTACTAGATAATTATTGCTGAAAAAATAATCTGTGTACAGTAGTAAATAATTACAAATAATTACGTAATCGCAATAAGCTCATTCACTTTACAACATAAAATTCTGTATATTTCTGCTTCATACCTTTAATATTTCACAAAACTGAATTTTTTTTAATTTATTCCATCCTTAGGCCTACTTCGTTTTCATATTACACCGCACATTTCATTCAACCAGAAATAGAATAAAATTAATTCTAGTAATTAATTATTCTTCCAGATAATTATTACAACCAGACGAATTTTTGACTTACATGTCATTATTTGTCTTCAAAAATATAAAAAACAAAAGAAAATGGTCGTTATCTAATATTTTATACGAAACTTTTAATATTGTGTTGTCTCTTCTAACTCCGCTTTGTAGAGATCTCCTGGTGACATTTAAATAACTGAATTTTTTTTTTTTTTGGATCAAAATTTTCTTAATCAGCTGTACAGCGTCCCGAGTATTTAAATTTACTATCGTGTTCAAGCGTCCTTTCATCAATTATAATTCCATAACTTACGCTGTATTTACTCTAGAACGCTACTCTTTACAAAATACCATTGTACTATAAATAATTTTTTTTAATTCAACTGAAAGGTAAACAAACACAATAGCTTAAGTCCTAAAATAACACAGTTTCCCTCTTAAAGTAAATCCGCAGAGGAAGTGCTGTGTCACACACCCATGGCACCTTGTAGTACGGATATAAAGGTGGCTGTGGCTCCACGCTCACGTAAAGTAAAGTGTTTTCTTATCTGGCTTCTGACAATTAACGCCTTCCTGGAACTTGAGACAAGAGTTGATGGCGGTGGTGTTTATCAAGATAACAAATGCGGGTGGGGGGTTGCAACAGTGACAGACTGGCAGAGCGTTTGATGTCATCATAGATACTTCTTCACACGGACAGGGACAAAAAATGTTAGTGACTTGCTGTCAACCCCTAGAGAGAGAGAGAGAGAGTGAGGCGACAAAACTCTGTGTCGCCCCCAATGCTGTAGGTTGACTCCGAGCTATACCGCTGCTCTGCCCAGCGGGACACTGGACAATGACGAGTCGCCAACCATTAGGCCTACTACTACTCTATAGCCTACACATCTGTCCGTAAGTCACACCACACACACAAGGGACCACACAGGCCAGTTCGCAGCATCCGTACGACAGACATTAAACAGCAATGAGACGGTCAGAGCGAAGCAAATGTCCGTCCCAAAACAGGGCAGGTAAACTAAACATAACGACCCTCCTTAATTTCGTAGTGACCGTCGATCAATAAATTTTTAACGATGGAGGGTTTGCGAGGATATGACAAAAAAGTACAACACAAATTTTAAATTATTTGTGTTGACGTTTCAACAGTATTTATTGCCATTATCAGGGCGAGCCTACGGACACAAGAGAAAATATCAAACACAACAAGTTCAATCAATTGAGTGAATGTGTTTGTGTGCGTGTGTGCGTGTGCGTGTTCGAAGGAGTTGAGACAATTTGTATTACATCATCAAAATAATTACATTACTTACATATAGACAAAATTATAATTAATAGATAAAATTGTACTTAATTATGATTAACATAATTAACACACTATTACACTTTAAAATCGTGATAATGTTATACAATACAGCTATTTTAAATTGCAATATTGTATCAATTGTGTTCTAAATATTTTAATTTTGTCTATATTATTCCTTTATAAGTAACTCGTTGAGTTTCCAGCAGGTCTCCCATGTAATGTCTTCAAATAAATACACTGCAAGTAGGTTTATTACTTTCACCTCACATACGTTTCACAGAAATTTGAATAACATGTCTGTCGGTATCCAGGCCACTTATAATGACAAATAATAAATATTTTTACCTTATAAATATAAGCCTGTCCGGCCGGCTTTCATCGAGTGCGCACTCGCTTCACATAAATGCTTATATGATTTGGTTTCGATTTTGTAATTTTAATGTTTTAAATTTTTTTAACGATCTCATTGAGTGATAAAATTTTAATATTCTAATGACGAGACATAGTCTCGAAACGCGTCAATTATAATTCATTGCGTTATATATGTGGTCACGAGACAGGAAATAAGGTAAACATATTTATTATTTGTCACAGAAATTTGTTTGAATTGTAACTGAATGTTTCGCTTACAATACAGTTAACGGATAATAGATTCTACTTCGATTCTATTTTCGATTGTTGTAATGTTTATGTAGTCACCTATTTATTAAATATATTTAAAGTTTTTTATTATTCTAATACATGTATGATTTTAAATAAATCGTCTTGTTTTGTTTTTATTTGAATTTGTTCTATAATTATATTATTATGTTGTTGTTGTTGTTGTTGTTATTGTTGTTGATGTTGATGTTGTTGTTGTTATTATTATTATTATTCTTTAATACGAAGTTACCTAAGGGACAGGGAGCTCCGGTACGACACAGCAGTTGGGCCACGCAGCAGAGAAATAGCAGAAGGCTCTATCTTGGGCCCCGACCTGTGGAATGCATTCTATGATGGAATCCTCCGGATGGAGATGCCCGACGATACCTTTCTGGTAGCATATGCTGATGACGTGGCTGCCGTGATTATTATTATTGTTATTATTATTATTATTATTATTATTTGATTTACGTCGGAAACAATAAACGTATAATTCTTTTTTTAAAGCCAGCTGTGTGACTGTGTACACACACACACACACACACACACACACACACACACACACACAGATAGAGTTCATGGTGACACATTTAGAAACAAACCTTAACAGTCGCGAGTTTTTGTTACTATTAGAAATAATGTTCATAGGTTGGCTGCGGACGAGATTTACTCTTTTAAATCTTAAATTAAAACAATCTAACGATTTCACTAACAGTGTTATGCGTCAATTGAAACACATCATGATTAACACAGTATGAAAAGGGCGGGAGTGGATGAGCGGCAGTATTCAGCGCGACCGCTAAAGGTATGTTTGTACGATTCGCTCAATAATTTGGAAACTAATAAAGATAAAAGATTGGGAGTTATATCAAAATTAAATTTGAACCTTTCTGTACACTTGACTCGCTTAATGTATTAGTCTATCTTGAATAGGGAAAAAAGTTTCTCGCAAGCTACTTTTTACCCTTCACGACTGAAAAAAATTAAAATTTGATATGAAATTTTATTTTTTATTTTGTTATTACAAGGATATTATTAAATTTAAATGGCATGAACATCATGTACGTTATCTGGACTACATGTGCGAAAAACATTATCGTTAAAGAGAAAGAACTTCTTGCGTAAGGACAATTTATGCTTTAATACGCACTAAATCGAGAGTGCGATGGTTTTATTACGTTTTTTATTTTTTTACTCATATTTTGGGCTAAATTTATTTAAAATATATCTAACTGTGAAGAATTAAATTACTGTCACTACTGAGTACATTTTGTAGACGTATCTAGTACTTCATTTTTATCGGTCGAGGTTTTCAAGTCGCGTAATAATAGGGAACGTAAAACACACACATAAGCGCAATGTATTTCCCTATATCGCCCATTGTCTCATCCGACTGTGGAACCAAGAATAGTGTGGAACAGAAGACTAAACGCTTATAAAGACGACGTACAAGTTCCATAACATTATACCGCAATGACGGTAATACTCTGAGCAAGGTCTTGTTAATGTTGGGTAAGAGCAAATGACTGTACAAACTTTTATACGCCTGTTGTTAATAAGAGAAAAAAAGTCTTTTAAGCCACACTAGAAAAAGGGGGGGGGAACGACCGGACAACTTTTCAGCTTTACTTGAGAAAGAGACAGTCAACGTAATCTGTACAGAATAGATAGAGAGAAAGGGATACAGAGAAAGAGTTTTTTGCGTATGGAGAAAAATCGCATTCGGCCATTTGTCGCCTGGAATTGAAAGGAGCGATTACGCTAAAAATGTTGTCACACGATCTCTCTCTCTCTCTCTCTCTCTCTCTCTCTCTCTCTCTCTCTCTCTCTCTCCTCTCTCGCACGCTCACACACTGTACTACAGGCGAACGATATTCTTTGCGTAAAAAACTTTTTTTTCTTTTCTCCAAATCTACCCCTCCTCGTACTCGTCCTCTCTTTGCTTTCATTCTTTCTCGCTCAATCGGTCCTCTCCTTCCGCCTTCATTGTGTCCTCTCTCACTCTCTCTCTCTCCCTCTCTCTCTCTATCACTAAATATCTTAATGCGATTGTGAGTCAAATCCGACTGCTACTGTCTGCTATTCTGTTCGCATCCCTTCAGTGACGCCCCAATTATTCATTCTTGACGTGTTTTCTTCTTCAATAAAAAGCCAAAACTGTGCGCGCGTCTCTCCTTTCAGTGCTGCTCAATCGACCGAATCCACCTCCCTTCATTGTTACCATCACCACCACCACCACCACCCTTAACTTATTCACTTAACTGAACTCGCCAACACCTGGCCGGCTACCTGAAACCGTCGTGGAAGTAAGAAAGGAAGACAAATGGAAGCTTTTGTGTGTGTGTGTGTGTGTGTGTGTGTGTGTGTGTGTGTGTGTGTGTGTGTGTGTGTGTGTGTGTGTGTGTGTGTGTGTGTGTGTGTGTGTGTGTGTGTGTGTGTGTGTGTGTGTGTGTGTGTGTGTGTGTGTGTGTGTGTGTGTGTGTGTGTGTGTGTGTGTGTGTGTGTGTGTGTGTGTGTGTGAAATATTTTTTGTTGTGACCGATTGTTGGACCCATCGAGCGTAACATTGTTACATTTACGCTGCGTGTAATGCGATTATTATGATTGAATACACCTGGATACAAACATGTTACTCACACACGCACACGCACACAAGCGAGCGAAGGAAATATTATCCAATACTTGTGGAGGGAGAGTTAAACGTTTCCCCCCCGCTGTTGGAGACCGGAAACGTAAAACTGACATTGTTCCGTCTCCGAACAGGTCCACTCAATTAAACTATACGCGTATTCACTGTCTATAGGCTTTCACAGCGGGCGTCGTAATTGTTTAAGTTGTTATCCGGCCTGTAAGGTCGTGGTCTTCTGAAATGTTCATGCTGGTTAATGTTGGTAATGTAATCATTATTTTATAATTTCTAATACCGGTAATTATAATTTATTTTATACTCACGAATAATTAACTAAATGCAATGATTACATTTAGTACATTCGTACGTTACATATTTGCTGCTGTACATTAGCACAGAGTAATACTGTTGCTGTATTTGGTAATGTTGTGATCAGATTATTACTTCCATGTTCCATAAAAAAATGGAAGTGTGGTGATGGCGAAAAAAATCGTGTTCGAGATAAGGGCTGATTCTGATTATAATACCCTCAAAACATAAAGAAAATTTTCCAAAAATGTCTGTGTGTGGAATTTTTTCTATTGCGAACGATAACTGATGCAAATTCAAACAAAATCAAATAATTTTTTGCACATGTGCCTCAGTTGTAGAGGACTCAAGGCTCAAGGCTTATTGATTTTGGCGAAGATCGGGTAAGGGGAAGGGATAGTTTTCCTGCAACGTTTTATGTTTTGACAAGAGTAGTAAAGTGCTTAATTTTGATAAATAAAGTATCGTGAAAATAAGGTCATAATAATCCAGTGTAGGAAGGTAGACAAAATATATACAAATGAAAAGGATAGTTGAAGGGGGTGGGGGTAATTTTCTATAAATGAAAATAATAGTTGAAGGGGGGGGATAATTTTTTATGTGTACTACGTTATCGGCAACAAAGAAGTAGTTTGTTGTTAAAATTCCTTCCCGCGCTGTTTGGCCGTGGTCCAATGTTTTCTGCAAGACCACACGTTTCGTCAGTGCCACCGACTGCCATCATCAATGAAAATCGAGTGCGCTAACGTGAGGTGGTATACCTTACTGACCACAGTACTGAGGTTAAGGCTGAAGAAAGAAGTAGTTTCTATGGAAATATTTCATTTCTAAAATGAATTTAAATATAAATCTTAGAACATGGAAGTCATGTATGGTTCTCCATACCGATATTTTTTAGAAAAGTTACTGAAAAATACGCTTTTCGGTTTTCGGTACTGAAAAATACGCATCTCCAGAACCGTTTTCAAGTTTATGTATCTACAGTATATAATTAATTCGTTTTTCAGATAATAATTACACAAATTACTACTAAAAAATCCAAACACGCTATCAAATAATTTTTAGTTTTTTGAACATGCTGTTCAACGAGGATAATATCTGATCGTAAACTCTGTAAAAAAAAAACTCTACTTGTAGTTACTTTTCGGATTCGCTGAATTTTCCTGGGCTTCAGGGTCTTTTTTTAAAGTTCATACAAATTTTTATTTATGTAATATTCGAGAAGTACGTAATATGGATGTATACTCCTTACCTTTTCGGAAGGCACCTAAGAGATTAGGATACCCTCGCCCACCAACGCACACTCTCACACACACGCGCGACCAGTTTGACATGCATCTAATGGCGCTTCGATGAGTCACCTACTAGGCATTGAACGACAAAACTATGAAAATTTGTATTCTAGTTTTTACATAAGTTATGATACATTTTTTGGATTCTATATTCAATTTCCTTCAAAATGGGTCCAAACACGAAATAATTACGACACTTATGAGCTTTAAAAAGACGCCAAACACTATTCTACGTGTTAGCTTTAAATGTCGTAATTAATTACACATTTACTTCCAACCGACTCATATTCATAAGCCATCTTCGGAAAGCGGGTATTGTCCACTCTTTCTAAATGTTGTTTCCAGCAATTTCCATAATTCTGAATGAGTTCATTTGGGGAAACTATATCAAGATCTCGTCTACTGTACTCGTTTCTTGTATGATCGAGTCGCGTACATCACTTTACCTATCTCTTTTCTGCAGCCTGTAATTGGCACCAGTCCTTCTTCCTTACAGTCCATGTCTCGTATCCATACAGCAGTGCTCGTACTGCCATTGTCTTACAGAATTTGATCGCTTCTCTTGTCTAGCTTTCCTTTTCAATGTCCTTGTCAGTAGTCCACATATACTTTGTACCTGCCTAGTTTGTTGCTACCTAGAGATCGTCACTACCTCTATAACAAAGACTACAACCAAGGTAATTGAATTTTTTTTTATTACTGGTAAGCATCAAGAGAATACCAAAACCCCGTCTTATCCATAATATCCCATAGAATGGATCCGTTAAATCTATAACAGACGCTATCTCATAGTCAACGAAGGCAACGTCTGTCTACAAGTCAATATTTTGAAACAGAATACGTCATCAGCGCATAAAAGCCATTTCGAAATCCTTCCCATTCGCAATGATATCAAATATCCAAAATGTAACGACGGTTTTCATTAATAAATATTATGATAATATAATATATAATATAATAATATGAATAATATAATATTCACATATATGGATAATAAATAGTCGTCGTCGTCGTCATCGTCATCGTTTACGGCTTAGTCTAGTTCCCTGTTCCAATCTCAATAGAATTCATCCAACCATCGCTTGCGGGGTCTTGCCACGCTTCTCATCTCCCTTGGATGATAGTCAACGGCTCTTCTTGCAAATCTAGTTGGATCCATTCTCTCTACGTGTAACCGCCTCACTGAAGCTTTCAGCTATGCCTAGCTCTATTCTAATATGATAATTTCTGATAAGATCTCTCCTGGTACAACCCTTTGCAGCCCTCAAAAAACCTCATTTCCGCTCCTTGTATTCTAGATATATCTTTGATCTTTCTAATCCAAGTCTCACTACAATTCAGTAAACGAGGGATGGCCATTATATTATAATATTTCAATTGCGTCTCTTTACTTGCTTTCTTCTTTAAATGTTTAATGATACAGCCACAAAGCAACTGGAAGAGACTAATTTTGCTTTAAACCTCGTTTATCATCTTGGTATGTGATGCTGCACCCTAGATACTTGAAATCTTACACCTGTTCTACTGACGAGTCCTCTTTGACAATCTCATATAACAAATGAGGAGATAAGAAGTGATTTAGATATTTTTCCAGTTAATGAAAGGATTAAGGAAAGCAGAAAAGAGAATGGATTCAACGCGTAGATAGAATGGAAGAAAGTGGAATACCGAAGATGGCGAAAGATTACAACCCTAGAGGCAGAAGAAAAGTTGGTAGACCTAAGAAAAGAAGATGGACTTGTGGAATAGGTGCAAGTCGCAAAAGCCTAAAACCGTTAAGAAGAAGAAGATGATGATGATGTTATGCGATGAATTAATAATTTGGAATTACCTAAACTATTTTGATAGTAACTTCTGTCAAAGAGGTCTTCGTTAGTTTGGCCCTTAGCTCGATTCGGCATCGATTTTAAACGCATTTAGACATGAGTTATTATTAAACATCCAATACTTGTTTAAAACCGGTGTAATGTTTGTAGAAGACGTGAAAGTGGAAATAATTAATACAACCCTAGAGGCAGAAGAAAAGTTGATAGACCCAAGAAAAGGTGGACTGTTAAATAGGAACAGACCGCTAAAGCCTAAAACCGTTAAGATGGTGATTATATATGGATGATAAATAGTTCAAAACTTTATAAATTTAAAAAGAAAAAAGTAAATGAACCTCGTGACCTATATATATATATATATATATATATATATATATATATATTTACATAATACTGAAGAACATCTCGCTGACATTAGACCGGTCAATGTGTGTGTGTGTGTGTGTGTGTGTGTGTGTGTGTGTGTGTGTGTGTGTGTGTGTGTGTGTGTGTGTGTGTGTGTGTGTGTGTGTGTGTGTGTGTGTGTGTGTGTGTGTGTGTGTGTGTGTGTGTGTGTGTGTGTGTGTGTGTGTGTGTGTGTGTGTGTGTGTGTGACGGTAGTTAATGAAGCGTGCAACAGCTCACCGCTCGCTCAGAGCTCATTAGCCACCGCACAAAGGTTAAACAACTTTCCACTTTGAAGCAGCGAACTTTCCCGACTTTACTTCAAATCTGGATCAGATCAATAGTTCTGTGCTGCAGGTTTCCAGAACTATTGGCTAAGAAATTTTGAGAAGAGGGATAGGTTTATTAGCCCTATACAGTAATCACCCGTTGTAACGGACTAATAATGCCTCTAAAAGGTGTCCGTTGTAACTGTATAGAGCAAGTAGGCCTTATAATATGGATATGACGCGCTTAAGGATCGTGAAAAATAAAAATAGAAACTACAGTGGAAAGTCTACTATAGAAGAGGCTTTGCACAATATAATTTTGACATGTTTTACGTTCTACGCTTAAAAGTGAAATTTAGACTTTAAACATTTTTTAGACGCTAATATTCTTTGTTGAATATTGGAGTACAGTGCATTCCCAAATTATGTAGTAAAAACTGTGTAGTAAAAACTTACCAAAATCAGCCGGTTGTCTGGCACAAAGAGGCAAAACTTTCCATGCCATATGTACAATATTTATTTTAAATTACAAGGAAATACACTCTAATTTATCTGTATTTTTGTTCTTCGTTCTAAATGGAATCGTCAAAATTATATTTCGCACACAGAATTTAATTAACCTTAAAAAAAAATCATCTATTTTTGTTTGTATAGTAATTTTGTATCTGTAGATATCTAAACAGTTTTGTAATTTATTTAAATATTCCACGAATTCAACACTTACATTATTAGTTCTACTAAATTGGCTTAATGATTTTAAACGAATATTTAAAATGCTGCGTTGTAACGAACGCTTTAGACCTTAAACCATGAACACAAGCCTGAGGTAAAATGCTCGTTATAGCCAAGTCTTTAATGCGTTCCTAATCGTTAAAAGTGAGTTTAATTATCATACTGAGTTACAAAACCAAACAAATCTTGTACTTACATCCAAGTTCTCGTTGTTCGCGAGTTCCACTATATTTATTTCATTGTAATTATATAAAATATATAACACGATATTGACTGATGACTAGTTGGGCACTTGGTGAAACATATTACTACAGAGGTTTTAAAGAAACATAGAAACACTTAGTAAGTTTCACAGTTTATTATTTACCTTTGATAGCTGTTTCAGCTTATTGAGCTATTCTCAAAGAGATCATAGAAACAACTCTATGTCAGAATATGTCAAAATAGAAAGTAGAACAAAAAATTGTAGAGTTATATGCCAACACTTTAAATAATTACACTTCAGACCCGGATAAAATCATAACACATAAATTTATCAGAAAATATCTTGGTATTATGTTGTATTTTTATATAAGAATAACACAACCTGAGAATTTTATAAAATTATCTGTAACGATTTTTTAGAAAATGTGATCCTTGAGTCCTAAAAAAAAAAATATGAATTTTCAAAAACATCAAAATTTAAACATAACCTCTTCGGTAACATAACAAAAATATCGGTATGGAGAACCATACATGACTTCCATATTCTAAGATTTATATTTAAAATCATTTTCAGCCAAACAACCAGGCTGTGTCTTACCTGCCTTTTTATTGCTGTATTAAATGAAAAATATTATATTACATTAAAATGAAAAAATTATAATTTTATTGCCTGGCAACAAAATTATTTTATTTTTAACAATTACCATTGTTTCAAAAAGTTTAAATAAATTTTCAAGTACTTTACTCTTGTTAAAACGTAAAAGGTTGCAGGTAAACTACCCCTTCCCCTTAACCGATCTTCACCAAAATCGAAAATCATTGAGACCTCTACAATTCAGGGACGTATGCAAAAAATTATTTCATTCTGTTTGAATTTGCGGCTGTTATCGTTTGCCATAGAAAATACGCTTGATAAAAAAACGTTGCAGGTAAACTACCCCTTCCCCTTAACCGATATTCACCAAAAACAATAGGTCTTGAGAAATCTACAATTGAGGGCTGTATGCGAAACATTATTTGATTCTGTTTGAATTTGCGGCTGTTATCGTTTGCCAAAAAAAAAAAATTTCCCTTGATAAAAAAAACCGTTGCAGGTAAACTACCCCTTCCCCTCAACCGATCTTCACCAAAAACAATAGGTCGCGAGTACTCTACAAATCAGGGCTGTATGCAAAAAATTATTTGATTCTGTTTGAATTTGCGGCAGTTGTCGTTTGCCATAGAAAATACGCATGATAAAAAACGTTGCTGGTAAACTACCCCTTCCCCTCAACCGATCTTCACCAAAAACAATAGGTCTTGAGTACTCTACAAATCAGGGCTGTATGCAGAAAATTATTTGATTCTGTTTGAATTTGCGGCTGTTATCGTTTGCCATAGAAAATACCCTTGTTAAAAAAACGTTGTAGGTAAACTACCCCTTTCCCTTAACCGATCTTCACCAAAAACAAAAGGTCTTGAGAACTCTACAATTTAGGGCTGTATGCAAATAATCTTTTCATTCTGTTTGAATTTGCGGCTGTTATCGTTTGCCATAGGAAATACCCTTGTTAAAACATAAAACGTTACAGGTAAACTACCCCTTTCCCTTAACCGATCTTCACCAAAAACAATAGGTCTTGAGAACTCTACAATTCAGGGCTGTATGCGAAACATTATTTGATTCTGTTTGAATTTGCGGCTGTTATCGTTTGCCAAACAAACAAAATTACCCTTGCTAAAAAAAAACCGTTGCAGGTAAACTACCCCTTTCCCTCAACCGATCTTCACCAAAAACAATAGGTCGCGAGAACTCTGCAAAACCGGGCTGTATGCAAAAAATTATTTGATTCTGTTTGAATTTGCGGCAGTTATCGTTTGCCATAGAAAAAAAATCTACAGACAGACACACAGACACACAGACAGACAGACAGACAGACAGACACACAGACACTTTTCGGAAAACGACTTTTTTTCATGTTTTGAGTGTAGTAGAATCAGAATCTGCAATAATCTCGAACACGATTTTTTTTGCCATCACCATACTTCCATTCCTTAAGGAATATGGAAGTAAAAAGGACTCGTTACAAATAGGTGAGAGAAGTATCAAATAAGGGCTACCATTACAAGAGGGGGGAAATACATTGTTTTTTTTAATAGCTCAGTATGAAAAGTGAAGACAAAAAAATAGAATTATAATGCAGATCCTACAAGTAACGGCCACATATAAAAAAATTAAAATTCACGCATGAAGTGCGTGAGATAATAACTTCAAAAATACTTTGTAGGCTTGTAGTTATAAATGAAGAAAATACCTATAAATTATACGTCATTTTAAAGACGAAAATCTGAAGACTCATATAAAAACAAAAAATAATTTAGCCAAAGAAATTATTTTTCAACGACCGAGTCCCATTCTTCTTCTTCTTCTTCTTCTTCTAACACATCATCCGGCCGTCATATCCTAGATCGGCCTCTCTTTCTGCTTTATACACTTGCATCCTCAAGATTTTCTTTGGCATACGCTGATCATCCATCCGCTCTAGGTGACCAAGCCATTGTATTCGTTGAGCCTTTATGAATCTTACAATGCCCTCATGCTTCAATTGCTCATCTATCTGCTGGTTATTTCCTATTCTCCATTCGTCACCTCTTTAACCGGGCCATAAACACGTCTTATGATGTTTCTTTCAAACATTCTTAGTGTTACTTGTTCTTTTTAGTGTTACCTGACCGTACTACTGGAGCAAAAAGAAAGAAAAGAATGTCCGAGATAGTTATTCGAAAGGGATAAACAAAATCATAAGGATATACGATGAAGAAATTCCAAAAGACAGTGAAGCTGGTTGTAATGTTATATGTCAAAATAATGTTATCTCCTAAAGCAAGACAAAAGAAGAAGAACAAAAACAACAAGAAGAAGAAAAAGAAGAAGAAGAAGGAGGAGAGTGAAAAGAAAGAAAGAATGCAAACATTTCAATATTTTCTGTAACGTCAAAGAAGAACAGTTGAGAAATCATAAGCAAGGAAGAGAAAGAAGAGTATGAACTTCCAGACTCTGACAGATTGTGAAACCGATGCCCTATTTTCGGATCATTTTTTATCAGAGTACATGTCTCGCCTCCATAAGTAACAACCGGTCTGATAAGTGTCTTCTATATAATATTATTTTTTTTAAACGTAGGTGAATACAGGTTTCTTGACAAATCTGAATTTATAATTGCTAGTAAGCGCAGGACGGGCTAACCCATTTGACACCTAGATGCATCGGACCCACCGATGGGTCCGATACATCTAGCTGTCAAATGGGTTTAGCCCGTCTTGCGCTTCCCAGCAATTATTAATTCAGATTTATCATTTTTTTGTTACGCGTAATGAGTTTGCTTCTCAATAGTCTGCTGTAGGCGTAATATGCCCTATTTCCTCTACTCGCATCCTCTCATTTATTGTCGTGTTTGTGAACCCTTCATTATCAATCATGTTAGCCAGTATTTAGTAACACGTAACAAAACAAACAACAGTTAAACATTTCACTTTAATTTAGAATGAAAACATTACGTGACTGTAGAGAGAACAGACGTAAGAGTCGACGAAACCAGCTTCACTATATAAACAGACAAAGCATAATTGTTATACAGAATTTATTACAGCACTTTATGAGCTAACACTAGATAATTGCACGAAGGGAGCATTTGTGTTTGTGTGTGATTAAGCCGCGCAGTTCACAGGTGCGACGCCCCTGTACCAGACGTTTGAATAAGTATTACTACGTTTACCGACCCGGGAAGGAAGTGAGTGTATTTTGTAGTCTATACAACAGGGCCGCGACCGCTATTTAACGAGCGGCGCAGAGAAAACTGGTGCGCGCGTATTTCTTCTTCTCCTTACTGTTACGTTCGTTCGCCCACTATTGTGAACACACCTTCGTGTGGCAGTTTTATTGCTCAGCGGAGATCGTTAATTGTATCATAATTACTGCACCGTGTTAACTAACATAACTTCCAATGTACGCGCAACGCCCTCTGCTGTGTGTGTGTGCGCGCGCGCGCGTGTGTATGTAGGCAGACACACGAAGTTAATTGGATCTCAGTGGGAAATAAGGAATCGGGTTGAGAGAAAGTGATTAGATGTGTGTGCACGACAAACATACACACGCACGCGCGCGCACACACACACAGACTACAGACATTTTCCCGCCATTAAACCGTAATCCATATGGCTGTGAAACTTTAGACAAATTTAAAAAAGGAAATCTCAGGTTTCAGAATTAAATTCATGGGTGATTTCTCTTTGGCGGTGACGGAACGGAAGTTGTACCACGGCCACGAAGCGCAACAAGCCGCAGGATTAAGGCTTGACGGCAGAAGAAAAAGTAGTAGTAGTAGTAGTAGTAGTAGTAGTAGTAGTAGTAGTAGTAGTAGTAGTAGTAGAAGAAGAAGAAGAAGAAGAAGAAGAAGAAGAAGAAGAAGAAGAAGAAGAAGAAGAAGAAGAAGAAGAAGAAGAAGAAGATTCCCACAGGCATTAGGCTAAGTATTAGGTACAGTTGGGATCCAAAGGGGGTGTGACGCGAACATATGCTTTCATAGAAGAGAAATGCACCAGCCTCTCCACCCCAACTCCACTCTCACTTACATGTCGGTGGGCCCTGTTACGCCGAGCAATCCACTCCAAGGTTGTGGTAACCAATCCCTTCGGCGGAGTGAATCGGTAAGTAAACGAGAGATGGGGTTCTATCAGGGCAGGGCAGGTCTGGGGGTATCCTGGGCCGTGGCCTGGCAGGATGGTGCACATCAGCAGCAGGATGTGCATCTAGTTTGGAGGCGGAGAAGGCTATAGTAGCCCATGGACTGAGTCAGTTAGCCTACTGCGATCGGGCAAAGAGACCTCGCCAGCTGAGGTGAAAGCAACTCTCTAGAGGAAGAGAACCCCTAAATCAAAGTTCCTGGTCCTCCAGGTTGGGGGTTGGATCGTAGAATTCACATATCCCATCTGTCACACTCTTTTATGTGCAGAAACCTATCAGTTTCTCAGCCAGTCAGTTCTGCACATGACCGGGACAACTGGCGGAGGCTGTTAAAGGAGGCCTTGACTCAGTAATGGGTTGTCGCGCCACTGAAGAAGAAGATTAGGTACAATTATTGTTTTAAAGTACCGTACTTATTATCCTGTTTGTACTAGGTACCCGTATCTTAGGTTTTGTAACTTCTATTCAATTCAATTATTCAATTACCCTATTGTGTACTTCACAAGTGTATTCCCACCTACAACAAACTGTGACTAGCTTCAATTTCCGTGACGATATTCTTTTTTTTTTACTTTAATAACTATTACTTGTTCTGATATCTCTCATAAGCACAAACGCAAACACATTTCTACCGACGCTCGTGGGTTTGACTCCTCGTATACAATTTATCGCGTTATTAACCTCGGCAACGATTCCTACTACCGCGAGTGCAAATTAAAATTCTATAAAATCTCGATACTGTACAACCTCGATGCAGGTACGGTAGTAACATTTGTATAGTTACTACTATAGCCTACTATGTGCAGCTACAGTAGTTGGCTTGTTTCGAATTATGCGCGTCAGCATTTAATACATTTTTAATTTTCATTGAAACCAAATTAATATCGTCGCTGTTTCTTCTGGTTGATGGAGACGGGGAGGAGAAAGAGATAGAGAGAGAGAGAGAGAGAGAGAGAGAGAGAGAGAGAGAGAGAGAGCGCAGAGACAGACGAGATGATGGGGCGTACTCGAGGGAATTTCCATTAAGAGAACGCATCGTCAGGTGAATAAGTGGACACTTTATTTAAATTTACAACGACGAGCAGCAGAGCCGAGAGCTTCGTATAATTTTTACGACTCTTCGCCCCAACAGCACATTAAACTTCTTGTTGTAGTAGTGAAGAGTCAGCGCCGTTTTTTCACGGTAATTCGATTTACATATCTGATCTTCGCTCCACGGGTCCGTAAACATTGCAGAATAAATATATACATCATTTTGTCGTCCGTCTCTCTCTCTCTCTCTCTCTCTCTCTCTCTCTCTCTCTCTCTCTACGTGTATCCGAGTATTTTGTGTGCGCGCTCCCTCGCTGGTAAATACATTCTTTTTTCACTTTAGTTCAACACGATGCACGTTTCATGCAGATATCGACAATTGTCTATATTCGTGGAATATAAAATTTCCAGTCTGCAATATAACAACAAACACGCCACGTTTGTTTACCTGACGATGTACGTTTTGAAGAATACGAACAACATTTACTCGAGTCGGATTGAAAAATATATTGCAGCAAGTTGTTGGGCACTTTTGTTTCTCCTACTGAAATCTCATCGTCTTCATCATGTCTGGTCCCCGAGAAATTCGGATTCCGCGCTGGCCGGCACTCCTCGACGCATCACCTCATGCATTTAGTGGAGACAGTTCTAAAACCGTACTTCTTCTGATAGTTCCTATCCGTTTCAGATGTTGGATATCATACAGACTATTTTAACTTCCTGTACTGCTGCAAGGATAAGTCAGTTGTATTCATGCCAAACCAGGTCCTTAAATGTCTCAGCCATGAGATTCTCGGTCGCCCAACTCCTCTCTTTCCAAATACTTTTCCCTGTAGTATGGACTGCAATAAGTAAAATTCTGTTCATTTCTCATGAGATGTCCCAGATACTGAAACTTTCTTGTCTTCACTGTGTTAATAACTTCCCTTTCTTTCTTCATCTTTCTAAGAACTTTTCAACATTAGTTATATGTGCTGTCCATGAAATACTCAGTATTCTACGATAAACCGACATTTCGAAAGATTCAAATTTTTTAGTTGTGGCTTCAGTCAGAGTCCAAGATTCTACACCGTAGAAGAGGACCGAGAATACGTAGCAGCGTAAAAATCTCATCTTTGTGTTTATTGTTAAATCGTAACTTTTGAATAAACTGCTCATTCTAGTGTACACTGCTCTTGACTTTTCAATTCTCCTCTTTATTTCTTGAGAGTGGTCCCATGGTTCATTGACTTTGGTACCAAAATATGTAAATTTGCTTACACGTTCAACTGGCCACTGGTTTATATTAAGGGTGCAGTTTGTGAAGTTGTTCTTATATACAATCATTAGCTTCGTTATATTAGTCTAACATTGATGGCTAGACCATATCTACGGCCGCTTTCTGTCACTCTATTCATTAGTTGTTGCAGCCCCTCTAAGCTATCTGCGAGTATGACGGTATCATGGGCATAACGTATGTTATTTATTCTTTCATGGTTCAGAGAGATTCCCACATCACATTCATCTAAAGCTTCTCTAAAAATACCTTCCGAGTAAATGTTGAATAAATGCTGATTCAAATATTAACCATTAATAAATAAATAAAAGGATTATAATTATGAACTAATGATATTGGTTATGATAGGAATTACGTATAATATTGATGTTAAGTTAGGTAGGTTTCAGACGATCTCTGGAACAATCAACCGTATGTTTAGAAACAAGGTACGTCGAGAGACAAAATTAAAGTTCTACAAGTATTACGCCAGTCCCTGTACTGTCCAATGGGTGTGAATTATGGACAACAACCAAGAAACAAAACAGAAGAATACAGGCTCGGATAGAATACGGGAAATTGCGTTCTTAAGAGGAGTTAAAAGGTGTTCTAAACTTGACCTTATAAGGAATGAGCCCATAAGAGAAGAGTTACAAGTGTTTATCTTGAATTAAAAGATTACAAACAACGGTCGAAAAACACTTAGAAAGAATGTCAGGTTCCAGACTGGATAAACAAGTCTGGAAATTCAAACCTATAGGACACAGGTGTGTGGGTTGACCCAGGAAAAGATAGCTGGAAGATTTTTGAAGGCGGAACAGGCAGCGCCTTACCTATGCCGTGTTGTGAAAATGATGATGATGATGATGATGATGATGATGATGATGATGATGATGATGAAACTATGAAACTACAAAATTATGTTTATGGTTATCATTTCTTACCGTTAAAGACGCCTCGCTTCCCCGTTGTTGCGAACCTGAAAACAAAAACCTCGTGAATTTTAGCCGTATATTTTAATAGTTATAAAATAAAATAATTGTTTATGTAATAAAAAAATAATATAATGTAATAAAACATAGTTATTTATATAGCCCAACAATAGTATAGCTACGTTAAACGCTCGTGCGCGCGTGTGTGCGTGCATATGTGAGTCTGTAGAGTGAGAGGGGGGGAGAGAGAGAGAGAGAGAGGATATGACAACGAACACGCACGGTTATTTCTTTCTGTTTCTTTACCAAACGGTCCGGTCCGGTCAAACGGGCTGCGTCCTTGTAGCGCGCGGTCAATACAGTTATTGACTGACTGATTGGGCAGATTGTGACGGCGGTTTTAACAAGCACCGATATGATTTACGTACTGCTCGTCACACTCTCGGCCAACAGCCGTAATCCATCAACACACACACACACACACTCACACACAATGTACCTTGTAGACTATACTCTCTACTTGTTGTCAGTGAGGCCCCTGAGCAGATGACTGGTCACTAGAAAGCGTTAAATTCAAAAACACGAAATTTGTGTAGAAGAACTCAGTTGGACCAAAGGTAAAGAGCGGTGAGTGAACTGTTTCATACGAACGTTTTACTCTTTATAGGTCAAAGAAATGGAGACACCGACGCGTAGGATTAAGAGTCTATGCTGACAGACGTTTCGGCATCACAATCGGAGGACATCAGCAGTGATCAGTGGCGGCTGGTGCTATGGTTGCAGCGTTGCACAATCACCGATATAGAATAACTAAACTATAAAATAATAAACGAAAACATTAAGCAGCTAAGCAGTGTCATAAATTTCAACGGAGAGCGTATCAGATTCTACGCGCAATTTTCGCGTACAATTCAAATGTGGCGCGCAGGACGGTGGTTGTAGGCCGCTTGCAACAATAGCAGAGCTTACTACACAAACATACGGGAGGACGTACGCTACTGGCCTATGTTCCCAATGTTAGCTTGGTGGTTGCAAAGTTTCTGCAACGCTCCACTAGTAGCGCTGTAGCGCAACTTTGTGTATGAAATCAGCACAGCCTTCTTGATTTATAAGTTGTGTCAGGTTTAATGTTTACGTTGGTTCAAGGTAAAGGTTATCCGTTGTTTGAGGTTGTAAAATTATATTCATAATTTACTATTATCAAACTGCGACTAGTTCAATTGACTATTATCAACTGATAGTTCAATGTATTTTAACCCCTCTCTCCCATCCACTCAAGCAACTACTGTAACCACCAAAATTTGGAACCACCCAGGGTGCCTACAGGGGGGGGGGATCTTGTCGCCATTGGAAAATTTTTGGAGGGGAATTTGTTTACTATTGCATGAAAAATCTTCCCCAATTTTACAAAACTGTAAAAAACTTATAACGGACCCGTATCTGATCCACAATAAATCTACCCAGTTGACTTTTTCGAGCGGGCTGTAGGCGCGGTGGGCACGGAAAAAAGGATCTAGTCTTCTACTCAATGGTTCAAACAGGCTACAGATCGAGTTCAAGGTGTCACCGTGTGGCGGCTTATGGCAAGCACTGAGGATGCTTGTCGATAAGGAAGCTGAGGAACATATAAGAGAATTGTGCCGCCGAATGTAGTTGGGGATAACAGACGTACTTTGTTACAGTCAATGCCGTTCATCGACACAACCAATGCCCGGCATGGAAGTGATGCCTGATTCATAAGCAGGTGTTCAGAGAGATACGAACTTACAACGTATTCTTGTCGAGCATCGAACAGCAAACAGTCGACGCGCCGCCACACGGGGAAACCTAAAACTCGATCTGTAACCTGTTTGAAGAAATTTTACTGTAAAAGAGAGAAAAGGTCTTGTCAGAAAAATTGGGGGTTATAAAATTGGGGGAGGGGAGCGTCATAGGGGTTTGGGGGGATAGGCACCCCTGGAACCACCAGCCGCCACTGACACTGGTGTGATTTATGTGGTGCACGTCACACTCTCGGCGTCCAACAGCCATCCGTAATCCATCAACACACACACACACACACACAAAGTACCTTGTAGCCTATACTCTTTACTTATCAGTGAGGCCCCTTAGTGGGCGAATGGTCACGAGGCGCTTGGATACCAAGTTAAAGCCCGGGTTCGTAAAATAAAAGTAGGCTACATTTTCTAGACCGCAGCTCGACTCAGTTTGGGATAACATCCTGTGGGTAGTAACGGGAGTCGGGCGGACCGTAATGCCGCAAAATGGCATCTTACGAGCAGAAGGGGCGTCTTTTATGGTCAATAATGGGAACTGAATGGATCATCTAATGTGGACATGAGGAAAAGAACTTGTGAAGGCCGAAGAACAATAGAAATGTTAAATTCTATTTTATGGAGTATGAATACAATAAATATATGCAAAGTAAAGATCTTCTTCTTCATCTTCTCTTCCTCCTTCTCCTCCTTCTTCTTCTTCTTCTTCTTCTTCTTCTTCTTCTTCTTCTTCATCTTCAGCACTACAGCCCAACGTGCGACCTGGTTTCCACAACGTCTCATGTTCAGAACCATCTCAGCGTAACCCCTCACATCCATTCTTCTGAGATTTTCCAGCACATCATCCAAACATCTTATCCTAGGTCGGCCCCTCGTTCTGCTTTTATAGACTTGCCCCCTCAGCATTTTCTTTGGCATACGCTGATCATCCATCCGCTCTACGTAACCTAACCATCGTATTCGTTGAGCCTTTATGAATCTTAAAATGTGTTCGTGATTCAATAGCTCATCTATCTCCTGGTTATTTCTTATTCGCCATTCATCGTCTTCTTTAACCGGGCCAGAAACACGTCTTATGATTTTTATTTCAAACCTTCTCAATGTTTCCTGTTCCTTTTTTGTTAATGTCCTCTCAATGTTTCCTGTTCCTTTTTTGTTAATGTCCTCTCAATGTTTCCTGTTCCTTTTTTGTTAATGTCCTCTCAGTGTTTCCTGTTCCTTTTTTGTTAATGTCCTCTCAGTGTTTCCTGTTCCTTTTTTGTTAATGTCCTCTCAGTGTTTCCTGTTCCTTTTTTGTTAATGTCCTCTCAGTGTTTCCTGTTCCTTTTTTGTTAATGTCCTCTCAATGTTTCCTGTTCCTTTTTTGTTAATGTCCTCTCAATGTTTCCTGTTCCTTTTTTGTTAATGTCCTCTCAATGTTTCCTGTTCCTTTTTTGTTAATGTCCTCTCAGTGTTTCCTGTTCCTTTTTTGTTAATGTCCTCTCAATGTTTCCTGTTCCTTTTTTGTTAATGTCCTCTCAGTGTTTCCTGTTCCTTTTTTGTTAATGTCCTCTCAGTGTTTCCTGTTCCTTTTTTGTTAATGTCCTCTCAGTGTTTCCTGTTCCTTTTTTGTTAATGTCCTCTCAGTGTTTCCTGTTCCTTTTTTGTTAATGTCCTCTCAGTGTTTCCTGTTCCTTTTTTGTTAATGTCCTCTCAATGTTTCCTGTTCCTTTTTTGTTAATGTCCTCTCAGTGTTTCCTGTTCCTTTTTTGTTAACGTCCATGTCTCGCCTCCGTAAGTCACAAACGGTCTTATAAGTCGCTTATATATTGTTACGACGGACTCACAGATCGTCGTATGGTACAGTGGAAACAAAATACAGACACCAACGAAGTCACGAATTACCAGCTTTAACAGTTCGAAATCAACAAGGTTCTCTCATATAAAACAAATTTTATGTTATTTATGTCGACGTTTCAAAAATATTTGTTGTCATCATCAGTACAAAAATATACTTATTGAGAGATGCTCGCTAACTTTCCATCGTTAAAATTTATTGATCAACGGTTACTACTAAATTAAAGATGGTGATTATTATTATTATTATTATTATTATTATTATTATTAATATTAAATTTTAATGATGGGAAGTTAGCGAGGATCGGTCAATAAGTACAAAACAAATTTTATGTTATTTGTGTTCACGTTTCGACAATATTTATTGTCATCGTCAGGACAAAATATATACTTATTGACCGATCCTCGCCAACTTTCCATCATTAAAATTTATTGACCAATGGTCACTACTAAATTGATGATGATGATGATGATGATGATGATGATGGTGATGATTATGATGATGATTATGTTGTTGTTGTTGTTGTTGTTGTTGTTGTTGTTGTTGTTGTTGTTGTTGTTGTTGTTGTTGTTGTTGTTGTTGTTGTTGTTGTTGTTGTTGTTGCTGCTGCTGTTGTTGTTTACTTACATTCCATTAACAATTACAATGATTTGTTTCAGGTAACGGATCTTCATTGATTAATGCTCTTGGGGATTACAAAGGTAAACACTGTAATTACGTTGATTAATCAGACCAATTAAGTTGCCTAATTAGGTTGTCTAACTATGACTAATCTGTAGTTTGTCAAATGTACCCGCGGAGGTTAAACATAAACATAGGCAGGTATACACCGTGTACCTTGAGCCCAACCTTAACTTTTATAATTACCTCATGTGTCAGGAGTTGTGCCTTCAGAATTTTTTGAGGGGGGGGGGGTTAAATAGCTACAACGGAAGTTCAAAACAAAACCAAAAAACATACAAATTATTTATCGGACTGTAGAAATAATCCAAATTTGCATTTTCGTGGAGTGATATTGTACGAACAAACGTAAACGCGTTTGAAGATGATAAAAATGTATCTCTTTGTTAATTATTATTCTGTGACGTCCTCAATAAAGTTAAAATGGGAAAACAAAATTTTCCACTTCCGGTGTAGGCTACACTTTCGTGCGTCAAAGTTCGAGTCAACCAGCCCAGTTGTGTTTCTTTATTCCTATTTACCTTAAACCTAATAAAAATTATTTTTTATAGAATATGTTTTTTAATGGGTTTTTTTTTATAATTAAACGTTAAGAAGTGTTAAAAAACCGTTGAAAACCGAAACAATGTGGTCAAGGAATTTTTATTTTTTAGCTACATACAACTCTTACTATATTCTAATGCAGTATAAATAATAGTGTATTTTTAAATATAACGTAGTATTCGATTAATCTTCTTCCTCTTCTTCTTCTTCTTCTTCTTCTTCTTCTTCTTCTTCTTCTTCTTCTTCTTCTTCCTCCTCCTCCTCCTCTTCTTCTTCTTCTTCTTCTTCTTCTTCTTCTTCTTCTTCTTCTTCTCCACATCAAGCTATAGGCTTACAGCCTGTTCTGCCTCCGTTGAACTGAAGCCACCTCTTCCTTGGTCTACCTATATCTCGTCTTCCTTGAGGTCTGCATCGTATTACTTGTTTAGGTAGTCTCAAATCCTCCATTCTCTCGATATGTACTTCACTTATTCTACTGGCCAAAGAATATACATTTAACTCGGTTCTTATATTTTCATTTCGTATTTGATCTGTAAGGGTGCAACGTTTGGTCTTTCTCAAGAAACAAAATAAAAACATAACCTCAAATCGCAAACCGTTCAGTCAAAACGCAGATAAACAATGATAACAAACAAGGGTGGTACCACGGTCGTGTAAATTCGGGGGCAATATAGCGGACGTTCAAAATTCGCATGCGCAGATTACTTTTCAAGGATGCCAACGTCTTAAAATTTAGCGCGCGATACTTAAATACTGTCTTCCATTTGTTCTATTGACAAAACTTGATCATTTAATTTCAAAAAATCATACTTAAATAAATCACAGTGCCTCCTGCTTTTATAAAAATACTTCTGTTAAAAAAATATATATATATCTGCAGCTTGCGGACCTAGGCCACGGCCTAGTCGGCCTAGTGGTAAATCCGGCACTGTATACAACAGGTATCATATTTCAATTTTCTAGGGTTTTCGATTAGTAAATATGAATATTTCAAAGTCTTTTTATTATTTACAACATTTATTACGTATTAGGTACATTTGACTTATAGGCTGGACGTAATAGTTGGAGGGAGGGATATTGATACATTTTGGGGGGCTGCGCCATTGACCTTGGGGGCGGATGGGCACTACTGTTATGTTAACAATTAATTTGTTGTTGTTGTTCTTCTTCTTCTTCTTATCTTCAAGGATTAGGCTTGCAGCCTGTTCTGTCTTCACAGCCACCGTTTTCTTGGTCTGCCTCTATCTCGTTCTCCAAGAGACGTATACTGAATTATCTTTTTTTTTTGGTAGGCTTATTCTCGAGTCACCCATTCTATTTATGTGTTGTATCCAATTTTTTCTTTATTTTGTTTAATTTTATCGTTTATCGAGTATATATTCGGCTCTTGCCTTATGTCTGCATTTCTTATATGACCTCTTAGGGTGCATCCTTTGACTCTTCTTAAGAATTTTATTTCAGCAGCTTGAATTCGATTTCTCTGATTTCGGGTGAGTGTTCACGATTCACTCCCGTACATCAATACTGGTGCCGCCATCACTTTATAAAATTTGAATTCTGCATCTTTTTTTACTTTCTCTCCCAGAGTCTTATGAATCGTGCCACACATTCTCTGAAGTCTGTTTATTTTATTATAGATATCGTTTTCATATTCACAGCTTACCTCGCACCCTAAATAGCTGTAGTGGAATATTTGTCCAAAAATTTTACTGCCTATTACTACGTTGTTGCGTACTGGAAAAGTTTCCCAGTAAACGCCAAAACTTTAGTCTTTGTCGTGGAAATTTTTAAATTATATTCTTGACAAATTTTACCGAGTTGATACACTACTTTTTGTAATCTATTTTCGTTTTCTTGTAGAATAATTTGATCGTCAGCAAACAGCAGAGTGTTAACGGAGAAATTATCGGGAAGTAAGTAGATTCCAGGACCATTTCGTTGTTTCCATTGCCTTACAACAAAGTCAATAGACATCGTCAATTTTTTTTTTTTTACTGTAATCTTTCAATAATCCCATACGAGACCATGTCGTATAGTTTGGGATATGGTCTGCAGTGCGTATAAGAGGCGAGTATCGGATGTTGTTTATTTAACATGTAACAGTAGCAGAAACTACACAACGTTTACTAGAGAGAGAGAGAGGGGGAGCTGTTATTGCACACAGTTTTGCCAATGTGACGGTCGCAGTTAGTACGGCTGGTGTAATTATTTGTCGCGGCCCCGACTCCCGGCGTCTAGACCGACAAGATTTACACCGTCCGATAACCAACTCCTTCTAGTAGACTGTTAACATTTCAAGCAGAGCAAAAAAAAAAAAAATAATCAAACCTTGAAAGAAATGCATAAACTGAATAAAACGTATGAAACATATAAGCAGAGCAAAAAAAAAAAAAATAATCAAACCTTGAAAGAAATGCATAAACTGAATAAAACGTATGAAACATATAATATAGAATAAAACTATCCGTGAATAAAACTATGATTATAGATTTTACACAAGGAGACGAACCAATTAGATTAACGGCAATAATTAGCAACTGAAATAAGTAGGCTAAATAATACTTGACCTGGGTAATATTGCAAATCCGGCTACAAAACACAGGTGTAAATAGTAAAGTAATCATCACCTTCAAGCATTAAACAAAGGATGGTGTGTTCCGGTCTCAAATAGGCAAAGATTAGAGCTGATCACTCAAGCGCTTCCTCGGACGTCCGACACCTTTCCGTCCCCTCGACTTATAGTTCCAGAGTTGTTTGAGGATGTGGCAGTTATGCATTCGGCAAAGATGTTCCCACATTCCCACTGGGCAATCCTATCGAGTATACTCATAATATTCAGTTCCTGACGTATATCTGTGTTTCTTCTATGATCATGGAGAGTATACCCTGCCACGTGCCTGAGAAATTTCATTTCAGCCGCTTGCATGCGACTGGCCTGGCCTTCATTAAAGTCCAATTCTAAGACCAATAAAAAAGTGTGGAAAGAGCAGAATTTTAGGCGTGTTCCTTTACTTGGTGACTTAAGGGTTCGCGTAATGGTCCCGCACATAAGGTTGAACTTATGCAATTTATTCACAACGTCGTTGCTTGCATTATAAGACACACTGTAGCCCAGATATTCAAAATTGCTAACTTGTTCCAGGACAGTACCATCTATAACAATTTTTCCCCGTACGGGATCAGTTCCACGAAAACGGTACACCTTGGTTTTAAGTGTGGATATTTGCAATTCAGAGTTTTTGTAGATTTTTTAACCGGTAAAATAATTAATATGAAATTAAATCTAGAGCTGTCAACAGACAACTTACGAACATATACTGCGACCAGATAGTTTAAATTAAATTTTATAAAACTGCAGCTGACTCTGTTTCATTGTACGATAGTGAGATATGCATTGAAACCACAAAAATTTTTTAAAAAATAGGCGGGGGCTGTGTCGGAGCCACGGCCGCAAATCTTCAGAGCTAGAATACGTCTGTGTGCTTTTTAGGGTTGCTAATGTGTTATGAATAAAATGAACAAACACATATTTAGTTTTACAAAGTACAAAATTTTATTTGCAAAATCATCACACAAGTTAATTAGTTAGTTCAAGCAAGACTTTATTTATAATAGCCTATGATAGGAGAAGTAGCTGATATAAGGTAAGATATCAACGCTGATGTTTCTGGTGAAAGTCAAATCGATGGTGGTGTTACCCAGCGTAGTCGGTGGCATCATCAGAAATACGTATAAACATACATTTTATAATCGCTTAAGACAATTACAAAATATATAGACGTATCTGTATAAAAAATTACAAAATATATCAATACAATCGCATAGTAAAAACATTAAAAACTGCAGGAGCGGATAAAGGTATAGTTCCGATGCCGCTAAATATCATTTGTTTATTTACTTGTTACTATGGTAATTAATTCTGGTCTCCATGGTGTTGACTCGACTTCAGTATTTATTTCCTTGTCTTTTAAGCGTTGTCGGTAAATCCTCTGACGTTCGGCATTGGTCATTTTGGGTTTTTTGAATTCCCCATGATTTTCTCTACTCTCCTGTATGCGTTTACGATACTTTTGAGCACGTTTAGCATCCATATACCGCGACATTTTGTCCGAACACACAATTTTTACAACTTGAATTACGATTATTCAAACCTCTTAATAATATCACCGCTATTACGGTACACTATGTAGATAGTACTCGATGAGACAATTTCAACGACACCTCACTCAACGTTCTATCGCATCGGGAACCGGAGTAATACTAATTTTAGTGCGCGCCGAGTGGCGCAAAACATTTCTATTTCTCCCCCGCTCACTCCGCGCTGGATGATGCAATAGCCGGCTTATATTGTGCTATTTATTATCTTTGTTCCTTTATCTGTCGAATGGTACCTCATATAAGCGTGAATCTTTTGTCGTTTAGATAATATTTCAATTTCAAACGTGACGTGAAAACGTAACGCTCGATTTTCTGGTTGGGGGTGCCTATTGCTGCCCTGAAAAGTAAGACGTATTCTACGTCAATACAATCTTCCCAGAAGAAGTACTTACGAAACGCAAAAGAATTCACAGTAGCTGACAGAATTACGAGATCAAGAGACATTCACGATGAACTGAATACATTCATCACAGCCGTTGTCAAGCATTAGACCCATGGCCACGATACAGATCACACCGCAGCCACTGCCAGCGAGAAACCAATCTGAATATTTAACCACGACGACATGCAAGGTGTGGGGGAGAGGGACATTGTGTTGTATGCAGTGGCAGATTTGGACAAATTTTCGACCCTCGGAAGTTTATTCCCTGAGGCCCCCCCCCCATTTTTGAACAGGGAAAAATTCATGATCCCGCTTTAACATAATTTGTACAGTTCTGTGTCTTTACTTGTCTCCTTGAGATTTTATTTTCATCTTTTAATTCAGCAAACAAATATTTTTCAATAATTTATTTAAAAATGCAGTTTTTATTAGAATACTTTTGTAAATCTTTATGCAAGATCATTCAAAATAAATTAAGGTCAACTAAAATATAATGTAAACGTATTGATTTCCTGTATTAAATAATTTCATTTTCCCCCCAAAAAATTTCTGTCCGCCCAAAGATTTTTGGCGTGGTGTTTCAGTCCCTAAAGTCTGGGGATTTATGTGTGACTTGTATGTATTAATGGGCACTATTTATGAAGACACTATTTACAGAATACAAAAGAATGTTCTATATCAGTGTAGCCTACTATACATTTATGGTTGGCGTAGTTTGTTGTACAAGATTCTGGTTATAACGCTTGAAATATACTCGACTATACTAGTAAGTAGTAAGTTACTGACGCACCTTTTTTTTAATGACGTCTTTACCTACTACATATAGGCCTATAAACGGTTGTTGACAGTTTTAGACTCTCGATTCTGAATTCAGTGAAATATTTTATAATATATTATTATTATTATTATTATTATTATTATTATTATTATTATTATTATAAAACTACTAAAACAGAATATCTGAAAATAGGAGACATGCAAGAAGAAGACCGAGATCTGAAAATCCGCAGAATCGGAAAGTCTAGCGAAATCGAATATTTGGGAAGCATTATTTCAGAAGATGGAACAACAAAACATGACATCGAAAATAGGATACACCAGGGAAAAAAGGCTATTCGTTTGCTAAACGTGTACTTTGGTCGAACAAAATGAAACTTCAATCTACACAACTACTGTGGAGCCCATTTTAACTTATGGCTGCGAATGCTGGCAACTTTCAGATAAAGAGAAAAAGATGATAGAAACTGTGAAAATGGACTTCTTAAGAAGAGTGCGTAACATTTCTAGAATGCAACATGTTAGAAACGAAGATATAAGAAGGAAAACAGGGCGTGTATTTACAACAGCAGAAAGAATAGAATCCAGACAGTTGCTATGGTATGGTCACGTAATGAGGATGGAGGAGAAGCGATGGCCAAAGAAAGCATTGACTTACACACCACAAAACAGGAGAAGAAAAGGAAGACTGACAACACAATGGAGAACAGGAATTAGGAAAAGCATGAGAGATCGAGCTATTGAAGATGATGACTGGAAGGATAGGGAGAAATGCGATCGAAGTGCGAGATGCGGCATAGACTGTAGGACAGCCGCTAAAAAAAAAAAATATATATATATACTATAGATTTATTTTGATACCACATTTGTGGATAAACATTATTTTTGTGTGCTTATCTAATTTTTTTGTTTAAATTACGAATGTGTTAATAATCGATACAGTAGTTATGAATCGAAATCGAATTTTCTGTGTTATATTTCTATTTGTGAAAAATTAACTGTGAATCGGTAAATAAACAAGATGTCGACAGTGATGCGAGTGTTTTGTTTCAATCGATTTCCAGAAGACGACACTTTCAACCGCCATTCACTGCTTCTGAAGACTATTCCAGATTCTATGGATCGTAACGTCAAACGAAAAATATTGCGGGGTCGCAGTCCGAGTACGGTTGGGTTTACCTGCTGGAGCAAAAAGAGAGAAAAGAATATTCCAGATAATTATTCGGAATATAGAAAATGAATCGGAGGGAGATACGACGAAAGGATACCACAAATCAGTAAAGTCGGTTATAAATAATGTTATGTCTACTAAAGCAAGAAGAAGAAGAAGAAGAAGAAGAAGAAGAAGAAGAAGAAGAAGAAGAAGAAGAAGAAGAAGAAGAAGAAGAAGAAGAAGAAAACTTTTCAACATTTTTTTGTAACGTCAAAGAAGAAGAGTTGAGAAAGCACAAGGAAGGAAGAGGAAGAAGAGAATGAACTGTCAAACACAGAAACATTGGAAAACCGACGCGCCGAAATTGGATCAGAGATTACAATTTATTTCTTATTAAAAATGTAGAGAAGGGGATACTGTCATTTATTTAAAGAAGACAAATGACAGAATAGAACAAAAAACCGTGAGAATTTCATTACTATTTCAATGTAACCTGTTTGAAATATTTCCTGAAACACACCGAGTCGTTAATAAAAATAATAATTAAACTTAAAAAGAATAATGTAAATGATAATCAATTACATCATTTCCCAGTAATTAATCACGTCTGTTATCAGCTGTTATCCGGTGTTTGTGTAATAAACAGGTGGTCGTTTATATAATTTACTATCAGCACGAGGTATCTCGACCAGACGTACTGTTGTACTGTTGTATCATTAATTCTACTTTCGATGTTAATTAATTTTACAGTTTTCAACAGGCACACGTTCCAGCGTTTCCTGTACATTCTAAGAACATTCTCACACTAGTTAAAGTGTTAAAGAAGGAATCGCAGCAAACGTATTCATTGTATCGATATGTTCCGTTAAAACATTTCCTCTCCCATCAGTCAAAAAAACGTATGCAGGCTGATTCAAAAATAACTTTGAAATCGTACTGTAAATTATTCAGATTACTTATAGAGTCGGTTGAGGTGCCATTTTAAAGCAAATTATATCACGTTTCTCATCACACAGTCATTTTGGTTCGATGTGAGCACCATAGTGATACGGTAGTCATCCCGCTTCAAATCAATTTCACTCCAAACTCGAGCCAGTACGTCGGGTGTCACTTCTGCAGCTGCGACGTACATTCGATTTCTCAGCTCGGGGAGACCAGTAGGTGAAGGTGTAACAAACACTCGATCTTTAATGAAACCTCAAAAGAAAAAGTCAAGAGGGGGTCAAATCTAGGGAGTGAGGTGATCCATGCAATAGGCCCTGCACGACCTGGGAATCAGTTATCAATGAAATCCCGGACGTATTTAAGCTGAGGTGAGGCTGTGTCCCGTCTTCTGGTAGTGAAGCCGGCGATCGTGAGGTCATCTTCTTCTGACTGTGGAATGAGGAAATTTTCGGGTTAAACGAAAAGAAATATAACAGAAAAAGTGATCTACGATGATGATGATGACAGCCAGAACAGTGATGATAAGATAATTTCTTCATATCTGCCATACGAACAACAGTCTCGGAAACGAGCTCTAAAAATAATATAAAAAGATATTTTTATACATAAGAAGAGTAAATATTTTCAACCACAAAATTTTCAATTGTGTCATAAGACAAAGTTATAAACTTCTTATATTATAAGACGTCCTCAGCTCTTAACAATTACAGTTGAGCATCAATTATCCGAACATCCATTAACCGAACGATCTATTTTCCGAACTCGATAAAAAGTACAATTATGTACTGTACAGTATAGTAATGTATTGGACACGTGTAGGCGTATTGGATATTTATTGAATATAAAAAATTGTATATTATAAATTATTACAGTAGTGTGTACAGTTAAATTAACGGTGTAGCTATACAGCCTAGGAAGACGGCGAGAATGCTTCTAATACAAAACCACGACGGCAGCAAAAGCTTTTGACGCATTTGAGACTGTTCTAAGGTGGGGCGAAACAGAAGACGAGATAGACTGTATTCAGCTTATGAATCTTAAACGACGTCAGTCCTTACCAGCGAGAAAACGGGGTATCGGTTTGAAGCAGACGGTGATAGAACAATTCTTCAAGAAAGTGTAAATCCATTGTACTGTATGTTTTTTGTTTTTTAATTTTTAATTAATTTTACAGTACAGTGTTTGTCATTAAACTCTAATTTTGTTTAAATTAGCTTTTGGTTTTTATAAATTACATTTGGTTTTAATTCAGTGATTTTTATCCTTAGTAATACATTACAGTAGGCCTACAGTATACAGGTTGCTGTAATTATACATATAACAGTATGTTAAAAATGATTTTGTAATAAAAACCTTTGTTTTTGTAAAGAGAAATAATGTTTTAAATTTACGATCTATTATCCGAAATATAGTCTAGATTATCCGAACGGGCCCTGGTCCCGAGAGGTTCGGATAATCGATGCTCACTGTAGTCCGCTTTACCATGTCTATCTTTATCTAAACCACTTGTTATATACATATAGTTTGGTTACGTGACTTCTCAAGATATTTTCCAACGTTTATATTAGCAATCAGAATATTGTGTAGGCTACATTTTACGAGGTAATCATTAGATGAGCATTAGGCCTACACATGATTCGTGCCGCCACCAAGTCTAGCAAGTCTTTTGGCCGTTTCATTCAGCAGCAAAGAATGTTACATATTGTTTCACACGTGCAACACTAGTGTCTGTGTCTGACGACGAATTTGCTCCGACACAAATCACGGAGAGCGAAACAGAAATATAAGCAACAACTTTCCGTCTGTGTATAGTAGACAAATGAATATACAGAGCGAAGTGCAGAGGAAGATGAGGAGGAAGAGCGATCTTGAACAAAAGGGAAACATAAGACTGGCACATAAATACGAGTCAACGGAAAATCAAAACGAAATTGTAAATGTGTTAGGAGATACTGCGCCCCTTCAGAAACAACGGTAAGTGGGGGCTCACTAAAGTTTAAACGTGGTCGTACAAGCACTGAAGACTATCCCAGCAGTGGACGTCTAAAAAGTGCAACAAACAATGGCATTATTGAAAACATTTCATAGGGTGTTGGAAGACCGCAGATTGAGGAGTGGATGACATATGTGAGCGTGTGCACTGGCGCGAGAGGCCCGACACTGCTCACCCTGGTTCCCGTTCGCAATGCGCTACCAATTAGTACGGGCGCACTCTTTGCGTTCGCGCGAGCAATACGCATTTTGCTCAACCACCAGTGCCGATGCCACCGAAGGAAGAGGTATCCCCTGCGCTCGAAATCACAATCCGTTTCTGGGTGTGGTCTTGGACCCACGGTAAGAGAATAAGAACAGAGGGAAAGAGATCATGAAAAATAAACAAGAACAAAACAAATTTGATTTACCCGGTGTTTACAAACTAAACTGCTCAGGATGTAACAAATTCTACATAGGCCAGACAAAGCGTTGCTTCAAACAGAGATACATTGAACACATAAAGGCACTACACTCCACCACAGAATCCACCTTTGCAAACCACCTCATTGAAGCAAACCACACATACACAAACATAAAAAGCAACACGGATATTCTACATGTACACACAAAATGCCGAAAACTAGACACTCTTGAACAACTAGAAATATACAGACACACAAAAACACATAAAAACGATATCCCAAACGAACAGATAAAATTCATATCACACATAATATTCGAATATCGAATATTCGATATTCGATATGTACACACACCAACATCGATCTTTCGAACGACGGCTCCGTCACCAAGAACGAGACGGACACCGCTCCTAGTGGCAGTCTCTGACGAAGCTTGCAATAAGCGAAAACTGGTTCAGGCTGCAAGGTAAGAATTTTACATTTTTACCAATAAAAACTTAGTGTTCCGAGTCAGTAGTATTATACTTATAATTACTTAATCAACCGACACGTCATGGATAACAAAATCCATGAAAAAATAAACGTAGATGGACATGTAGGAAAAGGCGAGAGAGACCAAACGAGAGAGAGGTAGACAGACAGGGAGAGAGTGAAACACACATACAAGACAGAACTTTATGGAGGGCGACAAATGAGACTGTACGTATTTAAATACAATTATTTAAATGAGAGGCCATGTCGTTTGGGTGCGCACTGCGTGTACCAGGCGTAACGGTTGTTATTTATTTAACGTGTAACTGAAACCAAACGTTTGCGACAGAGAGAGAGGGAGAGAGAGAGAGAGAGAGTCTCAGTTTTGGCAACGTTACGGCGGCGCGGCGTGGCAGTATCGTTAGTACAATTATTTACTACTCTACGGTCCCGACCCCTAGCGTCTAGACTGTGTACTACTACACACCGACAAGATTTACCCGGTCCGTTAACACAGACCTACTCCGCCCGCCCTCTACCCAATTCAGACGATTTACACCACAACATTATAGTCTTTAAATGTAATTTTATATGCTAGATTTTCATTACATTGACATTTAAACTAACATTTTACTATTGATAATACCAGTGTGTGCAGTCTATTTGGTTTTTTAACATTCTTAACATTGGTTGTTAATTTTAATCCAAACGAAACAAAATTACAATGATATGGACACACGAAAAGAATGGCACAGGAAAGATTGCCAAGGAGAGTTATGGAATGGAACCCACCAGGAAGAAGGAAAAGAGGAAGACCACTTATCACCTGGATAGAAGAAATTCAGACTATATTGAGGGAACGGGAAGTTGAAGAAGATCTACGGATGGACAAGCAGCAGTGGGAGATGAGAATTCAATCGCTACTGTAATCTTTGGTTCCGGAAAGTGTATAAACATTGTACAGCCGGAATAATAATAATAAACCAGTATGATCCCTGGGCTGCAGAACTCGATCACTATTTTGAACGAAGTACATTTATCGTTACATGTGTTTTTGCATACGCTGCTTTTCTTTCCCAGTTATCGTCCATGTTTCACTGGCATACGTAAGAACGGGTATCGCCATTACTTTATAGAACTACATTCTAGTATCAGTTCTTGTTTTGTTTCTTAATGTTCGTTGTATTATACCACACATCATCTGATACTGATTTACTTTTTATTCTTATCATCATCATGTCGATAACTTATGTCACAACCAGTGGCGAAGTTACATGGAGGCAATTGAGGCAATGCCTACCCTAAAAAATTCTATAGAATAAAAATTATAAATACGTATGAACTACATAACATAAAGATTATACATTGTTACCACGACTGTCGAATTTATTATGCCGAAGCGTGCTTTACTGAGCGACCGCTAGATGGTGACAGGTGAGACTCGGCATAGCTCGTTTAAAGCGAATGAGGCAACCTGAACTTGCCTCAGCGTTTTTTGTATACATCGTATGTAAGCAATGTGCCGGAGCGATAGGGAAGTGAAGGGAGGGGGATTGTCCCGTGCTGTACACATAGAGCGTTGAGGCATGCCTCACTTCTGTGGTCCAAAGATTCAAGTAAAAGCGCTGTGTTTTTTAATTGTGTTTATTTTATGCTGTTATTAAAAGTGTGTCTGTTATTCCGCTGAACTAACAGATGATCAAGATTGTTATTTGAATTATTTGTAACATTAAACATATATATAGAAACTAATCAAGTTTAAAAATTTGAAGTTCAATCAGTTGTATTATTGTGTATGACTAATACAAGGATTGTTCAATAGAAACACGTATAGAGCTCTAAAGCATTTTTTATTCAACGATTTTAAAGTAGTCTCCATTAACATTAAGACATGAGTTCCACTGTTGCACCGACCTGTAGATTCCCTGCTAGTAAAATTCTTACGGCTGTTTGTGGAACCATTCGCTTACAGCAAACTCTACCTCAGCGTCCGATTTGAACCACCATCCTTTTAGTGATTCCTTAAAAAACAATTTAAGATAAGATTTTTGCCTACCCATTCATTAACTACTAGCTTCGCCACTGGTCACAACCAAGAAACGCAAAGTGCGTTACCTGCTCTAAAATCTTATCCCCAACAACTACAGTATTTTGGAACGGACTGGGAATTTCCCTTTAAAGGCCACAACCTTCATCTTGCTTTGAGATATTCTCAAATTGTATGCTGTGTTCAAGAGACTTGGGTAAATTTGTTTTGTTTAAAATTGTTATTTTAATATCAGTTAATTATAGGTTTATGTTGGTTGACGCCTCCCCAACCTTGGTTGGCGCTCGACCCCTATCTTACGCAAATCCAGTAATCTTACGCAATTAACTTCTCCGTAAATCAGAATCATAATTTTTTTTGCAAACAGCTAATCTCAAGTCTCAAATCTCGATAAATGGAATATACGTGGTCTCTCACATTTCAATTCTCAATAAATTGAATATACATGTCTTTGTATACATTTTGGCTCTGAGAAGCTGTGAAACTATCTATTAGTACAATAGACAGTGTGTTCATTGGTGTTGACTAAGAACGCATCTACTTGCTAATGTGTAGACATCAGTCACACTCTTCATGGAGGGTGTTGTCGCCACGACTCTGTTTTTCATCGGTCTTTTCAGACCTACAGACAAAATTAAAAAAAAAAAAGGAAAACGTTTTAACAAAGTTTTAAAGTAATTTTTGTGAATGAAATATCTGAAGAACTACGATGATGACGAAAAAGAGAAAAAAACACAAAATTAAGTTCTAAAAGACAGTTTTCCGGATCACACATCAAGCAAACGCGCGATAGTTCAGATATGCTGACTAAACCAATGCTACTGTTAATTGCCAGATCGAACCGACGAGTCAGTTTTTGCTGGATCGTTATTGAAAGCAATTTATAATAATTCAGACAGCATTGGCGTGACAGTTTAGTAGTGGCCAAGTTCAATGTCATCTTTGTCAGCTGTTGATCCAGAGCCAGTGTGCTTCCTTAATGTCGTTGATTAACGTCTATTGATATACCAAAAGCACGTTTAGAATTGTTAAAATTCGTTCCAAATTAAAAATGCACAAATCGGGTATAAAGAAAATATGAGGATGTCAAAACAAATTTCTTCGAACAATAAATTGTTCGACGTTGTTCAGTAATGAGCTACTGAATCTCACGAAGACATTGTAAGATACATAAAGGCTCAACGAACACAATGGTTAGGTCACCTAGGGCGGTTGGATGATCAGCTTATAACAAAGAAAATTCTAAGGGCGCAGGTCTATAAAATCAGAAACAGGGGCCGACCTAGGATAAGATGATTGGATAATGTCCTGGAAGATCTCAGAAGAATGAGTGTGAGCGGTTACACTGAGATGGCAGTGGTCAGTAGATTTTGGAGAAGTTTGGTGTTCGAATAAAGGGCTCACGTTGGGCTCTAGTGCTGAAGAAAAAGAAGTTAGACTTAAGGATAAATCGGTCCGCAAGCTAACAAAAAATAATTTCGTTTAAATGTATGACATCCGATTACGCCTAGGTCCTTTCAGGGACTGTTGAGCGGAGGTTTTTGTATGACGTCCGATTAATGGCTAGTTAAGTTTCTAAACGAACTAAAAGGCATGTTTTATCAGTACTGCACTTAACAAATTTTTGTATAGTTATATTTTATATTTGTAATTGTATGTCCAAAAGACGCAAAGTAAGATTATTTATAACATGTCACAGTAGTTTATGATTTTTGTTTTTAGTTACTTTCTCGATTACAAAACTTTCAAGTTAGCTAGTACAGGCGAGCGGTTTCTCCGTGACAACAATTTATTTTCTTATCTCGCCCACAGTCTCATGTAACTGGACAAGGTATACGAGGTTTGATCAAAAATTTCATGCAGTTTTTTTTTTTTTTTTTTTTTTTAATTATGTCTTCATTCATTGACACTTACACTGCTCCCTCCAAAGTAGTCTCAGACGAATATAACACGATTAAGCCAGCCGTTTTGCAGTCTTCAAAATATTACAAGCATGCACTTATTGCTACAGCCTTGAGCTCGCTTAGCGATTTTCGCTTTACGCCTTCAACGATCGCACCGTGGAAATTATCACTATTGGGAGGAGGAAAGATCGCGTTGGGACACATCTGGTGAATACGGCAGTTGCAGTGTCATATTATGACGTTTTCTTTTGCCTAAAATTCTTAACAAGCAGTAACGTCCCTCCAGGCGCATTATTGGGCTGCAATTTTCATAAACAATTCTTGCGTAAATCTGGCCGTTTATTACGAATAGCTTCTTACAAATGGTGTAAAATGTCCGAATAGTACTCTTTATTTACCACTGCGCCTAGAGATGAAATTTCGTGAGACACGAAAACACAATCTTCATTATCAACTCATTTACGATCACGCACAGCAGTCTCGTCTGAAGCCTTCTGAACACTTTTACGAGGACGAATTACTCAATCAGCTGTGAAATCTAAACTATCCATCAAATAGGGCTACAATTTTAGACGATTGTCACTAACATGTATACCAACATCACATAAAACCCGTTTTTTTAATCTGACACTTGTAGCGGTGGAAACTGCAAAATTGCACGAACGTTTTTATCAAACCTCGTGGTTCATGTAGTTCATTCTTCTCTAGAGTTCTGGTTTAATGAACTACCGAACTCTGGCCAGGAAACGCACAATATTCACCACAGACAGCTATTTATAAACGGCCTAATATTTATAGAGTCACCTGTTTTTTTCTTAATATTTACATGTTATCATTTATCTATAACGTTTAGACATAAAAAATACTAGTTGAAATTATTTCTTTTAAAAACTGCATATCGTTCGCGCTGAATGCCAACTAACTAACTGCAGTTGACTGTGTACGAGCCTGCTCGTAGTTTTAACTTCGGGTTCAATTAACCTTGTTGAAGTTGATTTAGAAACGTTAACAAAACATCGCGACGTCATTATTGGAGCGTTCTTAACTGGTGAAGGGCTCAATATTCCGTAATTACGCTAATACGTACCTACGCTGTACACAAGAGACACAAAGTTTTCAATACCATACATACATTACGTACAAACGTTATTAATCTGTACTCGCTGTGTAGTAAGTGCTTGTGTCCTATACGTATATAGACTGCAATGCAATACACAGATATGGTGGGTGGGAGACGGAGTAGAGACCGCTTATTATCCGCGTCGACATAGGCCTACATAGCAAACTAAATATTTCAATTACTGGTATACCTCTATGAGCTTTACTGAACAAGGAAGTATAACGTATTTAAAAATATTTCTACAGAACGTATGTAGACTATAGGCCCATTGCTGCTAATTATGTTGGTCTTCAAAACAAAGTTTTTTTTGTGTGTACCATCAATGAAATTAACTATTTCTAATTGTACGATCTTTAAACCTAACTTTCGGTGGTGTTCATCTTCTTCTCCTAATTTAGGCTGTGGCCTTACGATCCGTTGCGCACTCCTTAGTCGGACCATCTTTTCTTTGGTCTTCGGACCAAATTCCGCCGTCCTTTCGGATTATAAACCAAAATTTGTTTTCGTATCCTGTTCTTATGCATCTTTCAACATGGTCTGCTTTAACATGGTCTGGATTCAAAAACAATTGCAGAAAAACTGTAACATGCATAGCCTTTTTTGTTATAAGCACCATTGTACAGAGGTATGCAAAAAAAACCACTCCATCTTATAAAACAATGGAAAAGCGCCATTTTTTTTTCTAAAAGGTGTAGTGCTTGCTCCATGTGCCAACAGATTTCATTCTTGCAATTCAAAACCGAGAGACGTTCGGCCTGTTGTTTTGATAGGTCCAAGTCACGCACAAAATCATTTAATTCATTTTGGTAGATAAGATGGACTTCGCTGAATATTTGAGTCCTGTAAACGGAATCACAGTTGTTCGCAGAAGGATCTACATTGTCATCAGTTTGTGTATCATCACTGTCACTAAAATCTGACAAGTAATACTATCCTTCTCCATAAGGAACCAGTATAAAAACAGATGGGCCATTCGAGTATTCAATTGTATGTTTTTTTTGTTTTTTGTTAATGTTCCTCTGTGTTCAAAAGACAAAAGTAGCAATCATCAAAATCATTGCTAGACGCTCACATCACACCATACAGACAAATAAGTGGCAAAGGGAACAATGACTAACCTCATAAGAAAATTCCAAAGAGAATATTCCTCAAGGAAAACAATATTACTTGCCGCTACTTGCAGTCGAAACATCTCGTGTGTACATTAATTTGGGCCATGGCTCCACATCCCAGAAAAAGAATTCAATTTGATTCGATTGACACCGGTCGCGAAAGTTTGATTCTTTCCATACATCTATCTATAACTTTTCTCTGTTATCGACCTATGTCAGCCTGCGTGTGCGAGTGTATGTCAGCATGTTCGCCAATAGAAAGTGTCGCCAGTACACAGATCGTCAAAGTGAAGAGAACCATTTGTTATTCGTGGCACACAATTTGTGTGTCGTTTGCTTTAATTTAAATCTCATTAATCACTTTCCGGAACCGTCTGTGTACAAGTACTCCACGTGTCTGTTTGTGTGTGTCCGATTTTCTTTCTTTGTCCAACGTGGGTGCTCTTTGAGTAGCGTGGGTTTCGATTATATAACTGTTACCCAAGATTTTTGCCACAGTCCTTGGACTTGTTCCTTGGACTAATATGTTGTTATATGTTATTATTATGGCTATTAGTGTATTGTTAATCCTTGCTATTGTTTTTCCTCTTCTTCTTCTTTTGCTCTTGATTTACGAAAATGTCTTGTTATAACCAACTCGATGCAGCCTTGCCAGCTGATTCAGGGTCGTCCAATTGTTCCAGTTTAATCATCATCATCTTCTTCTTCTTCTTCTTCTTCTTCTTCTTCTTCTTCTTCTTCTTCTTCTTCTTCTTCTTCTACTTCTACTTCTTCTTCTATGGCGTCACAGTTCGAAGTCGAACCTTAGCTTCCATAATCATCCCCCTCCATTTTTCTCTGTCCTTGGCGATTTATGTCTATCCTTTTATTTTAAGTAAAGTACCAGCATCCCTCACCACTGCGCCAGTCCAGGGGTGCTTGGGTCTTCCGACGGGCCTTCTACCCTCGATTTGACTAAACACCTTCCTAGGTATTCGTTTGCCTTCCATCCTAATGATGTCTCCTGCCCATTGCAATCTATGCAGTCGGATGGTGGTGGCCAGATCATTGTCTTTATATAGCTTGTATAGTTCCTCATTGTGACGCATTCTCCATATCCCATTCCCTTGGATTGGTCCATATATTCTTCTCAAAATTCTCCTTTCAGAGGTATTGACTATGTTAGCAGCTTGTTTGTTCAGAGTCCAAGTATAGCTGCCACATGTTAGCAGTTTAATCCCAAACCCAAATGCTTTCCACTTCACTGCACACAAATCTATCGACTCCACTCGATTTCACAAACTGCAGTGAGTTTCACACACACACATCCGTGCGCGTACAGCTCTCTCTCCCCCTCCCCCTCACTCTCTCACTCTCTCTCTCCCTTTCTAATATTTAATTCGTATTCTTAAGTGACGCATGTAACAACATGGACGGAGTACTGAGTAGTGAAGGAGGCAACGTTCTTAAGAGTTATACAAATTTCACCTTTAGCAAGACGACAGACATCATGAGGCTGCAAATGTAGATGCACCAATAAGACCCGTACGGCAAAAAATGTACCATGAGACTCCGAAACAGTGACCGTCGTAGACCAAAAATTCACAGCCATCGTCTGAGTGCCCCGAATATCCCGAATATTGTTTTCTACTATGTATAAAGAGGACAGCAAATGACGATTCCAACGAACGAAACAGCGCACTTATAATCGACAAACTCGACGAACACATATTTCCAGTAGAAATACAAAATGAAAGTAAAAGAGTAAGAGGAGAATAATATAACTTTAAAAAGCATTACAAAATCAACAAAAATAAAAAGCAATAAAACATTGAAATTAATAAAAATGCCTTGAGTCCGGGTACCGTTTAACAGGCCATAAGCGCATTCAATGTCATTAAAAGGGAACAGGATTTACCCCGATCCAATCGATAAATCACCCTCTTTCGAAAATTAATTATCTATTGTTCTGATTGGACTAAGTATCGCGAAACGTGGCAACTATTTAAAATAGTGGTTTGTAATTTTTGGTTTGTTTCTCTCTTATTCTAACTTCCTCCTTCTCGTACACATATGCACACGCGCGGGCGCACGATAATTAATTCACCACATTAATCATGTAACATTCAATAACCATCGAAACCTTCACACATCGGTAAATCATTATCTCCAATTAATTATGGAATACAAAACACATGGCAAATCAATTGACAAGCGCTATACAAAGAGGTATTTATTATTATTATTATTATTATTATTATTATTATTATTATTATTTGTCAGGTCACAGGTTTGTTGTTCTATTGCATTATTCTACACACGCCTTACTCCAATATTTATGAAGCGTCGTGGTGGTGTCGTAAACAACAACACGGCCTGTATGATTTGTGTGTTTTAGCTGCGTATGTAAATGCTGTGTATATGTCCGCAGGCTCGAGGTACAAAGACAGATGAAACGCGTATAAATCCTTGTCACACGTCGCGTTTAGTACTGGAAAACGTTATTTATTGTTTGTTTAAAGTGTAAAATTCGATAATTTCAAATTTAAAGTACCGTATGTCTCTGTTGTATACACACAAACGACCACCAACGATTCAACGTACGTTTGTCAGAAACGATTGCATACGAAACTAACGCAATGACACAGAGGCCTAATGAGTCGTTCGTTATTTTTCTTCTTCTTCTTCTTCTTCTTCTTCTTCTTCTTCTTCTTCTTCTTCTTCTTCTTCCTCCTCCTCCTCCTCCTCCTCCTCATCCTCCTCCTCCTCCTCCTCCTCTTCTTCTTCTTCTTCTTCTTCTTCGTCTTCTCTTTTTTTTTACTGTTCCACATAGAAGTTAGCCTCTCTCGGTCTGCGTATAAAAAATCTCTTGTCTGTATTTGATTACTATATGAAGTCTTTTATCTTTAGTTCTTCTTGACGCCTGCTCTGGATTATTATTTATTTTTTTTTTTTGCAGGCCATCTACATACAGAAAGCGTGCTGTAATCGCACAGACGTGTATGTGTGTGTGAAACTGACCGCGAGAGCAGCCGATAGGTTTGTATGGGCAACAGGGCCGGATGTAGAGTTACTGGGCCCCTAGGGTGAACATGTGGTGCGGGCCCCCACCAACTACCCGGGAGGGGTCTGAGGGATATGGAATACCCTGCAATAAAACAGGGGTTCCTGAGGATCCCTCGACCTGAAAATTTAAGAAAACGCATCTTCCAGAACTCCAAATAAACTCATTGTTAAATGTACAAATTAAGTTGGGATACACTGTTTTTTTTTTTCGTAAATTTTCAATACTATGTTAAACAATTTAACGGCTTCAAGGTATCTCAATTTCATTGTGGAATCTTTGAAAATAATAATAAAATATTGCATTCGTTGTTGTATTACACTCAAAAGACCATAAACAGAATATAAATGTAGGAAAAATTAAAATACCCGATTTTTCAAAGGAAAGTAACACAATTTCATTGTAATTATTACAAATTAAGTATATTTTTAAAAAGAACAAACATATTAGGGTATATTTACATTGTACAAATCTGTAAGTAAATCATAATTTTTCTGCATCATAAAAAGATTGTAGTATACTACTTTCGTTAGGATTTGGTTTGATTTATTGGCACTCGCCTACACTTCATATTAACAAATTTATTTATGACGTCTTCATAAGATAACTGTTTCAAAATATCACTCTCTAGCCTCATAAGAGATAAAAAGTTTAGCCTATCTTTTGACATGGTTGTCTGGAGCATATTTTTAATAAGTTTCAACTTCGAACCAATACTGTTGACGACATCAACACTGAAATAAGAAGAAGAATATATCTCGCAAATAAAACATATTATGGATTAAAAAAGCACCTGACATCTAGCTTCATCTCAAGATGCACGAAATGCAAAAATCTACAAAACACTTATCAGGCCAGTGGTGACATATGATTCAGAAACCTGGAGAATGACAACAAATAGCGAGAGACTTCTAGGTTGCTGTGAAAGACGGATTCTAAGAACAATATTTAGAGGAGTACAAGACAACGGAATGTGGCGCAGGCGCTATAATTATGAACTATACCATCTTTACAAAGAGACGGGCATTGTCAGAATAATCAAAATACACAGGCTAAAGTGGGTTGGACACATGGAGAGAATGGGGGAAGGACAGCCTACGAAACATATTTTCTACCAGAAACCAATTAGTAGGCCTAGTAGAAAATGGGGAAGACCCCGAAGTAGATTCAAAGACCAGATAGAGGAGGACCTGGGAAAGCTGAACATAAGAAAGTGGAAAGCCAGGCCATGCAATAGGGAGGAATGGAATCGACTCTTGGAGCAGGCCAAGACCCACCAAGGGTTGTAGAGCCACGGTTGATGATGATGATGATGATAATGATGACAAATACTGTTGGTAACCATAATTGACAAATAAGTTGCATTCGAAATGCCCCTTCCACGTTAGGAAAACTCTCCTGGACGTTCGTTTCTAGAAGGTGTTTGTACATCGACACCGCTCGACAGTTTTCTCCTTCTTATAACACCACCTTTTCCTCTAATAACTTCTACGAACTAAACAATTTTTATGTAAGTTAACTGTTCTAATTTTTCTTTTTGTTTGTGGTGCAGGCTCTTAGGCTGCAGCCTATGTCGTCTAAGCTTTAACCCAGCACTGTGTGTGTGTGTGATCAATCGACGGGCGCCCGACGATTGTATAGGCCTACTGTCCGTTGTAATTTATACTCGGAATCTTCTTCTTCTTCTTCTTCTTCTTCTTCTTCTTCTTCTTCTTCTTCTTCTTCTTCTTCTTCTTCTTCTTCTTCTTCTTCTTCTTCTTCATCCAAATCATCATCATCATCTTCTTCATGTTCTTCTTCTTCTTCTTCTTCTTCTTCTTCTTCTTCTTCTTCTTCTTCTATGGGGTTACAGTTCGGAGTCGAACCTTAGTCTCCATAACCATCCGCCTTCATTTTTCCCTGTCCTTGGCGATCAATGTCCAACGTTTTATTTTAAGCAAAGCATCAGCATCCCTCCCCACTGCGTCAATCCAGCGACGCTTGGGTCTTCCGACAGGCCTACCCTCGATCTGACTAAACAGTACCTTCCTAGGAGTTCGGTTGCCTTCCATACTAGTGATGTGTCCTGACCATTGCAATCTATGCAGTCGGATGGTGGTGTGGCCAGATCATTGTCTTTATATAGCTTGTATAGCTCCTCATTGTTACGCATTCTCCATATCCCATTGACTTGGATTGGTCCATATATTCTCCTCAGAATTTTCCTTTCAAAGCTATTGACTATGTTAGCGGCTCGTTTGTTCAGAGTCCAAGTCTCGCTGCCATATGTTGTCACCGCTCTAATCATAACTTTATATAATGTGACCTTGGACTGACACTCAGAATGTTCAATAATCAGTAAATTATCCGCGAATAAAAAGAATTTATTGTTGTAATTTATGAACAGAAATGAATGGGAATGTAGGTACAAAGAAAACCCTAAGTGGGGATAGCTTCCAATTAATTCTAAGAATTGAGAATGAAAGAATAATTAAAAGAAGAATAAGAAGCGTACAAACCAAGTAGAATTTTTCATTCAACAGCACTTCTGTGTAAAGAGCAGAAAAAACAAAAAGAGAGCGAGGAAGGGAGAGAAAGAGAGAGATAGAAAAGGAGGAGAATGTACAAAGAGACCTCTAAGGAGGAGTAGCTTCCAATTAATTAATTATAAGTATAACACTACCGACTCGGAACACAAAGCTTTATTGGTAAAACTTTGAACCAGTTTTCGCTTATTATAAGCTTCGTCATAGGCTGCCACACAAAAGGCCGAAAACTAGACACTCTTGAACAACTAGAAATATACAAACACACAAAAACGACATCCTAAACGAACAGACACATTCCAAATCATACATATTATTCGAACATATCACACCCCACACACACACACACACACACACACACACACACACACACACACACACACACACACACATACACACACACACATCGATCTTTCAAAAGACGGCGCCGTCGCCAAGAGCAAGACGGACACCACTCTTAGTGGCAGTCTCTGACAAAGCTTATAATAAGCGAAAACTGGTTCAGGCTATAAGGTAAAAATTTTACATTTTTACCAATATAAAATGTTGTGTTCCGAGTCAGTAGTATTATATTATACTTATAATTAGTTAATCAACGGACACGTCATGGACAACAAAATCTAAGAATCCAATTAATTCTAAGAATTGAGAATGAAAGAAGAATAAGAAGGCACAAACCAAGTGGAATTTTTCATTCAACAGCACTTCTGTGTAAAGAGTAGAAAAAACAGAAAGAGAGCGACGGAATGGGACAAAGACAGAGTGAGGGGGAGAAAGAGTGCATAGTTTTTTGTTAGCGGCCACACGCGGACATTGTAGCAAACAACCAGTATGACACATACAGAAGAGCAATAAAGCAAGCAAGCGATTGGAAATGAAATCATAAAGAGAAATCAGCGTGGAACCGTTTGACAGCTGTCGTAATGGAGTCATTGTTGTTCTGTCTCTCCAGCCCACGCTAAATACCAGTAAGTGTTTGGACAGCGACACTTTGCCGTTGTAAATTACCGTGAGGGTAGGGTCGGGTCGACGCCATTTTGTTCTGTTGCTGTATAGCTCAAGAAACGGAATCATTGTTGTGCGTATACTACTTCGCCGAATGTCCCATTGTCACGCTTCCAACAAACAAATAAACGACACACAAAACCATTCATCAATTCTCTTTCTCTTTCTCTCTCTATTGACAAAACAAAGTTTTAGAAATGTGCTTCGGTCATCGTCGTTTTTACGACTTGTGGCACACGGTCAGCGTACGTACGTGATTATTAGATTCGTATTATTGTTTAGTCGGCTTTCTCCGATTCTCGTTACTGTGTTTTGAGCATAAACCACGTAGAAGAGAAATAAAGGCACCATTGTAAACGAACTCAAGAAGGCATTGTTGTCTGAAAGATTTATGATTTCTTCTTACTCAGCGTCTGGCCTACGCGTGGCTACAAACTGGCCACGGCATCGACGCCTGTATATGTAATTGTACAGGCTGATTGAATTATTTTAAAGCGCTCAACCAGTTCTTTACGTAATTGCATTCTCTGTAGTTACATGGCTAATGAGCAATTTTTAAATATTTCTGACTTAGCGTTTCTCGTTACCATCAATTATAAATACAATGAAATCTCGATAACAATATTGTACCACAAAAAAATGAAATAATTTATTTCAGTACTAGCATTACTAGTAAACGAGATAGTTAAGATACACCAAGCGACGGATTCTAATGTTCTCTTTGAAAATCAACTACAATATACAGCGATCATCATCTGAGAAAACGATACAATCGAACTGACGCTGCTAAAAATGCTTCTGACAGTAGCCTATCTTGTCATTAAATAGCTTACAACTAGGCTCGGCATACGTCCAGGTTTGACCGGGATAGTCCCGGTTTCAGAGTGCAGTCCCGGCGTCCCGCCCGGTTGCCGAAATGTCCCGGTCGGTGCATTTGGTTCCTAGAAAAAATAATGGGCGAGAGAGTGTTCTCATTAATGAACAACGCCTGGGCAGATAACAGAGGTTTAATGCAGCAGTCAACAGTGCGTGCGTTGATGCTGTGTAAACTAAATTTTAGACTTAGTTGTAGTAATGAATTTTTTGACAAAATAAAAAAAGAACATATTGAGAAAGGTGCATTCAAGTGAAAAATATGACTGGTTTGAAAAACAAGTTTAAGTTACACACTTCTTACAAATTCTTAATGTAATGAGTAATTTTTTGATTGAACACAATTTAAAGGAACTACTGCACATAAGTTTGTAAAAAATATTTTCTTTTATTTACACTTTATTATGTATTAAGTATTCTATTTATACATTATATGTAACACCCAATAAAATAAAAATAGCAATTAGCAATTTAATAAACTCTACATCTTATGTTTATATTTTAATTCCAGCCTCCCTTCTCAACCCCCCCCGCACTAAACAGGTGTCTCGGTTGGTCAACAAAAGCCTACTTATAACTGTTCTTGACTACGGTTAAATCATTAGATATCAACGGAATTAGTGCCGAGACCGGTGGCGTAACTGGAGAGAGGTCAGCGGGATCAATACCCACCAGAGCTATTAAAAATTTAAGCAAAATTCCGTAATCACTTAACGTAGACCGTTTTCTAACCCAGATGTTAAAATAAGAAACTAATAAAAATAAAAATTTTATTATAGAAACTAATATTTAGCTTTAATATTTAGAAATTAATAAAACAGAGTTTTCTTAATAATGACAATCACTCAACATCTAGTAAATAACGTACGCTATTGCAGTCTTAAAACAAACAATTACGCACGCACAAAAAAAACGAGGGCTGAGTCTATTATATAGACTAGTAATTATATATAGTTCAATATCATAGATCAGCGAGGAACAATACTAAATAAGACAAGCCAAATATTTGATTACGCTGACGATGTTATAATAATAGCCAGGCTAGAGACAACGGCTAGTTGAAGTATACAAAGAGCTGAATCAAAAAACCGCTGAAATAGTCCTCAGTGTAAAGGAATCAGCAAAACCAAATGCATGGATGATTTCTGCATCAGAAAGGAGAAGAAATCTATATAATTTATGAATAGAGGATAATTCATTTGATGCAGTTAATAAGTTCAGATATGTGGGTAACATCATAGATAATGAAGGGTCTACATAAAAACGACAATAGACGACAGGATACAAATAGGAAATAGGGCATATTATGCCTATAGCAGACTACTGAGAAGCAAACTCATTAGTCGTAACACAGAAATAAAAATATATAAGACATTTGCCAGACCGGTTGTTGCTTATGAAGGCGACACTCATAAAAAAGGAACAAGAAACAATAAGGAGGTTTGAAGGGAAGATCTTAAGAAGTGTTTATGGCCCGGTTCAAGAAGATGACGAATGTAGAATAGATGAAGAATAACCAGGAGACAGATAAGCTATAGAATCATGAGGACATTGTAAGATTCATAAAGGCTCAACGAATACAATGGTTAGGTCACCTAGAGCGGACGGATGATCGTATTGCAAAGAAAATCCTAAGGGCGCAGGTCTATAAAAGCAGAAAGAGGGTCCGACCTAGGATAAGATGGTCGGATGATGTGCTAGAAGATCTCAGAAGAACGGATGCGAGGGGTTACACTGAGGTGGCAATGGACAGGAGACTTTGGAGAAGATTGGTGTTGGAAGATTTTGGTTCGGCTCTTGTTGGGCTGTTGTCCTGAAGAAGAAGATCTGTATTTTTACACATGCAGCCAACAAACGTTGGCTATAGCGCTCGTCGCAACTTAAAGAAAAGTTTATACAATTAATAAATTAATCTGTCAACAAACCCGGCACATGTTTGTGATTAGCTATTGAATCACGAAGACACTGTAAGATTCATAAAGGTTCAACTACTTACGGGGTCAAGTGTCCACCGTTTTGTTTCTGGTTACAACACTGTGCGATCTAAACGAATTCAGTTACGGTGGGACATAGAATATACATGACATCCAAACGCATTATTTCTCTTTGTATAGTCGGGTACAACACCGCGGCCTTTCAGACTCGCAATTTCCCAGACACGCCACCAGGACGGTATCGCGCGTAACCGCTGCACTAGGTAGGCGGCGGGTATTGGAGCCGCGGTCTGATATATAATTAGAAACAGTTGCGATGAAATTCAATAAAACCGCCTCCACCAACAGCTGTGTCGCGTAATGAAATAGTACTCGGCTGTTGCTGCTGCTAATTAACCGAGACAAATAAAACGTTTAATTGCAACTGAATTATTGTCACCACGTGTAGTTACCATTAATTAGGTTGGCTTATTATCTAATCGTGTGTGGCCGCCGTATTCACACTGCCAGCCGGTGACTGGTTGTAACCGTCATCAGGTACCCACCGCAGTTAATTTCTGAATGACAACAACGTTCCCTAACACTAACAACCTGCGGCCGTATTCAGGTGACTTAATAAATTTAAGTAGTAGAACAAACTACATATAAAAAAAACGGTTAACACCGTCAATAATTTCTAAATAACAACAACGTTTCGACCGAAAACAAGCTGCGGTCGTCTTCAGGTGACTTAATAAAATTAAATAGTAAAACAAACTACCTATTAAAAAAAAGTTGTCTTCAAAACAGTTGACACCGTTAATAATTTCTACGTAACAACAACGGTTTGACCACTCACAAGCTGCGGTCATCTTCACGTGACTTAATAAAATAAAGTATTAGAACAAACCACCTATCAAATTTAACAAAATTGTCGTCAAAACAATTAACACAAAACAGTGAAAGTGATAAATTACAAATTTATATTTAAGATGTTATTTTTTTCTCTTATTTAGAAAATGTTAGGTGTTCCCATCATCAGCCTGCCTAATTTTGAATCTTGTGGAGTACCTGTGTGCTGGTTGGCTGTTGTTATGGTTTCCCATTGGTTTTTTGTTTTTTAAATTGTTATTATTGTGTGTGACTGTGGTGTATATATTAGTACTTTGTGTATTTTCGATGTTGAGTGCTTTTAAAATTGTATCATGTCGTGTTGTATTGGTTTGTATTTGTTCAGGTATTAGTTTGTTTTGTGTTTGTACATTTGTAAATTTTCCCAAATGTTCATTATGGTGCCTTTGTGTGGTACTTAATTTGGCCACACATGCAATAAACACTGGACATGAATTCCCAGACATAACGAACATGACACTAATAAAACACATACCACACAAAGGCACCATAATGAACATTTGGGAAAATTTACAAATGTACAAACACAAAACAAACTAATACCTGAACAAATAGGCTAAAAATCAATACAAAACATGATACAATTTTCAAAGCAATCAACATCAAAAATAGACAAAATACTAATATATACACCACAATCACACACAATAATAATAATTTTTAAAAAAACAAAAACCAATGGGAAGCCATAACAACAACCAACCAGCACACAGGTACTCCACAAGTGCAGTTAAGTTATTTTGAACCACAAAACCGTTGTCCATGAGAAATTATTTTTGTAGTTTCAAGGCATGTGTTAGATGTGAAACATCCATGTCCGGTACAAATATAAGTTACTCGTAGGCTATACCTATTATCTAGACACATGTACAAATGTTGGAAATGGCGTGTCTAACCGTCAAACGCAGCCGTTTTGATAGCAGAGTTTCTCAGTACCAATAAATACGTTATGTACACAGAAGTTACGGAGAAGTCAGAGCTATTGTGTAGACGTATGCCGTACTACCGATTTGCGCACTACAAAAGCAACGCTCTGCTACAGCTGGTGTCGAGCTCGGTTTAATAATCCGGCTCCGACTGCTAGACCTATAAATACAGCCCGCGGTACAAGAAGAAGTCTGTAAATTTTTAATAATAAAGTTTCTTCGCGAGCCCCCACGGGGTTCTCAGAAATCCTTATTTGCTTGAAGTCCGCCCACAGCCTTACTTATCTGCGCACCGCGCACTACTGTTTAGCTTCATGAACGTTTTGTCAGTACCGCGGCTTCGATTCTGTTCATTAACAACGGGTGCTGTTTCCACCAGTCTGTCAAAAGCTGACTAGAACAGATTTCGGAACAACTAGATTATAATTTCAAATATATTTGTCACAGTTTGTTTAAAGATATTTTAATTTCTCAAACAATAACGCGCTTCTTTTATTCGATAACGTGTCAACAAAAATATTGTGAGTAATTTTTAAATACCGTAATTTTGTTCAGAAATTAATAAACTTACAGTACGTTTGCGGCTTGCATAGTTTTTAGTACAACACATTCATTATGAAACTAATATGATGTTACGAGGATCACATCCTCGCTCTATAATACTTGTTGGTAATGTTAATAATGGCTTCATGAGAGCAAACCCCGGCAAAGATAAATACTTTAACCAGATTTATCCTTTATTTTGCCTGAAACTATCGATATACGTACTCGATGAGTTCATACAGGGCAAAGACTCGAACACGCGTCCACTCAATAAAACCTTATTAACTAGAGAGAATGCTGATGTCGGGCGTGGGCGGATAATCGGTTCTCCACGTCCCCTTGTGTACACTGTACGCTTGCGCGCGCGAGTGCACGTGGATGTTTTTTAGTATTTTATTTTCAAGTTGTTGCGTTTCAATATACTGTGATACCGCATACCACGGTATTCTCACTGACCACATATTTGTTATATAGGCCTACAATATATATACATATATCAAAATTATATTTTCTTCTTCTTCTTCCATCAGGTACTAGACGAATCGCCTGTTCTGGTCCGAAGGAATATACCCACTTTACCAACGCTTCCTGAGTCTACCTATACCTCGTTGTCCAACAGGCTTGCATTGCCAAACTTACTTAGGCAACCAGCCATCTGTCATCCTAGTTGGGCAATCCATCTCTCTTTTCCTAGATGGATTACCTTCTATCGGGAGGCATGAGACTAGAATGAATGTTGGATCCCTCCCATTTTCCTCAGGATAAATCAGAAAATCAGGATTCTTGCCATTATAACGTGTCGGCTACGTTATAATTCAGTGAACCCGTGATAATTGACTCTAGCCAATTATACAGGCTGCCTACGTTGTAATAAACTGAAAAATCAAACACAACACTAAGAATAATTATAATTACTCTAATTACAGGAAACAAGGGGAGGGAATTTAGCTGATTTATGCACTCACTTTAGTATGTAACAAGATGACATCTCTTTATTAACATATGATATGTAACACATTACATATAAAATCTTACTCATACAGAAATAGTAAAGGGGTTTTCTGTCAAAACAAATGATCACACAGATCATGTATTTTACCTCGGATCCGAGTCTCTTTTAATCTAGTTAAGAAGTTTCAAATTTACTTTACTTATTAAGAAGGTTGCATTGTTACTTAAACACCATTTGAAGAATGGTTTTATTTAGTTAAGCGATTCAAAGTTATATCTCAAGAGTAATGTTACAACGTATGATTTCAGAAATTACTGGTTACATCATTCTAAAACTTAATGCTTAGAGATTGTCTTTTAAAGTCTTTGGCATTTATAAATACTTATATTTTAAATATACATAATTCACGGAAGACGAGCTTCCGAGTCACCTCTAAGATAAGATTTATCTGTCCATGTCCTGGCGTGTGAATCTTCGGTACTCTCTTAGTCGAGGTTTGTCATCGGGGTAGTGTTTCCAGTGGATGTCCTCTGAGTGAATTAATGAGGAGATGGATGTTATGTAGCGTGAAGTCGTCCTGATCCTCGGCGGTAATGGTAAGTGTTGTTTAGGTCTTAGTCGTCACTATCCACATTTATGCACATCACATATTTAATGGCACCGTAGTACTGGAGTTTGCATCTTCTTTTCACATTATGTCGGAATTACTTTACTCGAACCATATTTGATCGTTAGTTTTAATTAACATGAGGTGTCACCTTATACACTAGTTTTCCTTTTTCACATCTTTGTTTAACAAATTACTCACTACATCTTAGTGATTTATAACTAGCTCTCCACGCTTTTAGTGGAAGCTAACACTCAATTAAAAATAAAATAAACATTTTGTGAAGAGCCCTCGCTTGGAGATGTTTACAGTTTGAAAGCCGCATCATAAGTCCTGCATTGTTACAACAGGAAAATTGCAACGACGCGGAGTGAGTACTCCGCCATAATATAGTTCCAACTCTTTATTAATAATACAGTCTTACCGTTTGACAGAATAAACTATGGAGACTTATCTTGTCTACAGGAATTATTACAACTACTACTTGTGACTTTAAATTATTAATTATTTACATTATGATTTACAGGTATTTCTTATTTAATGCCGGGTCGGTATGCAAGTTGGATCCGGAATACACAGGTCATAGCATGATAAATTTACTAAAGGGTTAACAGTATTATTTTTAACTTTTACTTTCACAGTTTTAATTACTTATTTTAGTTAGATTTTCTTAATTTATTCTCATTACTATTATGAGTTAGTTCAGGGGTATTTGGTTTAATAGTGCGATTTAATGTTTTTTCTAACTTCCCGTTTTATATTTTTATTATTAATTTTTTTTAATTAATTTACAATTTAAATCGTCACACCATATAATTTAAAAAAATACATTTTATAAATCTTTTGCGTCTTATAGTGTTTTACTACTCTAACGTGAAGTATAAGAGTTGACAAAATATTGAAAAAGCGTTGATTTAGAAATATTCTACCTTCGTTGTTATTCTAATTCTTCTTCTTTAGCACTATAACCCAACGTGAGCCCTGGCTTCCAACACTAATCTTCTCCAACGTCTTCTATCAGTTGCCATCTTAGTGTCATCCCTCACATCCATTCTTCTGCGATCTTCTATAACATCATCCAACTATCTTATCCTAGGCCGGTACATCTTTCTCCTTTAATAGACTTTGGTTCTTTGGTTAAGTTGATCATACATCCGCTCTAGGTAGGGTTGCCAACTTTTTTTGAGGAAAATAACGTAACTTGTCTGTTGGAAGAGGAAAAAAAAAGTATTTGTAAGAAAAAAAAAGTATTATTTAAATTTAAGTTTTTATTGCCGTAAATACATATTTTTTGTGCTTTTAGCACAAGCTAACAATTTTTGGTTATCTTTGAGAGTTTGATAGCTAGTATTACAATCTAAATCTAGATTTAAATAAATAAATAACTCATTTTTTATTAAATTTATGGACGCTCTGTTTCTCTCTTCTCGCCACTTTACATTCATCACCGAGAAGACTCTTTCAGTGAAAGCTGAGGTTGCGGGAACAGAGAGCAGATAAGAAATACTTTTTTTTATATTTGGTAAGTTATCACACGCATTCTTAAGTATATATTGCCACTTTTCAGCAGTATTATTTTCTGAAAATTCTTTGTCATTTTTTGTTGATTGTCTTTGGATTTCTTTAAGTCTTATTGACTCGGAATATAAATCATCCATTTTAATATTTAATCTTTTTTACAACAACGTATAAATAATGATGGGTACCCATAATGATCTAGAAAGGAAACCGATATGGACTGCCATCTGCCGTTTCGTTCAATAATAAATAATCATTGTTAATCGTGTGTGTTCCGTTCTGTTTTAACTTAGGCATCGATAAATCGTTCGGAAATTACGTATGAGAGTGTTTCGTTTCGTGCATTACAGTAAAGACTCAAAATAAAGTATTTTTGCATTCTTTATTTTTATGCAAAAGTATAAAGTATATTCACCAAAAATAAAGTAGGATACTTTATTATAAAGTATGGTTGGCAACCCTAGCTCTAGGTGACCTAGCCATTGTATTCGTTGAGCCTTTACGAATGTTACAATCTCCTCATGCTTCAATGGCTCATCTATCTTCTGATTACTTCTTTTTCTCCATTCATCATCTACTTTAACCGGGGCATATACAGGTCTTGCAATCTTTCTTTCAAACCTTCTTTATGTTTCTTGTTCCTTTTTAGTTAATGTCCACATTTCGCGTCGTCTGATTAGTGTCTTACATATTTTTATTTTTGTGTTAAGATTAATGCCTACGTACATAAGTGTATGTGCGCACACATACAGTATGTAAATTATATGTATGATATTAATTCTTCTTGATACAATAAAGATAATTTTATAAAGAATATGCTGACCGCATTATCGTTTGCTGAATACTCCTGTGTAGGCCTACTCGTTTGTCTCCCGTTTGTATATGTACTTCTAAGCTCGCTCACACAGAGATACACACACAGAGAACAACAATTTATAATTGATACGTCTCTTGGCAATTACGTATTAATTCGAAAAATCGTCATAAGTACGCCTTTGCTTGCATGCTTGCTTGTACGCTCGATAGTAATTGGCCATTATACTGAGCGAGCGAGCGAAGGATCGGATACCAACGGCCACTCAATAACCTATTAATAATATGTAACATAATATAATGAATTTGTCCGGGGGCGTTGTTGCTGTTGTTGTGAGCCTTGAACCAACACAACGACGGCGACGGCGACGACGACGACGACGACGATGCCAATCGAGATTGGCGAGCGCGCGCGCGCACACACACACACACACACACACAGATACTACCTTAAGTAGCGTTGTAGTGGTTGTGGTAGTCTTGTTAAATACATAGAGACAGCAGAAGCAGGCAAATAGCAATATACACTTTGTCTATTGCTTGCTAGATAAGAGAAGTTATTTTCTCACCAACGACCATCTCACTCGCTCACTCACTCTCTCTCTATCTCTCTCTCTATCTCTCTCTCTCTCTCTCTCTCTCTCTCTCTCTCTCGTTACATTATATCGCAAGCGACGCAGTTGCTGTCTTGTTCTGTTTATTAGTGCTGTTATTTATCGAGCTCTATTTACATGATCGTCGTGTATCGAATATTAATCGATTTGCGTAAAGCGTACGATACCTTCACATGATCAAACCACTGACCCGTCATGATGTGACAACTTGGTGTTAGCGTTGTCTAGACTACACAGCAATTTATGTAACTTGTGCCAGTAGTGATGTTACAGTTGGGAATAAGATTTGGAAATAACAAAAGGTTTAAGACAAGGGTGTCCCGTACCATCATCTTCTTCTTCTTTTCTTCTTCTTCTTCTTCTTCTTCCTCTTCTTCTTCAGCACTACAGCCCAACGTGAGTCCTGGCTTCCAACACCAATCTTCTCCAATTCTCCTGTCAATTGCCATCTCAGTGTAACACATCCATTTTTCTTAGATCTTCCAGCACATAATCCAACCATCCTATCCTAGGTCGGCCCCTCTTTCTGCCTTTATACACCTGTGCCCTCTCAGGATTTTCTCTGGCATACGATGATCATCCATCGGCTCTAGGTGACCTAGGCATTGTACTCGTTGACGAATCGTAGTGTCCTCACGCTTCAGTAGCTCATCTGTCCCCTGATTATTTCTTATTCTCCATTCGACATCATCTTTAACCGGATCATAAACACGTCTTATGATCTTTCTGTCAAACCTTCTTTAGTGTTTCTTGTTCTTTTTTGTCACTGTCCATATCTCACATCCGTAAGGGTTCGTAGCATCTACTTGGTAGCAGATTTATACTAATAAGACTCCCTGAGCCGCAGAATTCGCTCACTATATTCAGCGAAGTGCAGATCTATTATTTCATAAATTTAGATATAAGATAATTCTTCAATTATTGGAAAAAACGCAAAAAAAAATTGGAAAAAGAGATCCAAAAATTTTGAAATTTCTAAAACTTAACACTACATTCACATTTTAATTAAAAGACGTTTTTTTTGTATTATTATTTATCAGGTCGCTCCAACAGCATCGGTCACTAGCGACCACAAAAATTATAATAACGAATTTATAAATCATACAAAATGCTCATATAGAGGCAGTAAAATTACATATTAAACTAAAAGTTCTTAAGCAACGATAAAAATTGAAACAAATAGTAACATCTTGGCGGGTGGCGACTTAAAACATTCACCTTTCTAGTGTTACAGAAGTTTTAAATTAAGATATTTTTTAAAGTCATTGTGAGATATTTAATGAGCGTGATATTGTCGGAATTTTAGGAACATGGCAGGGAAATAAACTCTCCGAGAACTGCAGATTTATAAACAGACAACAAATATTATTCAAATTAAATAATATTATTTAAAAATGAGATGTAAACCCATTACGAACGTGGAAAATCAACTGTAAAGAAATGGGGGTAGACCTTGGAGGAGGGCGTTTGTACTGTGCCGTGACTAGTTACGGCGACTCACGAATTTTGGTTATATCGAATCTGAGCGATGGATCCTTTCATTTGTGTAGTTCGCGCTATCGTGGACACTCTCGCCATCTATGAGGCTTTAATTCTGGATGTGTTTTTTTTTACTTCACTGTACACCTGGAATATAATATGCAGGTTTCTGCAGTCATTGCAAATTCTTGAACGCAAGTTTTTTTAAAAGAAAAGTCTGGTGAACTTTACTAGTTTCTTATGTGACTAGTTTCTTAGTCGACAGTAATATCTTATGTGCAAAATTTTTTTTTTTTACCTAAAAAAAAAACTTAAGAAAATGCGTTAGGATTCAGCCGGGTGCCCATACGCCTTGTGAAGCGAAATTCAGTATTACTCAGTGTTGTTCTCAGTATTATCCAGTGTTGCTCATATAAATGTCTTGTGGTGAATTGTGAAAAGTATGTAATGTCCCGTATACGTTTTGTCTATAATCTGTGTTGAACTTATATTGTGTCTGCCTTTTATTAGTACGTATAAATTTGTTTCTGAAAAGAGCTGCAGATCACATACAATTGCCATAATAATGACTAGAACTGTAATTCTCTATCAATGTACAGTCACTGTTAAAATTCTTTTGTATATGTATATACTCATAATTCTATGCACACAACATATTACATTTTTGAGAGATATATGTACCTGATTATTTGATAGTTTTTTTAATAATGGTGCACTCTGAAATCTGCAAGCCTTTGTGCTACACAAGTTTATACAAGTTTAAGGAAAATTGAGCACATGCACTTGTGAATTCCACACAAAGTATATAATTACCTATTTTATGTTACATTATACCTTACTAATTATATGATTCTCCTTTCTAGCTTTTGATTTAGATTTCAGAGGGCGCATGTTGTTGTGTGAGATAATTGTTTAAATGGTTGTGGCTATAATAATTGTTGTTGGATAAAATTGTTCTTTAAATGGTTTATAAAATTGTTTATATTATTAAAAGTGTTTATAGTACAACCAGAGGGGGACTGAAAAGGAAAAAAAAGACTTATTGTTATTAAATGTATGGGATTTCGAATACCTCTGGATTTATTCTTTGTATTTATTAATGTTCAAATAATTAATTCCAAATAGAGAAATTCTATTTGGGTGAAGGTTAAAAGTACTGTCGAGGATTGTTGCATGTCAATGGTGATTTTGTATACCATGTAATAGATTTTAAAGATTTTACATATTTTATATAATTCTAATAGAATACTTTCAGCCTGGATACTATGAATCATTGTAAGAAAAACAATGTAATACTTTTTAGATATTTTACAGATTTTATATATTTTTAATGGAATACCTTTTAAATATTGCATTTTGTATACCAGGTAATATAGTTTGAATATTTCACATATTTATATATTCTAATAGAATACCTTCACAGCCTGAATTCTATGAAATCTCATTGTAAGAAAAACAAAATATGATAGCATCAATAAATTTTGTTATTTGCGGAATTTTAAAATTGAGGTCACCTCATTCGTCCAATTACCTAATGGTTACCCAGCATGTGGCTATTCTTCCCCTAGGAGGCCCCTCCTAGTTCAAGTGAACAAGTGAGCCGGTCATCAAGGTGAGTTGTAGTTTTTTATATTTTTTTTTAGGTTGTCAAACTTGAAAAATGTGTCAGATTTGGAACGTTGAAAATTGTGTTGTGATGTCTTTGGTGATGAGCGGCTCAGTACACTCTGCAGTTTGTGGTTATTATAAATGACAAGGAAGATCTACAATATATGGAAATTACTAGAGGCGTACAAAAAATGGGCTTAGACTTCATCATCTTCTTCAAATGATGGCATATGCAAGGCGTTGCCTGTTCCGCCTTCAAACATTCTCCAGCCACGTCTTCCTGGGTCTATCCACACACCTGTGTCCTATAGGTTTGTATTTCCAGACTTGTTTGGCCAGTCTGGAGTCTGACATTCTTTCCACCGTTGTTTGTAATCTTTCAAATTTTCATTTAAGTTAAAAAAAAACTTGTAACTTCTCTTAGGGGCTCATTTCTTTTACGATCAATTTTAGAATACCTTTTAACTCGTCTTAGGAACGCCATTTCCGAAGCCTATATTTTACTATCTTGTTTCTTGGTTGCTGTCCATAATTCACACCCATAGGACAGTACAGGTACTGCTATAAATTTGCAGAAGTTATTATTTTGTATCTCGACGTACCTTGTGTCTAAAAATACGGTTGATTGTCCCATAGATCGTTTGGAATTTAATACCTAACTTAACATCAATTTAATACTTCCTACCGTAGCCAATATCATTTCCCAAATAATTAAAGTAGCTCACCTGTTCTAGAATTCGATCGCTAATCATCTGATTATTATTTTTATTTTTATTGCCTCCTTGCCATTACATTTATTTTTGTAGTGGAGATTTTCTATTATATTTTTTGCAAATCTGATGAAGCTTAAAAACAGATTTCTGCAAATAAGATTTTTATTTTGAAGTGCGACCGAGTCGTCAGCAAACAACAGCACATTCAAATGTCTGCCTCGTGATAACTGTAACAGTACAAACTGTCCCATAACAATCAACTAGCTGAGTAACAAGAAGTGATGATAACCGGTAGTAAAGTTACTATCAGCATTCAATGACAATACAACATAACCTGACGATTTGACTGAGACATTGACAAAGACTAGTTCCCTAATAGATTAGTTAAGTGAGCATAAAAAACAAGTAAACAAAATCAAACACCATAAATAAAATAAAAGGTGAAATAACTGATATTTACAAAATGTATTAGAGTAGTGTAAACAGCACATTAGCTGAGTATTTGAAAAGTAATAACTAGCATAAGAAATAAAATGAAATATATTGTTGATAATAATAAAATATAGATGAATAATGATAAATGAACAATTAAAATAAGATTAAGAGTATAATCACAAAGTTAGATCAACCTTGAAAGAAAGGTATGCTAAGGCATAATGAATTATGATGAAAGAAAAATTAATGAAAGAACAAATTGTATATGTTCTAATTATAAATGATATAAAATGTAATCAACAATATAAAGAAATTTATGTATTTAAAAATGTTAGAAGATGGTTAATTTTGTAAAAAGATGTATTATCAGGTAAGGTGAACAAAACCTTATTATGAATTGTGTATAATAAGAGAATGACATAAGATGAGTCAAAATAAATTAATGAATAATAAATAATGTAATAAAAGATCAAATTAATGACTAGGGCCAATATGCCAAGTAACAATAATATTGTGCCATAACTAGCACATGATTTATAAGAAAATCAAAACAAATAGTAAAATGTCTGTAATAAAGTCATAAATAAAGACAAAACAATTAATGACTCACAACAACTTATGTAGAGTGCATACTCAAGGAAGTATAGTAATTATAAAAAGAAACATGAAATAATAGACAAACAAATGATGACAAATCAGATTATGAAAATAATAATAAAATATAATGAAGAGACCATACTATACAAAGTATAGGAAAATAGGAATAACAATAATGTAAAAGGTGTAATATCACCAAACAATTTCAAGTAAAATAAGTATAGGAAGTAAGGATAATTTTGAATAATTAATAATGAAAGAACGAAGCCATTAAATGATAATAATCAATTGTGTTATAAGAATTATTAATGTTCAGCTGGATACAGCAAATTTAGATAATAATAGGTTAATTTCAATAATATAATTGTGTTCAAAGTAGTAAAAAATGATTGTTTAAAAAATGTTAAAAAATACAGAAATAGAATCCGAAAATTGTAGCAGAAGACATTTGGAATAAACCAATATTTAAGATAGGCTATCATTAAGATGTAGTTTATTAATGAAAAATGTAATCAAACTGGCCGCTATTCATCTCAAAATAACCAGCAAGGAACGAGCAATGCGATGCTAGTCATAGATCAAAATTTGTAATTAGAATAAATGATAAACAAACATAAATATGATAAATTTTGTGAATTTTGGAAGGGAACGGGGTAATACTAACAATAATAATAACCCACGCTAAGAAACAATTATGTACGAGCTATTTTTAGAATGACCGCATCATGACGTCATTTTTAACCAATCAGAAAATTAGATGAGAAATTAATTGTCGCAGCCGAGCGGAATCCGAAGCGACTATATATACAGAAGTACGAAGGAACACACACACACATTTTTTGAATTCCATTCCGGAAGATACTACAAGGACTCCATACCAAAATTTTAATCAAAATATTATTAAACAACCGCAGAGAAGTTACCTACTTAGTAAAGTGCATCACGACAAGCAGTTTTCCTTTAACTAGTAGTGCGAAACCATAAGAACGAGGTTAGAAGAGTTACCTAACCAAATATTTAACCACAAGAAGTTTTAATCGTTCATTCGCGGAAAAGTGAAGTGTACGATCAGTGTATTGAGATCGTAAAGTGAATAAATAATAATTCAAAGAGATTATCAATGAGGGAGTACAGTGCCAAATATAATTACAGTGTTCAAATATTATGTCACTAGCATACGATATAATTCCGAAATAATACACTTATGTACTGAACACCAAACACTAATAAGTTACTATAAGAATTGAACATTGTCCATACTTTTTTCAAAAGGAATTATAAATTCCAATACAACAATTAACGATTTAGGCTAACCGTAGTTAACCTCAAAACTTGTAGAGGTCAGACGAACATTTCGTTAATAAGTCTGAATTTTTAAAGGTGTCTAACCTATTAAACTAAACAATAGTACAGCATCGTAACTCGAGGCATAGTTATTTTATTCTGTAGTTCCAAAGGATTTACCCTTGAGGTATAAAAAAATTTGTAAATAAATAAATACTGTAGTTAATTAGAGTCATCATTGCCAACCTTCTGGGTTAGGAGAGAATTAAGCCAGGTATATTGTAATCCATAAATCATTGTTGTGTAGAATGTATAGAGATAAAATAAGCACTCGGTGAGCAATAAAACAGTAATATATTAATTAACAAACGTTGTAAGAAATTATTGAAACAATTTTTAGTTATTTTTCTTATTTAAAAGAGTTGCAAATTCAAGGCACTCAAACAGTTAAGTTGGCGGCTTGGACGTGTGAAGCGCCAACCATTCAAATTTATAAACAATACAAAAGAAAATTAGTTAATTAAATTAATTTTTATCGTACAATCAAGGAAATAATTCAACGACATTAATTAAAGTTTATTTAATTTATTCATGGAATAAATTATTTTATGGAATAAGAACCAGAGATTCCATATGGCGCCCAAATAACACAAACTTAGCTCACTTACTTGTAAACAGTCCTGATATACTGTTTTGACGAAATTCATTGTTTTATAACATACTGAGACCATTTGAACAACCAGTACAAACAGACATAAGCTACCAGTTCTACACCAAAGGTACGTGAAAGTTATAATTACTTTATAATCCAGTCAAAACAACACTACTACTGTACAACGACAATTTAGGTCTACGGAAGTGCGACGGAACGTCAAGAGGATTCCAAAGTGAACAAAATTCAATTAAATGAGATTACAATAATTAATTAATTAAACAATAAAAATGAATTCAACCAAAGAACAATACAAATCAAGTTAAATTAAATAATAAAAATAAAATTATTTAATAACCAAGTTTGAAATAGAATATAATCAAATCGAGGTATGCAGTCGGTACATTATATAACGTAATACCAGTGTTCACTAGATTCTTCCATTTCCTTACCAGATCGTCAATGTAATTGTTGAAAAGAGTAGGCGATATACTGCGCACTTGTCTAACACCTTGATTGACAGATATTTGTTGAGATTTCCTACAGTTATTTTTAACATCTATTCTTGTTCCGTTATATAGGCTTTTTATATAATAGTTCTTATAAGTTTTATTCTTCGTATTGTTTAAATTAGCAGCCATCCTTACTATTTCTTTTATGAATTTGCTAACTGCTATAATTTTTTTATTGTTCGACTAAGCTTTTCGTCATTACTGACATCTTCAGGTCTTAAACAACCTAAGATTAGGTTTGTTTAAGACTTGAAGATGTCAGTAATGACGAAAAGCTTAGTCGAACAATAAAAAAATTATAGCAGTTAGCAAATTCATAAAAGAAATAGTTCTTATAAGTTGTTGCCGGTATCTCCGTTTTTCTAATATTTTCCACAGCAATATTCTGTCTACTCTATGTCACCCGTTCGCAAAGTCAACGAAAACTACATGCGTTTCTTTATTGAACTCACGATGCTTCTCAATGATTTCTGTGGGCTTAGACATTTCTTTTTACGAGGGTAGGTGAAAACCTCTATAGACACTAGGGGCCCCGTAGTCCCTAGTAGTTTGGGACTGTAACCCTCTAAAAACGCGTCCCTTAATGCTACAACTGAGCAACCTCATCCAGCAGCTTCCCCTTCATGTTTCCTTCACGGGTGATGGGGTGAAGCCCAGTGGCTAATCACAAGATTATTCTGTCTTACCCTTCTCACGGAGAGTTTTACGGATCTATACATATTAATGCTTGCGTTCTATTGCGATAGCAGATCATGTGGCTTCTGTCTTTTGAGTCGCCTCAGGACGTGTGGAGCTTCTTCCACCACGTGGAAGGCTTAGACATAAACACGCTAAAAACGAAATACTTTCCTATTGGAGCTGATATATCTAACGTGAAGGTGGATAATGAACCATCTGGGAAATGCATGTATTTAGGAATCGTTATTGATGTAACTGGTAATAAAGATAGGGAAGTTACAAGACGGATACTTCAGGACGGGAAAACTTTTGGATGACTCAATGGAACTTGGTAGAGTAATGGCACTGGTAAAAATAGTAAATAAAATATTTATGATGCATTAATTAAGCGTATTCGGCATCTAAGGCTATCACAGCCGGCGTCATCAGTACTGGGAATAAACTCCGGGCTATTGGGCCGCGGTCCACTAATGTTATTAATCACAGACGTTTCGGTTTCACCTCTGCGGGGGGCATCTTCAGTGCATAAAACGAATCACCAACAGACACGATGTTCGTCAGTTGACCACATTAAGTACTGTGGCAAAGAACGTAGAATTTCTAGACGGGACAGAATTCCAAACGAAGAAATTACACTAAAAACTCGTTTATCCGAATTTGATGGGACCGTGCCCGTTTCTGATAAACGAAATTTCGGATAAACCCCGAAACTTCTATTTAAATAATAATACATATGTAAGTACAGTAATTTTATTTAATAATAATAATAATTTTAAAGTTACTTACAGTGAATATGACACTATAAACTATAAAACGGCACCGCACTGTAAATTATAATTTCTACAGTACTGAAACAGTGATATTGCTTGTTAGTACAGTAATCAATCATAGTTTTTTGCCTAAGCTTTGAAGCTCGTTTGCTGGCTCCCCGATCTCGAGGTCGTTTCATTTTGTTCTGATTATTGATTTTCTACTTTATATCACGTGGAATCCCTTGTCTACGCTATTAAATATAGAGTATAGCGACAGGAAAATGCTTTTGTGTATTTTTAGAATTTACTAAAAATTGTCTCGGATAAACCGGATTTTCGGATAAACGTGATTCGGATAAACGAGTTTTTAGTGTAGAAGGAAAACGGGGACAAAGGGAATTTTGCTTCAGTATATTAAAACGAGCCAGTTGATTTAGTATGGCCACGTTCAAAGAATGGACTGTGAGAGACCTCCAAAGAAGGTGATGCAGCAGGTTCGTAAAAAGGGAGGAAGATCAAGAATATCCTGGAAAAAGACATGTTAAGAGCCAAGGGTGCACGAGATATCCGTCATGCAACGTGGGATGGTGGTATCGAGTAGATGTTGGGTGACGGACAACGTCAAAGGACGTTTTAAAAACCGATTTAAAACGTAAATATTGTATGTATCTGAAACGTAAAACCGATATATATATATATATATATATATATATATATGTAAATAATATTTAATATTTATAGTAACTTTACCTCAAGATGTTTTTCTTTATTTTGAACATGTTTCGGTACATCCAATGTTCCCATCCTCAGCCTTCTTAATTTTGGATCTTGTTGAGTACTTGTGTGTTGGTTGGTTGATGTTATGGTTTCCTGTTGGTTTTAGTATTTTAAATTGGTATTATTATGTGTTATTGTGGTGTATATATTTGTGGTGTATTAGTATTTTGTGTATTTTCGATGTTGAGTGCTTTGAAAATTGTGTCATGTTTTGTATTGATTTGGATTTGTTCAGGTATTAGTTTGTTTTGTGTTTTATGTTTGTATATTTGTAAATATAATATTATATATATTTGTATATGATATATAATATTATTAGTTATTATATATAATATATTTCTAAATTTATCCATAATGAACATAAAACACAAAACAAACTAATACGTGAACAAATCCAAATCAATACAAAACATGACACAATTTTCAAAGCACTCAACATCGAAAATACATAAAATACTAATATATACACCACAATAACACACAATAATACCAATTTAAAATACCAAAAACTAACAGGAATTGTTGTTTTTAATCTTTTGTTTAAAATACAATCTATCCTAAAATTGTCCTGAAAGTGATAAGAATGTACAGTAAATAGTGTACTGATAAGACTTCAGTACTGAATGACGACGATCCAGAGAAAAAGTCTGGCGCAGAATCGATTCAGCCTCTTACTGAAAAGTTCTTTCCACAAAACTCGACTCACAGTAATAGCGTAACAGATAAAATTATGGAACGTTTAAACAAATTTTCGAGTTAAGATTTTTTTTTAGTTTATTTTTCTTTTTGTAATAATTGCACTAAAGTTTTCAGGAAAACCAGCGATGAATGGCAGCAGCGACTCCTTTCACATTTTAATACTTGACTCTTTGTACAAAACGTAGTTGTAGAGTCTACTCGCGCCATGCGCCGATCCCTTCAAAAACTCTCTCCTCTCCTCTTGAAGAACCAACTTCGCTCGCGTTCACAAAGCCCCCGCGAAGAACAAGTCGTGAACAACCCAGGAAAACGTACCATCTACCCCGATATGTGCGTTTGTGAATAGGAAAACTATAAAAAAGAAATGTGTAGAAAAGATGAGGAGAAAAAGTGCGTGCGTGCGTGCGCGTGCGCGCGCGCGAGAGAGGGAGAGAGAGAGAGAGAGAGTGTGTGTAAGTAAGAGAGATCCTCCTAATTATACCACTCGAACGATGACTGACGCAAAGAGAGAACTTTTTGTAAAACAAACTCACTTGAACTGAATCATACACATACACACAAGTGAGAGGCTAATTATTAAGTAATAATGAGCCACCTTCATGTGCGCGCTGTTGGGTATCGAAAGTCTGGCAGTTAGCTTAGAACTGCTTTTCATGATACTGTTTCGAATTTAATTTAGTCTTTCTTCTCTTACGTATCACAACTAAAAGAAGAAGAAGAAGGAGAAGGAATTATCACTGAGTAATGATGGAAAATATTCGCAAACTGTTTAAAATGTTTAAGATTCGCTGTTGGTGTAGTAATTTTAGCGAACCAGTCGGTAACTACTAGGTTTCATCAATTGTACATATCGTACAATTTTTTAATTTTCCGCGCTACAAGTTTCCAATTAAAGAACTATTTCTATGTAACGTTAGGATACAAATCTTACTGACATTCGTATTAGTGTTACGACGATCTCACATTGTAGTAACTTATTCTGTCGATCAAGTAGAGTACGGATAATGGAAACATTCTTGTTAGATGGAATCGAACACATTACGCCCCGCTTTTGTATTTGTATTTGTAATAACGAATACACGTGTTTTAAAATTATGGAAACAAATAAACGCTTCTACTACACAGTCACAATACTGACAAAGGCACTTCCCTGTCTATTACATTACAACGACACAATGTTATCGACACTGAAATTGCGTCGTCCGTTTAACTGCCGTAACATTGGAAATTTCCTTTAGTAGCGTTCACGAGCGGAAGTTAAAGGTGGCAATAAAAAAACAGGAAATAAACGAGAGGAAGAGGAAGAGCAGGCAAAGCAACGGGTTACGGTAACGAAAGGGGGGCCAGGTTTGTTTGGTCGCTGTTAGATGTATCGCGCCTGGCCGTTTGAATTGAAATTCTAATGGCACTGCCTAATGGCTACTGCAATACAGTACAATGTCCGTAAACCAAACAGCATTTCAAGTTGGCTCACTTATACGCATCGAAAATTAATGTCTCGTATACATCAATTATCAAATACTGAGTGATTCAGAAAATGTTATTTTAAGTAATAAATAAGTGTTAGTGATATCTGTCAATCAAGATGACAGTCAAGGGTGCTGTATATCACTCTTTTTAACGTTTACATTGACGATCTGGTAAGGAAATGGAAACACCTAGTGATCCCTGGTACTAAGTAATCACGAGACAGATATCTGAGTGTGCTGTTGTTTGCTGACGACTTGCTTGTACTTCAAAATACAGAATCTGATTTGTAAAAATCTAAGCTTCATCTGACTTGAAAACAATAGAATATGAAAATCTCCACTGTAAAAACAAAGGTAATGGTATACAGAGGTAATCGTTTTGTTTAAAAAGTTCTGATGTAACTTCATCATCTAAGCCTCCCCCACCGGTCCTCCTCCTCCTCCTCCTCCTCCTCCTCCTCCTCCTCCTTCTTCTTCTTCTTCTTCTTCTTCTTCTTCTTCTTCTTCTTCTTCTTCTTCAGCACTGCAGCCCAACGTGAGTACTGGCCTCCAACAACGTCTCCTATCCCTTGCCATCTCAGCGTACCGCCTCACGTCCGTTCCTCTGAGATCTTCCAGCACATCTTATCCTAGGTCGGCCCCTCTTTCTGATTTTATGGACTTGCGCCCTCAAGATCTGCATTGGCATACGCTGATCATCCGTCCGCTCTAGTTCACCAAACCACTGTAATCGTTGTGCCTTTATGAATCTTATAATGTCCTCACGCTTCAGTAATCGCTCATGTATCTCCTGGTTATTTGTTATCCTACAATTCATCTCAACTTCCTTAACCGGGCCATAAACATGTCGTACAATCTTTCTTTCACGCCTTCTTAGTATTTCTTGTTTCTTTTTTGTTAATGTCCACATCTCGCCTCCATAAGCGACAACCGGTCCGATAAGTGTCTTGTATATTTTTATTTTTGTGTTGCGACTAATGAGTTTGCTTATCAGTAGCCTGCTGTTGACATAATATGCCCTATTGTATCCTGTCATGTATTGTTGTATTTGTGGACCACCTTCATTATCTCTCATGTTACCCAGGTACTTGAAATTATTAACTGCATCATATGAATTGCCCCATATGCGTAGATTATATCATCATCTAAGCCTTGTGTGTGTGTGATAGCACAACTGAACATTGATCGCTCAACATTAACGTAGGCAGATCTGCTCGGCCAGTGTTGTGGCGTGGCCTTCTAGCACCCCGTGAACGCCCCCGTCGAGTATTCAGCAACCTCCTCGAACTATCGCGGGTATTTGTTTTCCATTCCTCTCTGAATATCCCTCTCCCATTTTTGGACTCCTTCCCCAAGCATGACTTTATCACACTGCTTTGGACTGTCTACCTCTGACACCGGTATGGGGGCACTCTACCTCGCGGGGATCGAGCGACGTCCAAGGCGTGTCCCTGCTGTGTTCGAGAAGGGAGGCACTTGCTGGCACCAGAAGCAGTGCTACAAAAGTAAGTTAAAGTAACATCGTTGGACTTGGTGACTGCCGCGCTGTTAGGCCGTAGTCTAACGGTGTTTGTTACCGACGTTTCTCCCACACTATCGGAAGCCACCGCCAAATAACTACAGTACTGAGGTAGACTACTAACTACCTCAGTACTGGGTAGGAACAGTCTTCCTCAGTGCTGGGGTTATTTTTATGCATTGAAGATGGGCTCCGATGGTGTGGCCGAAGCGTCTGTAACAAACACCGTTAGCCTACGGCCTAACAGCGCGGCAGTCACCAAGTCTAACGATGTTAACGCCGGCCGGTCGTAAACTCCTTTAAGATTAAATATAAGTTGAATTAAAATCGTCATAGTTCCGTCGCCATCTAGCGACTGACAACACTGGTTCCATCAAGCAGTCATCAGGCACGTCCCGGAGCAATCAGGCCACGCGGCGCTAAGCGCCTCGCTAACACAACTCAACGTATGTGCCCAATTTTTATATTTTAAACCCCCCCCCAAACCACAACGTTTTATAACTCGACGCCTATGTATATATTATTATTTTCAGCAGACTGCAACACAATTTGCTTATAACACCACAATTTTAGCTTGTAACACAATTATAGCTTATAATGCAAGCAACGACGTTGTCAATAAGTTGTATAAGTTCAACCTTATGTGCGGGACCGTCAGGTGAACTCTTAAATCACCAAGTAAAGAAACACGACTAAAAATTCTACAAGGTGATGGGCCTTCCCACACTTCTTTATGGGTCTGAGAATAGGACCTTAACGAAAGGCCAGGCCAGTAGCAACCAAGCGGCTAAAATGAGATTTCTCAGGCACGTGGCAGGATATACTCTACATGATCGTAGAAGAAACACAGATAAACGGCAGGAACTGAATTTTATGAGTATTCTCGACTGGATTGCCCAGTATTTGCTGAATTGGTGGGAACATCTTTACTGAATGGATGACTGCTGCTGTATCCCCAAACAACTATGGAACTATAAGCCAAGGGGACGGAGGGGTGTGGGACGCCGAGGAAGCGCGGAGTGGCCGGCTGTGGTTGCCTATTTGAGTCCGGAACAAACCATCCTTGGTTTAATCCTTGAAGAAGAAGAAGAAGAAGAAGAAGAAGAAGAAGAAGAAGAAGAAGAAGAAGAAGAAGAAGAAGAAGAAGAAGAAGAAGAAGAAGATTATGATGGCGATGGTGTTGATGATGGTGATGATGATGATGACGGTGGTGGTGGTGGTGGTGACGACGACGACGACGACGACGACGGCGACGATGATGATGATGATGATGATGATTACGATGATTATGACGATTGCAACACAGCGGAACATTACATAGTGCGGCGGACACGGTAACAAAAATTTACATACATTTGACCGTAGCGAGCTCAAACTGTGTAATTTGTACTTTACATACAGTGTCTTCACGCTTAATGTCGGCTTGATCAGCTGTTTCGTTCAACCAATAACTGTTGGTTTTTACTGTTGGTAATGGACGAAGACTCGGTTATTAAGTAATAATAACCCAAGAAGACAGGTGAGCGACTTTTTATAAGTTCAGACGTGTGCTGACCGACTACTACAATTAAACAACTCGCGGTACCGAAGCTTGTCATCATCATCATTAACATTTCTTTACTTTCGGGGGGTCGTTGACCTGTTTCAGCTTCAATTACTTCCTTTTTGCCTCTTTCTCTGTTTTCGTCTGTCGGTAGTATTTAACTTACTTCTTACTTTACCCTTACAGGGGAAGGCGGTACGTATAGTTTGACAATCGTTTTACCTTCTGTTTTCTTTCTACTTCCTCGTGTCGTATCTTTTCTCACCCGTTTTCAAACTATTTTCCCTCACTTATCAAACACTTTTCTTATTTCGTTGTAGTCAAAGCCTGCTGTTCCATGATTAAGCAATTCTACCAGTTTCGTCTTCACCGTCCAGTCTTCGGACTTCCCACACTTTTTCTACCTATCGGTCGATAAGTCAAGGCTTGTTCTGGTCTCCTTCCGTCACACCCATTTTGCATACGTGTTCTTTCCACCCTTCTTTATACGTTTCTGCTCGTTGTGATCTCTTCGTCATCATCATCATCATCATCATTTTGTTGTTCTTCTTCTCCTTCTCCTTCTCCTTCTCCTTCTCCTGCTTCTTCTCCTCCTCCTCCTCATTCTTCTTCTTCTTCTTCTTCTTCTTCTTCTTCTTCTTCTTCTTCTTCTTCTTCTTCTCCTCCTCCTCCCTGACCCAAATGTTGGAAGGCTTGCAATTCCTTCCTTTCCGTGCACAGCCGTGCACCCTTGTCTTAAGCCTCTGCTACTGTGGAATCCTGGTGACAAATATTTCCCCACTCGTACTTTCAATGTGCTTCCTCTATAAAGACAGCCCCTGCACACCCTTAATGAGACTATGAGTAACCCCCCGTCCCATACATCCCCTGCCACGTGACCACACGCATGGGTTGGCCAAGCCTATAAATTACAGGTAGGCCTATATTTCCTCACCAATTGCTAACCTTTATTCTATTACTTGCTTGATAGAGAATGCGAAAAAGTTGCTAAACAAAATCAGTAACCAGATTTAACAAATCCGCTTAACAAAAATGAAATTCTGTCTGCGTTTATGCGGTGGAAAACTCTCAAGTGAACCGTTATACAATTAATAAATAAATAAGTAAAATGCTTATATATTTTTATCTTTTATTTTCTGCCGTTTTGTAGCCAGCGAGATCGTACGTATACACAATACACAGCAAACAACGTTGCTGGTGGAGCACTCTGGAGAAACATTTTGCGATTTGATTTTACTCGGGAGAAAACTGATTAAACCGCGCTGGCGGCACGAGTTATTGGTATGGGGGGGGGGGGTAAACACGAATATTAAATTGTGTGAGAGCGAACTGCGCGCCCTGTTCTACTGTAGCTGGCAACGTAATTTACCGTCGTACAACGATTGGATGCGAAACTTTCTCTACACAACAAGTGAACTGGCAAAACAATAACAATGCTAAATACATCACGCACAAAACTTTTACGCTTCCTTTATTAATCTTATTATTATTATTATTATTATTTTATATTTTCTAGTCAACTAAGTCCTGATAAATTAAGCTATCCCTTTGTTTAAGTAAAGTATGTTTAAACGCAGTGAGAAGTCAATACAGTCGAATCCAAAGCGGAGTGTCGTGCTGTCCCGGTGCGCCCTCCTCTCATGGCGCCCTCGGTGCCCTCTCGCCGTCGCCCTAATAATGTAAAATGTTCATATTGGAGAAGTTATTAGATTTAGGAAAATAAGACTAAGCATTTGAGATAAATGGTACGAAATTATCGTTCAAATCGCTTACGTATTAAAAAGCAAAATATATGAATATATTGAATTAGTGTGAGGCCATAGACATAGACAGTGACACCATAATTGACAAGTTGTGTCAATCGAGCTCTGAAATGAGACGATTGCTTAGTTTTTAGATAATAATAAAACTAAGCAATTTTGAATTCGATTTTGAATGACTATTCAATGAATTCTAATGACAGTATGATATAGGTATTCATTAATTTTATATTTACCATTTGTTAAACTACACTTGAGCCTAACAAGTACCTGATGATGTATTCAGTTCATCAAATAAATCCTGTTTATTTCATGATGTATGATGTATTCAACAAATGTGCATATAGTATCTAGGCCTATTAATATATATACGTATTATAGCAACGAATTCGTGATGTTAATTATTTTTCCCCTCTCTTCATATTTAAAGCTGTTTTACAACGCAGAAATTTAGAATGAATGTTTCGTAAGAAAAATTTGGACTTACTCATCTCCGGTTTTAAATAAATACACCATAGTCAGTTGGAGAAATCAGAGGACTATGTCGAAAATTCTGACTATGCTGTGAAAATAAGTTTAACATAGGAGGGCCAGAAAATTCGAATGAGGTAACTATAACCCTTCCTGTAATTTAAATATCATCATTGTTTAATCCAAATTTTGCAATCAGATTTTTAATTAAACCCTTCTTAAACGATATCATTAGATAGTCTAAAATCGTGTTTTTAGCCATCTTTTAATTCAAAATTTTCCGGGGGAGGACCCCGAACCCCCTTTCTTGGGGGGTATGCCAGCCTCCCTTACCCCCCCCGGTAGTCGGCGCCCCCGTACCGGTCTATCCACCGCCCTCTTGGGGTAGCCAGCACGCCACTGTTCCCTGGCAGATGAATAAACCGTTATGACTACATTCAGCCATAGAGGTATAATATATGTATCTACTCTTATATTATACCTCTATGCATTCATACGAACTCTATGCACACTCACGACGCAGGCTTTATTAGCTGAAGAAGGAAATATCGGTATGGAGAACCAAACATGATTTCCATGTTCTAAGATTTATATGTAAAATCGAAATGAACTATTTCAATAGAAACTGCTTCATTCTTCAGCCTTAACCACAGTACTGTGGTCAGTAACGTATACCATCTCAAGTTAGCGCACTCGATTGTCACTGATGTTGCACTGCCGAAACGTCTGGTTTTGCAGACAAAATTGGACCACGGCCAAACAGCCCGGGAAGGAATTTTAACAACAATCTACTTCTTTGTTGCCGATAACAAAGATACAACACTTCTTTGTAGTGTACACACATAAAAAATTATTCCGTCCCCTTCAGCTATCATTTTCATTTATAGAAAATTACCCACTACCCCTTCAACTATCCTTTTCTTTTATAGATATTTCATCTACCTTACTACAGTGGATTACTATGACCTTCTTTTCAGGATACTTTATTTATAAATATTAAGTAGTTAACTCTTGTTAAAACATAAAATGGTGCAGGTAAACTACCCCTTCCCCTTAACCGATCTTCACCCAAATCAATAAACCTTGAATTCTCTACAATTCAGGCACACTTGCACAAAATTATTTGATTCTATTTGAATTTGCGGCTGTTATCATTAGCCAAAAAAACTCGTACACACAGACACACACACTTTTCAGAAAATGACTTTTCTTCATGATTTGAGGGTAGTACAATCAGAATCAGCCCTTATCTCGAACACGATTTTTTCGCCATCACCATACTTCCATTTCCTTATGGAACATAGAAGTAAAAATTAGGGTAGTGTTACTGTTGTAGAACAACGAAAGTAGAAACGAAGATAATTAAAACTATGTAATGTAGATAATACTATTAACTGGAACCAAGAAAAACAATTTTTGTGGGCTAGAAATGCGGCTAGGCGGAAAGCAAAGAAACGAGCACAGACCACTGGCGAAGCGAGGTCTCAGTTTTAAGTCGACCGTTTGGCATTTGTCTCTCTGTCTATAGTCTACCCTATCTGGCTGTCTGGGAAATGTCTCACAACCTTTGAACGCATCAACTGATTTTCGTAAAACTTGGCCATGCGTGTACATACTTTTACCATAAAGAACCTTATAGTTTTTGAGAGTTATTCCCCCCCCCCCATGAAAATAGGGGGGGCTGGAGACAAAAATGTGGGGGGTAAAATTGTGAAAAAGTCGAAAACCCCATACGGTGTCCCATATTAAAGGCAACTTTTACCAAAATCTGCATATCATGTTCATTTTAAAAATTTCATTATTTGTGGACGTCAGGGCACTAAAAAGTGGGTGAAAAGTTTGATAAAATCACAAAAGTCATGTGGAGTACAAATTAAAGCGAATTCTAACTAACATCTGAAAGTAGTGTTAAGTTTTGAAGTTTTGGACATCTCAAAATTGTGAGACCCAAGGGCCCAAAAAAAGAGATTAAAATTTTTGTTAAAGGAATTGTTACCCATTCCAGTGTTTTAAATTCTGAATGTTTACTGAATGATTGTGTGCTCAACAATTGTTATGTTACTAAATTTATACTAAAGTAATCGGGATTTTTAGAATTTTTCTAATAATTAATCATTTATCTAATATCAACATTTATGTAATAATAAAAATGTACTTCGTTCAAAACAGTGCAGCTTACGGAGCATACTATAGTTATAGTTATAGTTAGATTATAAGTCACCAGACATAAAGAGACACCCCATATCAGCTGGAACACAAGGAAGAAATAGAGTTGGAAGACCTGGTAAGGCGGGTTGGTGAAGACCTGGAAGACAGAGTTGGTGTAAGACGGTAAACGTGGAACAGACAAACGTGGCTTACAGCGAGAGAACAGAAGAGGAAAGAGATCAAAATTAACAAAAGAACTGAAAAGTAAATATAATTATGAAATACGGAAACATTCTTAAGTTAAAATAAGCGCTTAAATGGAAACCTTGTTAAGAGATTTAATTTTGTCAACTTTTTCGACTCTGGTGGAGTCCGGTCCCGTTCCCCCCCCACCCTATAATACCCCACTGACAAAAACAAGTAGGGGTACAACAAATAACAGAATTTTCAATTTTCGGCCACCGGGGTTTTGAAAAAATTGCACAAATCCATGTGGGGTGTGAAAAATTAAACAGAATTTCAACCCCATAATCTGAATTTAGTGTTCAGGCTTAAAAATTTTTTAAATTTGGGCTCGCAATTAAGACCGGAAAAGTATTAAAATGTTTGGAAAATTGTAAAAATCAAGCTGAACACCAGACTAAAGGGAATGACGTTATCGCAAATTCGAATGTAGCGTCTGGGTTTTTACCATTTTTATATTTTTACGGATGCCACAAGCCAAAAATGGAAAACAAAAATTTTGAAAAAAATTTAAAAGTCTGAGCTCAGGGAGCTAACTAGTTATTATTATGAAGAAATATTTTTATTGTTAAAGCCTTTTTCCTACATTATACATTTTTTATCTTTACGTACAGCGTAGTAATTTTTACTTTAAGCGTCGTATCCGGCAATGACGTGGCGTCGATGTAACCTCTGTTGCCGGCGGCAACAGTACAAGCAATGAAACAAAATACAATTAATTACGTCAGAGAGTAAAAACTTTAAGTATTGATTAATTTGAAATGTGAACAACATTAGTCGAGAAACTTGAAGAAACGCTCAGCACAATATTGTTTTCGAACTACTGGGCGCTTGTACCGTCATTTCAATGTTGTGTTGCCGGCTCAGAGACCGGCGACGTTCTACTGTGTATGGTTATTGACCTCGTAGTAGTTGTCACTGTACATACTGAGGAAGGAGATGCGTTCGTTCGCCCGATGTGTTGCCGCTGTATAAACCGGCAAAACGCTCAGTTAGCAGCTATCTTTGTTACTACGTGCACCTGTTTCTGTTTTGTTCCTTTCAATATGTGTTCCTTTACTAATTTTTAATTCGATTTTTTTGTGTTCGGATTTATTCTGTGTAAATTTGGAGTTGGAGTCAGATTACGTTGAACAGGGACCATCTTCTTCTGGCAGCAAATGACACGCAGAAAATACACTGAAAAAGTATTTTTGGTTCTAAAAAGAATATCTCGTAGTAGAAAAATTTTGAATTAATTTTTAGGCTAAGTTTTAGCCTAACACAACCGGCAACAGCTGTTATCTACCCACGCCACGCCACTGGTCGTACGTAACATATTTACCTGATGACGATTTTCGAATTGTGGCGACGAAACGTCGTCGTAATTATTAATTACTAAATTGGTGATTTAAAGTCCGAGCTATTGTGCATCTATTCCTTTTTATATACCGTTAAAGAACACGCTTACAGACACGACGTTTTAAGAAAGCCCGACGACCGGCCCCAATTAAATTAACCCGCGTCAAGTCAGTCTTGTTTGTGTGTGTCCGGGATTAATTAACAACCTCGGACCGGGATTGTTGTACAATTTCACTTTTACACTATTCACGTTCAACAAACGAGGGAATTAGTTAAAAGCGGAGGACGGGAGGGAGAGAACGTTTCACAGCTTGTTCGGCTTTGTGCAGCAGCAGCAGCAGCAGTGGCGGTGGTGGCGGAGTTATTTCTTCGCGAGCAAGTGGCAGCACTGTGTTCTGTTGAATGGGGTTGGTTCCGCGGCGGCTGTATAGCTTACTAATACACAACAAGCGGGTCTTGCAAAAAGTTTGACTTAATTAAAAATTTTAAAGAAAAATAATCTCTCTCACCGCGTTAATAATATCCATGATTCTCTTACATTGTTATTACATTATTGTAATTGTGTGTATGTGTGTACGTTTTAAGTGCCGCATGCAAGTATAACGCTACTTTTCTAAGCGCAGTAAAATGTCGTCGAGCTCGTTGCAAGCTGGTAAATTTAACATTGTCTCTGTTACGCAGTTCTACCAACGTGACGAAGAAAAATCATATGTTCCCTCTCAAATAAATTACTGGACAAACACTCTTAAAAAAAAAGAAAAAATATATAAGAAAAAAGGACTAAAAGGGAAAATATAAGTATATGGGCGTGTCACAAAACAAGCTTACATATGTATGAGACTGTTACGATGGTCTCACTGATCGTCGTATAGTACAGTGGAAACAAAATACAGACACCAATGATTTACTAGCTTTAATTAGTCACAACAACAATTGTGATCAGCAAGGTACTCTCATACAATCTTCTTCTGATAGTTCCTACCCGTTTAGGATGTTGGATATCATACAGACTATTTTAACTTCCTGCACTGCTGCACGGAATAAGTCGGTTGTATTCATGCCAAACCAGGTCCTTAAATTTCTCAGCCATGAGATTCTCGGTCGCCCAACTCCTCTCTTTCCAAGTATTTTTCCCTGTAGTATGGACTGCGATAAGTAAAATCTCTGTTCATTTCTCATGAGATGTCCCAGATACTGAAGCTTTCTTATCTTCACTCAGTTAAGAAGTTCCCTGTCTTTCTTCATCTTTCAAAGAACTTCAACATTAGTTATATGTGCTGTCCATGAAACGGTCAGTATTCTACGGTAAAGGCACATTTCGAAAGATTCCAATTTTTTAGTTGTGGCTTCAGTCAAAGTCCAAGATTCTCCAACGTAGAAGGGGACCGATAATACGTAGCAGCGTAAAAGTCTCGTCTTTGTGTTTTATTGCCTCATACAATAATTCAAGTTAATTTTGCCCACACGCAATAATAATTTTAACTATTAGAATTCTGCACTAATTATAACACAATAATAACTTTCCGCAATAATCTGCAACAATCGCTTGATCCGCATTCTACCATATCGCTAGGCGTAACTAACTAAGCCGGCCGTAGACGCTTATATAGATCCCGCAGATGTTGCAGAATAGTTTTCCTTGCTCCTGGCCGCGTGCCAACTTAATTTGTGTAGTTACAAGAGCTCGAACAGTCTCGAAGCTACTTTAGTGCACGGCTAGCCGAGAAACGTGTACAACGACGCTCAACTTTGTTACGTAATTGTCGTAGCAATACTGTCCCAGTTCTGCCAACGTGACGAAGAAAAACTATGTGTACTGTCGCAAACAAATTACTGGATAAACACTCTATTAAAAAAAAATATGTATAAGACAAAAAGACTAAAAAGGAAAAAATAGGTATATGGACGTTTCAAAAAAGGTTCTTCACATACCATGGCCAACAATGAATTATTCATTCCTTACAATCAGCTGTTTGTAAAACAGCTGTTTATCACAGTCAAATGTTGTAGTAAATACTAATAATGCTTTATAATGATTTTTTTTAAATTAATTAATAATAATGTTTTTATTTCAAAGTGCCTAATGGAAGAAGGTGTGTAGAAGTTTTTATTTCTCAAAATATATTCTGTCAGAACATTCAGGTTTCTCAAACATGGGTAAATGAATTTAACCAACAATGCAAATAAAATCAAGAACATGTACTATGCAGTCAATTATATGTGTATGAAATCACCACTACCCAAGTTGATAAAATATTGATTTTTCCGTTATTTGTGGTCCAATACTAATAAATAACACGTCAATGGATCCTGCACATAACAGACCGCATCTTTTATTATTTTCGTAGAATTTCGGAAATCAAACCGGTTTTCATGAAATTTGGCAGCAAACATTTTAAACGGCCGCCACTGTGAAACGGATAATCATAACAAAATGAATTTTTAATAATTATGTACACCTGTCAAAGCATGCCAAATTTAAAGGTTTTACCTTAATCCGATATTCATTTTTTTGTAAAAAACACATACAGACAGATAGACGGAAAACTAAGCAGTATAGGACATATGTTTATAGGAAGTATTTTCTTTGTTTTTCGTGTTTAAACATTTCCTAAAGTTGTGGAACATAATTTTGCAACACCTTGTATATGTATGATATTCAACACTGAGACGATAAACAATAATCAGTACAGATAACAGGAAAGTCATCTCGGAATATCACACATAACATAATATAATATACCGTGGGACGCCAGTCAATAATCCGGACTGTAAGTTATTCAGTGGAGTCGCAATAATCCGAAGCTCGTATCTTAAAATGTTGATCCTTTTTCTTTTTTGCTTGCCCTAAAAGTTACAAAACTTTCAGATAAAACGCTATAGAGTCAACAGTTTTGCATTAAACCCCCTCTTATTCTGACATACGACCACATTTTTACCATTTTTTCACATTTTAACATTGAAAATGTTTATAAGGACGTGTCGCACATTTGCGCGTGATCGCTGGTGCGTGATCGAAAATGGGAACCGGTGAGTTTCCATAGAAACTAATTCTTTGTTGTCAATAGCGTAGTACACATATAAAACTTCGCTTATGAATGCGACTACATTTAACTTATAATCTGTACATCGGTAAATGAAGAATGAATTCATTGATTGGTGAATGAACATAAATATATATATATATATATATATATATATCAACGAATAACAGGATCATGATAGGCGGGGCAAGTTCATATATTACACAGACAATGGACATTCATATTATATTGGTAGATGGTTAAGTTTGGTTGTTATCAATTGTATTTAGTAAGGTTAAGGGTTTAGTTTAAAAAAACTGTGCATTATTATTTATGGTTATTCATGTACTGTGTTAGTGGAAATGTGCGCGCGTGCGCGAGTGGGAAACGTTTCCCGGGCGGTGCGTGAAGTATTATCGTTGTTTTGACATTAGCTGAACTGAGACATGTGTATCGCTACAATCCCTATACCTGTCGGACTATTGTTTACGTTCATGTATATTATTAGTATGTAGGCAGTCATGCATGAGATACGAGTAGTCTGATTACCGCTATGCATGCTGTTACAAAGTAAATGCACTCTACTGCATGAAAAGTGCATGGTCATTTATACTAACCATGTGACTTCCATCCACCAATAGAATGCGGACTGGTGGTTGGAAATTTTCTTAAGCCTGTCGTTACACAGGCAGTTCTTCTACGCCATCTACCGCGAACGGGTCGTGCACTCCTTGTACAAGAATTCTACCGCTTGCAAGGTGTTGTAAAGACTATTCGTCGATAGTGAAACGGGAAGGCTCAGAACTGTGTATGTAGTACATCTGCACGCAGGAGTGTTTAAACGCATTACGCGTATAATTACGACAGTTCTTCTACGCCATCTACCGCGAACGGGTCGTGCACTCCTTGTACAAGAATTCTACCGCTTGCAAGGTGTTGTAAAGACTATTCGTCGATAGTGAAACGGGAAGGCTCAGAACTGTGTGTGTAGTACATTTGCACACATCAGTGTTTTAACGCATTGTGCGAAAAATTACAAGCAGTTCTTCACTGCTGCTACCGCGAACGGTACATACAATCCTTGTACAAGACTCTACCGCTTGCAAGGATTTGTTAAGACTTTTCGGGGATAGTAACGCGTGTGACGCATAACAATTGATTTTATATCTTTACACACGATATTAATATTGTAGTATTACGTGTGTAAGAAGTGAGTGTAACTGTATCACTGTGCGAGAGTTTCCGCAGTGACAGTATCATTAATTGTTACGCAATAGTTCCATCAAGACGTTTCCGTGCTAGTGCAAGATTTCCTCATAGGGTGGTCTGCTGATCGCGGTAGACCTTGGTATTCGCGAGAACACTTGAAGAAGCCGGAGAGGTATAAGCTCAATATACCGTTATTGATTAAACTCACTGTCACCTGAGATATTACTTGGTCTTAAACTCTATATAAGTTTTGCGTAATAAAATCCGTAGTACCGTTGTGTGTGCGAAGTGTCGGATTCATCGTGGGTATTGCAGGACATCAACCCAGCTGTTGCAGGACATCAGCCCAGCTGTTACAGGACATCAGCCCAGCTGATATAGGACATCAGCCCAGCTGTTATAGGACATCAGCCCAGCTGTTATAGGACACCAGCCCAGCTGTTATAGGACACCAGCCCAGCTGTTATAGGACCAGCCCAGCTGTTACAGGACGCTAGCCCAGCTGTAAACGTTTCTGGTGAAACGTCTGTCATTTGTAAGCCACACCTGACGACCCATCTATACCGCAAAGACCGGCCCTTCTCTTCAACAACATCATCGTGGGAGTCTTCTTATGTAACGTATCACGTCTTGCGTATGAACATTATTTAACATTTTAAAAGAAAGACTCTATATCAAACATTACATTCTGTACATTTCAAATATACCATATAAACTATAACTTGTGTTTGTACAATAAATAATCTTAAACCCTCCAATATAGACTTGTAATTTGAAATACACATACTATCATATCCTATGCGCCAATAGTTTAGTAATTTGTGTTGTCGCATAGAGATATTGTGGCGCTTAGCAACGTAGGGCTCGTTAAATAGCGGAAATTTTACGCTATTATATATTTGTTTATGAATATAAAACTTGTTGGAAAAATCCGACGTATAAATATAATTAACATAAAAATTGTATGTGTATTGTTCATATGAAAAGCTGAGGATATAATTTTTCAAGTGTGCATATTCTCTTGTATATCATATATGAACAGATTTTATCAGTATATTGGAGGTAGATTATTAGTTGTTGTATGTTAGATAAGGTATTTACATGTTGATATTTTGAACTGCTTTTTCTGTGTGCGCATAAACTGGTTACCATATGTTCTAATCTTGTGGTGATAATAATAACTTGCTTTGCGTATAAATCAATAAATTTAAATTTACTAAATTTTAAATTAAATTTTAATCATTATGGCGGATACTGCTGAAATCAAGAATGCTTTAGCGGCCTTATTAGAAGAAATGAAAGCCAATAAAGAAGAGCGGAAAGCTGATAGAGAGGAAAATAAAGCCCGTCAAGAGGAGGTGAAAATGAGTCTACGGGAATTAGCGGAAAAAATGAAAGCAGAAGAAGAAGAACATGACGCCAGTATGCAGAAATTTTGGGAAGAAATGGAAGCTGGTAGAGAAGAGAGGATGGCGAAACTACAGGAAATGTCAGCTGATATTGAAGTAGATTTATCTGTTGAGAATATTGTACCTTGTGATAATTTTGAACTACCAAATGTCCTTGTGGAACATACTCTCAACGAAAGTAATATGGAAGTTAACCAAGATGTTACATCTGAAGGATTAACGGAGAACGGTAGCGTAGTAGATGAAATTGAAAGTGATTATACAGAAACCACCTTATTAGGGCCTAGTAGTTCATATTTCGGTAAAGTCGAGTATTTAGATTCTGCATCAAATTGTAGTGAAGATAACAGAAATGAAATTAGTAGTAACAACACTATTAGTCTGGAACATACTTCAGGTAAGTGCTGTGATGAGGTGATAGTTTATAGTGAAACAGATATAGCATGCGAGAACCGTGAACGTATGATAGGATCTGAAGCTATCATGGATGCGGACAGTGTATGCATAACACATAAAAATTCCGAACCAGTAATAGAGCCTGGAACTAGTATGGATACTAACGGTGCAGGTATTTATGACACATGGCCTGATGATGAGGTACTAGATGAATCTATATCAGGTACTGAGGTGTTTACGGAGGACGGAGAGGTGAATGATACTGGTGACAATAAGGTGACAACAATTATGGTAAATAATAATGAACCGCCGCGTAATCAGTTTCATGTTCAAACACCACAAAATCAGCCGCAATCACAACAACATAAAAATACAACTCAGCAGATTAATACCAACTTATTAGCGACAGTTACTGGAAATGATTTAGTTGAAAAGCAGTTCAAGCAATCAAGTATGAAAAATGTTAGTTATAAGAATGAAACTGTTATGTATGGCCTATATCCTGCCGAAATTAGGGATAATTTAATGTGTAATAATGATAATAGTAGTAAACATGAAGAAAATATTAGTATTGAAAATTGCACCGACCTTATTGTCGAAGCAAAAATTAGGGGTTATGTTGGCGAGATATTGTTTGACAGCGGCACAGGAATATCGCTGTTGGACGAGCAGTTGCTAAAGAGGTGTAAAACCCACTTTATACAAAGGCCGATTCTGCCGGTATGTCACACAAGGATAAAATCAGGAGCGTGTGAGTCGCAGGTAATTAAAAAACAGGCAATTAAAGCAACATACGAGCAGGATACGGAAGTAGATGCGACCGTCCTTGGAGTTAAAAAACTCGGACATAATATGATTTGGGAAGTTGATAAATTGAATAAACGGCATGCTGCATTGGAAGTTCAGAAAGAATTATTGCCAGCTAAAGTTGATTGTCGACCTCACGTTATCAGACTGGGACGCTCGAAAGATAAGATAACGAGTAACTCACCGACCCCCAAGGTTCAGTTAATGAGTTGCGAGATAAGGCAATTACGGCGTATATTAAACAAATTCAAATCTGTATTTCCAAGTAAACGTGTGCGTTTCAAAACTGAGAAAAATTTATACAAAAAACTCAGAAATAAATGTCAGGATATAGGGGTAAGAATGTGTAGTGATTTAAATATGTCAATTCAGGTTTAAATGTTGTATGTAAGATGGCTCTGTGAATGAACAATAATCTAGTTTTGATAAGGAATGTTGTCTGTGTACCCTATGACCCTGCATAAGATGTCGTTATCTGTGTGTCAAGAACATGTGTGTTTGTTTTGGTTTGAAGGTTACCACGTGTCTTTTGATTTGATGCTTCTGTCAAAGTGACAGTTGGAATTGTTAGTATTAATTGAGGATGTTTATTTGATTTTAGTTTGAGGGTATTATTATTATTTCAGGATTAGGAAGTTGTTTTGGTTATATTGAAAAAAAAAATTTTTATTTTTTGTTAGTTAACTAAAGAAAAAAAAAATTTTTTTTTTATGCGGGAAGGAGTTAATCCTGCAACGAATCACAGGATCATGATAGGCGGGGCAAGTTCATATATTACACAGACAATGGACATTCATATTATATTGGTAGATGGTTAAGTTTGGTTGTTATCAATTGTATTTAGTAAGGTTAAGGGTTTAGTTTAAAAAAACTGTGCATTATTATTTATGGTTATTCATGTACTGTGTTAGTGGAAATGTGCGCGCGTGCGCGAGTGGGAAACGTTTCCCGGGCGGTGCGTGAAGTATTATCGTTGTTTTGACATTAGCTGAACTGAGACATGTGTATCGCTACAATCCCTATACCTGTCGGACTATTGTTTACGTTCATGTATATTATTAGTATGTAGGCAGTCATGCATGAGATACGAGTAGTCTGATTACCGCTATGCATGCTGTTACAAAGTAAATGCACTCTACTGCATGAAAAGTGCATGGTCATTTATACTAACCATGTGACTTCCATCCACCAATAGAATGCGGACTGGTGGTTGGAAATTTTCTTAAGCCTGTCGTTACACAGGCAGTTCTTCTACGCCATCTACCGCGAACGGGTCGTGCACTCCTTGTACAAGAATTCTACCGCTTGCAAGGTGTTGTAAAGACTATTCGTCGATAGTGAAACGGGAAGGCTCAGAACTGTGTATGTAGTACATCTGCACGCAGGAGTGTTTAAACGCATTACGCGTATAATTACGACAGTTCTTCTACGCCATCTACCGCGAACGGGTCGTGCACTCCTTGTACAAGAATTCTACCGCTTGCAAGGTGTTGTAAAGACTATTCGTCGATAGTGAAACGGGAAGGCTCAGAACTGTGTATGTAGTACATCTGCACGCAGGAGTGTTTAAACGCATTACGCGTATAATTACGATAGTTCTTCTACGCCATCTACCGCGAACGGAACGTGCACTCCTTGTACAAGATTCTACCGCTTGCAAGGTGTTGTAAAAACTATTCGTCGTTAGTGAAACGGGAAGACTCAGAACTGTGTGTGTAGTACATTTGCACACATCAGTGTTTTAACGCATTGTGCGAAAAATTACAAGCAGTTCTTCACTGCTGCTACCGCGAACGGTACATACAATCCTTGTACAAGACTCTACCGCTTGCAAGGATTTGTTAAGACTTTTCGGGGATAGTAACGCGTGTGACGCATAACAATTGATTTTATATCTTTACACACGATATTAATATTGTAGTATTACGTGTGTAAGAAGTGAGTGTAACTGTATCACTGTGCGAGAGTTTCCGCAGTGACAGTATCATTAATTGTTACGCAATAGTTCCATCAAGACGTTTCCGTGCTAGTGCAAGATTTCCTCATAGGGTGGTCTGCTGATCGCGGTAGACCTTGGTATTCGCGAGAACACTTGAAGAAGCCGGAGAGGTATAAGCTCAATATACCGTTATTGATTAAACTCACTGTCACCTGAGATATTACTTGGTCTTAAACTCTATATAAGTTTTGCGTAATAAAATCCGTAGTACCGTTGTGTGTGCGAAGTGTCGGATTCATCGTGGGTATTGCAGGACATCAACCCAGCTGTTGCAGGACATCAGCCCAGCTGTTACAGGACATCAGCCCAGCTGATATAGGACATCAGCCCAGCTGTTATAGGACACCAGCCCAGCTGTTATAGGACACCAGCCCAGCTGTTATAAGACCAGCCCAGCTGTTACAGGACGCCAGCCCAGCTGTAAACGTTTCTGGTGAAACGTCTGTCATTTGTAAGCCACACCTGACGACCCATCTATACCGCAAAGACCGGCCCTTCTCTTCAACAACATCATCGTGGGAGTCTTCTTATGTAACGTATCACGTCTTGCGTATGAACATTATTTAACATTTTAAAAGAAAGACTCTATATCAAACATTACATTCTGTACATTTCAAATATACCATATAAACTATAACTTGTGTTTGTACAATAAATAATCTTAAACCCTCCAATATAGACTTGTAATTTGAAATACACATACTATCATATCCTATGCGCCAATAGTTTAGTAATTTGTGTTGTCGCATAGAGATATTGTGGCGCTTAGCAACGTAGGGCTCGTTAAATAGCGGAAATTTTACGCTATTATATATTTGTTTATGAATATAAAACTTGTTGGAAAAATCCGACGTATAAATATAATTAACATAAAAATTGTATGTGTATTGTTCATATGAAAAGCTGAGGATATAATTTTTCAAGTGTGCATATTCTCTTGTATATCATATATGAACAGATTTTATCAGTATATTGGAGGTAGATTATTAGTTGTTGTATGTTAGATAAGGTATTTACATGTTGATATTTTGAACTGCTTTTTCTGTGTGCGCATAAACTGGTTACCATATGTTCTAATCTTGTGGTGATAATAATAACTTGCTTTGCGTATAAATCAATAAATTTAAATTTACTAAATTTTAAATTAAATTTTAATCATTATGGCGGATACTGCTGAAATCAAGAATGCTTTAGCGGCCTTATTAGAAGAAATGAAAGCCAATAAAGAAGAGCGGAAAGCTGATAGAGAGGAAAATAAAGCCCGTCAAGAGGAGGTGAAAATGAGTCTACGGGAATTAGCGGAAAAAATGAAAGCAGAAGAAGAAGAACATGACGCCAGTATGCAGAAATTTTGGGAAGAAATGGAAGCTGGTAGAGAAGAGAGGATGGCGAAACTACAGGAAATGTCAGCTGATATTGAAGTAGATTTATCTGTTGAGAATATTGTACCTTGTGATAATTTTGAACTACCAAATGTCCTTGTGGAACATACTCTCAACGAAAGTAATATGGAAGTTAACCAAGATGTTACATCTGAAGGATTAACGGAGAACGGTAGCGTAGTAGATGAAATTGAAAGTGATTATACAGAAACCACCTTATTAGGGCCTAGTAGTTCATATTTCGGTAAAGTCGAGTATTTAGATTCTGCATCAAATTGTAGTGAAGATAACAGAAATGAAATTAGTAGTAACAACACTATTAGTCTGGAACATACTTCAGGTAAGTGCTGTGATGAGGTGATAGTTTATAGTGAAACAGATATAGCATGCGAGAACCGTGAACGTATGATAGGATCTGAAGCTATCATGGATGCGGACAGTGTATGCATAACACATAAAAATTCCGAACCAGTAATAGAGCCTGGAACTAGTATGGATACTAACGGTGCAGGTATTTATGACACATGGCCTGATGATGAGGTACTAGATGAATCTATATCAGGTACTGAGGTGTTTACGGAGGACGGAGAGGTGAATGATACTGGTGACAATAAGGTGACAACAATTATGGTAAATAATAATGAACCGCCGCGTAATCAGTTTCATGTTCAAACACCACAAAATCAGCCGCAATCACAACAACATAAAAATACAACTCAGCAGATTAATACCAACTTATTAGCGACAGTTACTGGAAATGATTTAGTTGAAAAGCAGTTCAAGCAATCAAGTATGAAAAATGTTAGTTATAAGAATGAAACTGTTATGTATGGCCTATATCCTGCCGAAATTAGGGATAATTTAATGTGTAATAATGATAATAGTAGTAAACATGAAGAAAATATTAGTATTGAAAATTGCACCGACCTTATTGTCGAAGCAAAAATTAGGGGTTATGTTGGCGAGATATTGTTTGACAGCGGCACAGGAATATCGCTGTTGGACGAGCAGTTGCTAAAGAGGTGTAAAACCCACTTTATACAAAGGCCGATTCTGCCGGTATGTCACACAAGGATAAAATCAGGAGCGTGTGAGTCGCAGGTAATTAAAAAACAGGCAATTAAAGCAACATACGAGCAGGATACGGAAGTAGATGCGACCGTCCTTGGAGTTAAAGAACTCGGACATAATATGATTTGGGAAGTTGATAAATTGAATAAACGGCATGCTGCATTGGAAGTTCAGAAAGAATTATTGCCAGCTAAAGTTGATTGTCGACCTCACGTTATCAGACTGGGACGCTCGAAAGATAAGATAACGAGTAACTCACCGACCCCCAAGGTTCAGTTAATGAGTTGCGAGATAAGGCAATTACGGCGTATATTAAACAAATTCAAATCTGTATTTCCAAGTAAACGTGTGCGTTTCAAAACTGAGAAAAATTTATACAAAAAACTCAGAAATAAATGTCAGGATATAGGGGTAAGAATGTGTAGTGATTTAAATATGTCAATTCAGGTTTAAATGTTGTATGTAAGATGGCTCTGTGAATGAACAATAATCTAGTTTTGATAAGGAATGTTGTCTGTGTACCCTATGACCCTGCATAAGATGTCGTTATCTGTGTGTCAAGAACATGTGTGTTTGTTTTGGTTTGAAGGTTACCACGTGTCTTTTGATTTGATGCTTCTGTCAAAGTGACAGTTGGAATTGTTAGTATTAATTGAGGATGTTTATTTGATTTTAGTTTGAGGGTATTATTATTATTTCAGGATTAGGAAGTTGATTTGGTTATATTGAAAAAAAAAATTTTTTATTTTTTGTTAGTTAACTAAAGAAAAAAAAAAATTTTTTTTTTATGCGGGAAGGAGTTAATCCTGCAACGAATCACAGGATCATGATAGGCGGGGCAAGTTCATATATTACACAGACAATGGACATTCATATTATATTGGTAGATGGTTAAGTTTGGTTGTTATCAATTGTATTTAGTAAGGTTAAGGGTTTAGTTTAAAAAAACTGTGCATTATTATTTATGGTTATTCATGTACTGTGTTAGTGGAAATGTGCGCGCGTGCGCGAGTGGGAAACGTTTCCCGGGCGGTGCGTGAAGTATTATCGTTGTTTTGACATTAGCTGAACTGAGACATGTGTATCGCTACAATCCCTATACCTGTCGGACTATTGTTTACGTTCATGTATATTATTAGTATGTAGGCAGTCATGCATGAGATACGAGTAGTCTGATTACCGCTATGCATGCTGTTACAAAGTAAATGCACTCTACTGCATGAAAAGTGCATGGTCATTTATACTAACCATGTGACTTCCATCCACCAATAGAATGCGGACTGGTGGTTGGAAATTTTCTTAAGCCTGTCGTTACACAGGCAGTTCTTCTACGCCATCTACCGCGAACGGGTCGTGCACTCCTTGTACAAGAATTCTACCGCTTGCAAGGTGTTGTAAAGACTATTCGTCGATAGTGAAACGGGAAGGCTCAGAACTGTGTATGTAGTACATCTGCACGCAGGAGTGTTTAAACGCATTACGCGTATAATTACGACAGTTCTTCTACGCCATCTACCGCGAACGGGTCGTGCACTCCTTGTACAAGAATTCTACTGCTTGCAAGGTGTTGTAAAGACTATTCGTCGATAGTGAAACGGGAAGGCTCAGAACTGTGTATGTAGTACATCTGCACGCAGGAGTGTTTAAACGCATTACGCGTATAATTACGATAGTTCTTCTACGCCATCTACCGCGAACGGAACGTGCACTCCTTGTACAAGATTCTACCGCTTGCAAGGTGTTGTAAAAACTATTCGTCGTTAGTGAAACGGGAAGACTCAGAACTGTGTGTGTAGTACATTTGCACACATCAGTGTTTTAACGCATTGTGCGAAAAATTACAAGCAGTTCTTCACTGCTGCTACCGCGAACGGTACATACAATCCTTGTACAAGACTCTACCGCTTGCAAGGATTTGTTAAGACTTTTCGGGGATAGTAACGCGTGTGACGCATAACAATTGATTTTATATCTTTACACACGATATTAATATTGTAGTATTACGTGTGTAAGAAGTGAGTGTAACTGTATCACTGTGCGAGAGTTTCCGCAGTGACAGTATCATTAATTGTTACGCAATAGTTCCATCAAGACGTTTCCGTGCTAGTGCAAGATTTCCTCATAGGGTGGTCTGCTGATCGCGGTAGACCTTGGTATTCGCGAGAACACTTGAAGAAGCCGGAGAGGTATAAGCTCAATATACCGTTATTGATTAAACTCACTGTCACCTGAGATATTACTTGGTCTTAAACTCTATATAAGTTTTGCGTAATAAAATCCGTAGTACCGTTGTGTGTGCGAAGTGTCGGATTCATCGTGGGTATTGCAGGACATCAACCCAGCTGTTGCAGGACATCAGCCCAGCTGTTACAGGACATCAGCCCAGCTGATATAGGACATCAGCCCAGCTGTTATAGGACATCAGCCCAGCTGTTATAGGACACCAGCCCAGCTGTTATAGGACACCAGCCCAGCTGTTATAGGACCAGCCCAGCTGTTACAGGACGCTAGCCCAGCTGTAAACGTTTCTGGTGAAACGTCTGTCATTTGTAAGCCACACCTGACGACCCATCTATACCGCAAAGACCGGCCCTTCTCTTCAACAACATCATCGTGGGAGTCTTCTTATGTAACGTATCACGTCTTGCGTATGAACATTATTTAACATTTTAAAAGAAAGACTATATCAAACATTACATTCTGTACATTTCAAATATACCATATAAACTATAACTTGTGTTTGTACAATAAATAATCTTAAACCCTCCAATATAGACTTGTAATTTGAAATACACATACTATCATATCCTATGCGCCAATAGTTTAGTAATTTGTGTTGTCGCAATATATATATATATATATATATATTACATTTAATATTTATAATTAAATTTACCTCAAGATGTTATTTTTTTCCCTTTTTTGGAACATGTTTCGGGTACTATCTTGTACCCATCCTCAGCCTTCCGGTTTTTTTGTCTGGTGAAGTACATATGTGTTGTTGGTTGACTATTATTATTGTGGCTTCCTGTTGGCTTCTGGTATTTCAAATTGGTTTTATTGTGTGTGATTGTGGTGTATGTGTTAGTTTTTTGTGTATTTTCAATGTTGAGTGCTTTGAATATTGTGTCATGTTTTGTATTGATTTGTATTTGTTCAGGTATTAGTTTGTTTTCTGTTTTATGTTTGTATATTTGTAAATTTTCCCAAATGTTCATTATGGTGCCTTTGTGTGGTATATGTTTTATTAGTGGTACATTGGTTATGTCTGGGAATTCATGTCCTGTGTTTATTGCATGTGTGGCTAAATTGGATTTATATATTTCTGGTTTTTTGTATGCATTTAGGTGTTCAAATTTACAAAATTTACAAATGTAACGCTCCAGGTGATGTTAGTCTATATCTATAAAAATGAATGTTTGTTTCTTTCTTTCTTTCTTTGTCCCGTATGCGTTCCTATACCATTCATCCGATTGCGATGAAACTTCGGTGAGTTGTTGTGCGCACGCCCGCGAAGGTTTATGAATTTTTTTCGATGGGGTCCTTTGGGGGGTTCTTGGGGTCTTCCACATCTCCTCCTAAACCACTGGACCGATTTCAACCAAACTTGGCACAAATATTTTATGCAACGGGAGAACCAACATAGGGTAGGTGTTTTTTCGATGGGGTCCTTTGGGGGTCCTTTGGGGTCTTCCACATCTCCTCCTAAACCACTGGACCGATTTTAACCAAACTTGGCACAAATATTTTACGCAACGGGAGAACCAACACAGGATAGGTGTTTTTTTCGACGGGGTCCATTGGGGGGTCCTTTGGGGTCTTCCACATCTCCTCCTAAACCACTGGACCGATTTCAACCAAACTTGGCACAAATATTTTACGCAACGGGAGAACCAACATAGGATATGTGTTTTTTCGATATGATCCTTCGGGGGGTCCTTTTGGGGTCTTTCACATCTCCTCCTAAACCACTGGACCGATTTCAACCAAACTTGGCACAAATATTTTACGCAAAGGGAGAACAACATAGGATAGGTGTTTTTTCAATGGGGTTCTTTTCGGGGTTCTTTGGGGTCTTCCACATCTCCTCCTAAATCACTGGACTGATTTCAACCAAACTTGGCACAAATATTTTACGCAACGGGAGAACCAACATAGGATATGTGTTTTTTCGATATGATACTTCGGGGGTCCTTTGGGGTCTTCCACATCTCCTCCTAAACCACTGGACCGATTTCAACCAAACTTGGCACAAAATATTTTACGCAAAGGGAGAACCAACATAGGATAGGTGTTTTTTCGATGGGGTTCTTTTGGGGGTTCTTTGGGGTCTTCCACATCTCCTCCTAAACCACTGGACCGATTTCAACCAAACTTGGCACAAATATTTTACGCAACGGGAGAACCAACATAGGACAGGTGTTTTTTTTTCGATACGATCCTCTGGGGGGTCCTTTGGAGTCTTAAAAAACTAACTTATTAGATCTGGTTACTATGGCAACCCAATGGAATAGATTCTGTTCTAAATATATTATCGCATTAAATTGAAGACCACGCGAACGAAGTCTTTATATATTATATATATACAAACACTTTCTTTCTTTGAGTGGCATTGCAACGCATGCCGGGTACTCGCTAGTAATAAATAAATTTGGTCACAGTGAAATAAGATGCATACCAGTGTATATTGTTCAGTGTTAGTCGTGATGTCTTCCACTGAAAGTGTGCGACGCCTGCGTCAACGACAACGCGAAGACAGGGATCATGAAGGATTAAATGAATTTTTCATTAATACTCCGTTCTCATCAAAAACAACTGAAGATGAGAAAATTCGCGCGTTTCAAAACAAGAAGAAAAGAAACGAAAGAATGCTGCGATAGCCAAGCAATATCGCCAGAACAAGACATTGAAAACTGAACAAACAGGCGATATGGAACAGAAGAAATTAAACGTCGAGCGAATTAAACAATATCTGCGAATTGAACAGGAGAGTCTGCAGTTTATGCACATTATACGTTTCAAAAGCCTAAAAACATTATCATGCTTCGATGTTTCGGTTTCGTCGAATTCTTTATTTTTGGTAAAATTCGTTTTGGTTTAATCCTTGCTGAAGATGATGATGATGATGATGATGATGATGATGATGATGATGATGATGATGATGATGATGATGATGATGATGACAATGATACTCAGATTTTGATACCTCGTACTTTTTTTCTATTTGTATCGGCCATCTGAGGACCACATGCCAGTTTCAATTCTTTATTCCTTGTTCTTTTCTTTTTATCCAATATTATTTTATCTTTTCACTATGTCTCTTCTTCGTGTCTTCAGTCCACTTTGAACCTGCGTTTTTCTCTCTCCTACCCTGGACTCCTTCCATTTTTAACACTTTTGCCCGAAAAACTTTTTCAATTGCTTCTTCTGCGTTCATATTATTTTTTTCTAAATACTTTTTGACTTCTTTAATCCAACTTGATGTTGACTTCTTTCCCCACAGAAGATATTTGAAGATCTGTTTTGTTAACCTATCTATATAGGTCCATTTCTGTTTTTTCTCATTTATATATCACACAGGTCTATATATCTGTTTTGTCGTCCATTCTATATAAAGTCCAAAAAATACTAGTCTTCTTTATCTCACTGTTTCTGTTATATTTTCTATACTTTGATGTATTTCATCATTACTTCTTAATTTCCAACCTTCTCAAGTTTTTCGTGGGCCTAATGTTTTCCTAATAATTCGACTTTCCAATATTACCTCGTACTTTACGATACTTTAATTTTTGATACCAGAATTTTATCTCTCCACATTCTTCCTTCCTGTGCCTCCATTTTTTGAGCGGATCAGTGACAATAACAATAAATGTCAGTAGGATGAAAAGATAGATACTATTGCCAAGGTTTATGAAAATCGGTTGATGCGTTCAGAAGTTATAGTCAGACATACCTCAAGTAGGCAAGACACAGAGATAGATAGCCTAGATAGATGGACAGACAAATGCTTTCTCGCTTCAAGGATTAAAAATTTTCCTTTATATAAAAAAAAGAACACGATGGCAGTTTGTCACCTTTTCATAACATTGCTCGTCGTGTTATTGGTTTTTACGATCTCTTCAATCAAATAAAACGCCATCTCGCGCACGAGGCAGCACGTGGGAAATGCGGGTAATGAATATACAGTACAGCCTCGAGTGTCGCGAGAGTTTATTACGCACAGCCCAGCCAGTGTGTTTTGCGTCCTCAGACAAACGTGTGGGTTTACACAACGGCCAACGTGTGACGCGAACGTACACTGTTGACGTCATCACCAGGACATCCATGACGCCAGCATAACGTATACACGATACGCTCTGCAGTTTACACAACTCATCATCATCACATTTTCTTCTTCTTCTTCTTCTTCTTCTTCTACCGTCATTGCCAGGATATCCATGAGGTCAGCATAACGAATACACGATACGGTCTGCAGTTTACACAACTCATCATCATCATCATCATCATCATTATCTTCTTCTTCTTCTTCTTCTTCTTCTTCTTCTTCTTCTTCTTCTTCTTCTTCTTCTTCTAACGTCATTGCCAGGATATCCATGAGGCCAGCATAACGAATACACGATACGCTCTACAGTTTATATAACTCATCACCATCATCATCTTCTTCTTCTTCTTCTTCTTCTTCTCCTTCTAACGTCATAGCCAGGACATCCATGACGCCAGCATAACGAATACACGATACGCTCTGCAGTTTACATAACTCATCTTCTTCTCTTTTTTCTTGTTGTTCTTCTTCTTGTTCTTGTTGTTGTTGTTGTTGTTGTTCTTCTTCTTCTTCTTCTTCTTCTTCTTCTTCTTCTTCTTCTTCTTCTTCTTCTTCTTCTTCTTCTGCTTCTCCTCCTCCTCCTCCTCCTCCTCCTCCTCCTCCTTCTCCTTCTCCTTCTCCTTCTTCTTCTTCTTCTTCTTCTACTACTACTCCTTCCTCCTGCGGAAGAAGTAAGACAGGGAGGATGCAGTTTGTCACCGACTCTCTTTAATGCGTATATAGACTACCTCACTAGAGAATGGAAAAAAAAACTAAGAATGAACTCATGTATAGAGATCAGCTGCAACACACACCTAAATACAGTCTTATCTGCGGACAACCCCAAGTTATAACAGAAGACACTGAAAAAAAAAGTTACAGTTATTTGTCTATAAATTTTATCACCTGAGTTCCATTTAGGCCTACTATATAAAAATATCATTGTCAAAAACTAGAACCATGGTGGCATTTTCTTATAACTATCCTATAGAACAAATCGAGGGATTAGTAATAAAACTACCAAACTCTAAGTTTTAATGATCTTTCGAGATGTTTCAAAAACCACATTTCTTATACTTTTCACTTTTTGTTTTTCTTTTTTAACAGCTATGTAATAAATAAAAAGCTCTATTAATTATAAATTAACCTTGAAAAAGAAACTCAAATTAGCGAAAGCCTTTACTCTAACCCGGGAACTGTACGGAAACAAAAACCTTTCCAGAAATACGAAAGTCGGCCATTATTGCACTGTGATCAGCCCGGTGATCATCTATGGAGTGGAAACAATGTGCTTTCAAAATTTATAACTTCTGCTTAAAATTGAACGAAGAATTCTTCGGAAAATTTATGGCCCCAAGAAAACCGAAGATGGGTAGAGGCATAGACCAAAAGAAGAGCTGTACAGAGATCTGGAAGATCTGGAAACGGCTCTCCGAAGGAAAATATTGAGATTCCTTGGACATATGGTTCGGATGGATCGGTCCAGATTAAATAAACCAATTTTCAAATAGCCTATATTTGGCAACTTTCCAGTCTGAACGGATACAGCTCAAGGAGGAAATGATGAAACTGGGTATCTCTTTGACGACTGTGTGGATAGAAATACATACCGAAATAAAATTCAAAATCTTGAGGTTTCTCTGCGGTGAGAAGAAGACGAGGAAGAGGTGGATAGGAATGCGGCGCCTAGTGTGCGAATGAGGGCCTTCTGGCAGGAGAAGAAAAGGAAATGATATTCGTGTCTTTCATGGCTGGCCTTTTTCGTGTAAAAAAATTAACCTTGAAAATCAGTTTTATATTGCACTTGAAAACCTTTGATTTCAGTTTTCCGTAAATTCACATGAATAGACTTGGGTAGTTTTACCAATAACCCCCACGAAATATTGTCATCAACAAGAGTATTTTAGAAGAGGTCTCACACTTTCAGTATTTAGGCTGTGACATTTCTTATGACGAAGAAGCGACAAAATAAATACATTTTAAATGACATGTGGTACAGTTACAACACCTTTTGAGAATCTTCTTCTTCTTCTTCTTCTTCTTCTTCTTCTTCTTCTTCTTCTTCTTCTTCTTCTTCTTCTTCTTCTTCTTCTTCTTCAGCGGCGCGACAACCTATTACTGAGTGAAAGCCTCGTTTAACAGCCTCCGCTAGTTGTCCCGGTCAAGTGCAGCTGCTCTCCAGTTCCGGGTTCCAAGGATATGGCGCTCGTCATAGTTCACACCGTCTTCCCAACGTAGTTTGGGTCTACCAACTCTCCTGATGCCATAGATCTGTTCTGTGAGTGCCTTTCTGGGCATTTCATTCTCCCCCATTCTGATCACATGTCCAACCCACCTGAGTCTACCAAGTTTTATAATTTTCACAATATCTGGTTCATTCAGAAGTGTTCAGTTCTTGGTTTGTCCTTTTCCTCCAGTCACCTCCAACACATATTGGACCAAGAATGCTGCGGAGAATTTTTCGTTCATGAACCAGCAGACTTGACTCAGAGTTTCTAGAAATGGTCCAGGTCTCAGAACCATAGGTGAGAACTGGGCGGATCAGTGTTTTATACAGAAGCAGCTTGATGCTCCTGGCAATTGTTCTGCTCTGTAACAGGGGTCTGAGACCAAGGAAGTACCTATTAGCTGAAGTGATTCTTCGCTTTATTTCTTCTGTCGTTTCCCCATTGGAGTTAACATCCTAAATATCGTTGGCATCCTAAATAAACAAAGTTGTTGACTTTTTCGAAGAAACATACGCCAATTTGGGCACGCTCTCCTTCTCTAGCTTCCTGTCCTGTGACCATGTATTTTGTGTTGCTGTCGTTTATTATGAGACCCAGCCTACTTGCGGGACCTTCAAGCGCAAGAAAGGCTTCAGTGACTGCTCGAAGGGACCTTCCGATTATACCTAGGTCATCGGCGTATCCTAGGACCTGCATCAACCTGTTGAATACAGTCCCGGAGGATACTGTATACTGTATTCAACCTGTTGAATACAGTTCCAGCATCTCTCATAGCTTTTTCAAAGGCAAGAATGAAGAGGAGGCAAGCAAGAGCATCGCCTTGGAGTACTCTCTTTCCATAGTCAAACTCTCCTGATAAGTCATTCTGGTTCCTCACCTCTTGAGAATAAAACATTAAAATACACACAGCTAATTTTTTATAAAGTGATGGCGATGCCCACACACTGTTGTACGGTTCAGAACGTTGGGAACCTAGGGATAAGAGATCTTAAACAGATGGAGTCATCAGAAATGAAGTTCCTTAGGTACAGAAAGACTGTGTTGGGGGAGATACGAGAATTGGATACAACAATTAGAGAGGAATTGAACATTCAATCGGTTGCACTGTTATAGGCAGAAATGTACAAAGAAAGATTGAAAGAACATCTATTCAAAATGCAGAAAGAAAGGATTCCAAATCAGGCCTAAAATTATGACGCGACAGGTTGTTACCAACTGTACGTTGATAATGTTAGTTTACTATTTGGCCGACTGGCTAAGCAAATTTTAGTAGGAGTACGTTGCCTGATTAAGAATTGAAAAATTCAAAACACACTAAAATAATAATTTATTCTACCATCAGAAAATTACTTGATACAATTCAATGCTACTAGTTGTTTCTATTATTATTTTATTCACAATAGGAACATTTAATTTCCTTTTACATTAACTCTTCTGAGACTCTGTTCTTTATTACTTCATAATACTGACTCTTCATTAACACTTTATCAACTTCTTTACGTACAATTATAAATTAATTCTCTACTTTACCTAGTTTACAACAAGTCAACTATTCGACGAGCCTGTCACTGACAATATGTCGTACTGCAACCCTCTGGGATTGATAATCGTTCGGATATTTCACTCCGTTTATATACTGTTCCTGTTTATAAAATAGGAAAAGGAATTGGTTAGGTCGTTGTTTAAGAAGAGACTGCTTGCTTACAACTTCCTTGGAGAGTGTCATAGAAGGAGAAAAAAGAAAAGGGCGTAGAATAATGAAGTTAATAGATAGGGGTAGCATTAAATCAGAGGGTGTTACGAAGAAACGAAACGACTGGCATGCGATAGGACAGCTTGGAGAGCTTTTACCATTTGAAGATCTGCCTTAGGGCAGAACAACAAATAAAAAAATTTAAAGTATATATATATAATATATATATACTGTTCAGTTATTTACCAAGTGAAACTTATTTACAATTTCTAAGAGTGAAGAGTTTAGCCAAAACTTACTTTCACTAGTGAAAGGGAGGCTTCAAGGAGATTTCTCTTTCAGTGGAAACTTTGAAACGGAACAACTACTTCAGTAACCCCTAGCAGCGATAACAAAAGCAAAACTAACTGAAAATACTTAAAAGTATACAAAAAGGTAGACAAGGCGTGGGAAGATCGAGGATTAGTCGATAAAGTCGGGAGAAGAAGAAGAAGAAGAAGAAGAAGAAGAAGAAGAATATTGGGAATCATAACTTAAGCATGTTTTTAGCCATCTAAGTACGGCGCCAAATAGCTGGCTGTACCAGTGAACTCTTGACTTCGTTACGAGTTCGACAACAAAAGATATGCTAATTGACCGGCAGAATAATATGTGTTCGTTCTCTTTTTAAAAATGGATCGTGGTTGTTGATAAGTGGTAAACAGCAATTAGTATACTATTCAGGTATCAGTTTTGCGGCTTAATTTTCCATCGCTTGCCTACAATCGAACCAAAGATTCTTTCTCGACTTTACAACGAAACGTATTTGAATAATGCGTATTTAACCAGTTGTATTTTCAGTACACAAACGAAATAAGGAAAATGATACAGGCCGCATACAATACAATAGCGCATATGCTTCGTTGACAACTACATCCAAGACAAGGAATATCCACCATAAGTCCAAGGTCACATTATATAAAGTTATGATTAGACCGGTGATAACATGTGGCAGCGAGACTTGGACTCTGAACAAACGAACCGCTAACATAGTCAATAACTTTGAAAGAAGAATTTTTGAGGAGAATACATGGACCAGTCTAAGTCAATGATATATGGAGAATGCGCCACAATGAGGAACTATACAAGCTATTTAAAGACAATGATCTGGCCACCACCATCCGACTGCATAGATTGCAATGGGCAGGACACATCATTAGGATGGAAGGCAACCGAATACCTAGGAAGGTACTGTTTAGTCAAATCGAGGGTAGAAGGCCTATCGGAAGACCCAAGCATCGCTGGATTGACGCAATGGAGAGGAATACTGATACTTTACTTAAAATGAAACGATGGACATCGATCGCCAAGGACGGGGAAAAATGGAGGCGGATGATTATGGAGGCTAAGGTTCGACTCCGAACTGTGACGCCATAGAAGAAGATTTTCAGTAGACAAAATTTATTTCTTTTTTTTTTGTAAAAAAAAGAGTAAAATGATTATAAGGCTCCACGAAAACTCTGTGAACTTTAATTCCAACCGAGTTGAATTTATTCTATTCCTGGCCGATTTGTTGCTTCGCCGATCTCATTAACAAACGGAGAAACGTTACAATTTCGTTGAAAACATCTTGTGATTTGATTAAACCGTTATTTACAACTGCTAACGCGAACCCGCGGATCCTATATTAAATTGTGGACGAACCACGCGCACAGCCCCGAACAATGTGATTTGTAGAGAGTACCGACTTTAATCTAATATTCGTACTCTCTGAATTTCTCGCGGCACCAATTCCCAAGTATCGAGTTAACACTGCGCAGTGTTTCTAATCAAATTGTATGATTTTAAAATAAATGATATTAATTTGAAACTGAATGGCTAGAATATACAAAGGTCAACGTACTCGTTTCTAAAGCAACGACTTTTAGGTTCAAATTTATCCACTTAGTAGATTGTTACTCAGTCTAAAAACACCACAGATTCTGTTAATTAAGTTTTTCAGAATAAAAGCAATCTGCTCACAAATAATAATAATAATAATCACCACTCCAAAGGACTAGGCCTTAGACCTGTCCCGAAACCCATCTCCTCCTTGGTCTACCGAAATCTCTCTTCACAGTAGGGTGATAACCCAATGCAGCCACGGGTATACGGATATCAGGCATGCGGTTCAAGTGTTCACACCATCTCCTTCTGTGGTCTTCAGTCTTCTGGTGCAACGATACGTATTCGCGTCTAATATCCTCCTTCTTTTTCAGATCCAGAAGACAACAACCTTGCCTCTCTCTTAGAAATTTGATTTCACTTCCCTGAATCCTCTGCACTTCCCTTTTACCAAGAGTCCATGTCTCACTAGATACAGGAATGTGGGGACAGCCACAGTTTTGTAAAATTTCATCCGTGTAACTTCTAAGCCGGCCGCTGTTGCTTACATAGGTCCCGCAGATGTTCCAGAATAATGTTTCATGGTACTGGCCGTGTGCCAACATGATTTGCGTAGTTACAAGAGCTCGAACAGTCTGGAGGCCGTTTTAGTACACGGACGTTGCACGTGACGACTTTTCCAAAGCGTTATGTAACTGTCGTAACAATATTAATTGCAGGTTGCTTTAATCACAAAGGCTTAAAAAAAAATTTTGTTTAAAGACTGAATTTATTAAGCCAAGGCAGTCACAACCATGCAAACGCAGAGCGATATTTTTTGTCTATTAACAAATTTATTTCAAAGGGAAGAACAGGGGCAAAACGAAGTCAGTGATTTGAAGAGCTGAAATCTCACAACAATGATCGGAGTGGGGGAATTGTTGCGACACGGCGAAAACAGCGTCGTGTTTTCGCCATAGAGGTATATAGCTACTATAGATATGTTATACCTCTATGGTTTTCGCTTCTGTTCAGATACAGACCAAACCATCTCGCGTCACAACACGTCACAGATAAAGATGAATCACTGAAAATAACCGACGAAAGTCAACGAGCCCACAAGTGTGAAAGACAAGGCCCATGAAATTGACTGGATAAGCCGGTCTGACTCAGTTGTACCCGGATCTTCTGGTTAAAACACAAACAACAGATAAAAACGACAAACGGAAAACCGGAAAAAAGGCCGTATGACAAAAATTGCATTTTTTGAAACACTTACCAATGATGACAGGTTTTGTAAGCTTCGACCATAAACTGCGTACAGATGTAGTTATGTACAGACGTTCGACCAAATTTATTTCGGCCATCGTCACGACCTGCAACATGGGCAACACAGAAATAATACAAATATACAAAATACGTGCACACTCGTATAATCAGTGTTAATAAAGAGTTTGAAGCATTTGCCGGGTCGTTAGGCCGTAGTCCATCGTTTGTGTTTACTGACGTTTCGGCTCCGCAATCGGAAGCGACTGGTTCGGTGTCCGCCAAAATTCACCCCAGAGATGAGGTAGAGAACTGTGTTTTTGCCTAAGAAGAAGGCCCATTTGTATAGATTTTTCTGCCAACACGATCTGAGCTGGAAAGCAGTTTCAATCGATCAGCTTCAAGTGGTATCTGTGAAAGACAATTACCAGTTGCTTCCAACACTGAAGGTGGCCTCTGATTGCGGAGCCGAAACGTCAGTAAACACAAACGATGGACTACGGCCTAACGACCCGGCAAATGTTTCCAAGTTTGTTGGCGTCGGCCGTGAAAGTCTTAAAAACTTAAATACTAATAAGCTCTCTCTCTCTCTCTCTCTCTCTCTCTCTCTCTCTCTCTCTCTCTCTCTCTCTCTCTCTCTCTCTCTCTCTCTCTCTCTCTCTCTCTCTCTCTCTCTGAGCTGCAGAACTCGTTCGTTATTTTGATAACGAAATACAGTGGTGTAACTAGGAGTTGCTCCTGGGGTGGGGAAGGGGATGAGACTAGCTTGAAGGTTGGACTACCCACTTCTCTAATGACAAATGAGATATTTAGGTATTCACAGGCCCGGATTTCCCACTAGGTACACTAGGCACGTGCCTAGGGGCGGCAGGCTCAAAAGGGGGGCACGAGTTGAAAAATTATTTGTTAAAATTTCATGTTTTCAACTTTTTAATTACAGTATTTGTATTGGGCACTTGCATTATGGCCAAATTGAAGAAAAGGGTTTTGAAATAACCTTTAATTACATCATTGAATAAAACGGTATTGACACTGGGTCTGGTTTGGGTATTGGGTCTGGGTCTGGGCGGTCGGAGCGGAACACGGTCTTATATACAGATCTGGACACTCCGTTGAAATCCTTGTCCGCTTTTTTGCCGACTAAAATAGTTTGTTTCGATATCGCTTGGGGCGCCTCGATCTAGAAGTCAATCCCTACTGCGCATAGAGATAGTTGAAATGACTATTTTCAGAAACTTTTTTCAGCAGTCAAGGAGAACTGAATATACAGAACTTACTTGTTGGGGGGGGGGGGGTCTAACAGTGGTGCCCAGGGGCGGCAAGGCACTTAAATCCGGGCCTGGGTATACAATTATTTATAATCCTTACTTTAACAGATAAAGTTAAAGACTTAGTTACACCTGGCGATAATGTAAAATGCGGATCAAGTGATTGTTGCGGACTAATGGAAAGCAATTAAAGCTGGTAACTAGTGATTTCATTGGTGTTTGTATTCTGTTTCCACTGTACGATACGGCGATCCGTGAAACCGACGTAAAAATATGTACGCGTAATATTTATTATTACTTTTTGTATAATGCAGGCCTATATAGAAACATTCGAAGTAAAAAAATTCCCATTAAGTGTGTATTAATTATTTCTTTGTTACTGATAAAACTGATAAAAAGAAACGTGTCATGAAACGTCGACACAGACGTCTTAAAACTGCATCTAGTCAATGACCAAACGTGACAAAACCTTTATCATCTATTGACTGACGTTCACTATTACAACTAAGAATAACTTCTAGGATCAAGCGACGTGTGTAAAGGCAACGCTCTGTTGAAGTGGACGACATCGATTCCCTGGAGACTAAAGCCTACATCGTATCTAGGGATATCTGATGGGACCAAAAACAATTACGTATGACTAATTAATTATTCTCTGGGGGAGTCGTTAGGCTATACATATATACATACACCGTCCCGTCTCTAGACAATATTCGCGGGTACAGTCTCAAATTATCTATTGCTTTACTCATTCGTGTAACAGTCAGTACCGAATCTAGAATTTGGATTGCGGGGGGGGGGGAGTCCGGTCGAGTCGGCTTCATACAAAAGAAAAACAAGTTAAGACTAATCAACAGACAGTACCGTGGCGTCCATGTAACCGGTGTTGCCGGCGGCAACAGTAGTGGAAAGTAATATTAATTACTTCATAGAATAAACACTTTAGTTATTGAGTAATTTGAAATCCGAACAATATTAGTAGGGAAACTTGAAGAAAAGCGTAGCATTGCTTTCGAACTGCTGGGCACTTGCACCGTCTTGTGTTGCCGGCTCAGACATCGGCAATTTCTACTGCATACGGTCACTGACCTCGTAGTAGTTGTCACTGTACAAACTATTGATGGGGGGGGGGGGACATATTCGTCCACCCAATGTGTGGCCGCTGTATAAACCGGCAAAACGCTCAGTTAGCAGTTATGTTCGTTTTCGGAACTGACGTGCAGCAGATACTACGTACCTATTTGTGTTTTGTTCGTTTAGTCATGTGTTTCTCTGTTTGTCTTTATTATATTTAATTCGATTATTATTTGTGTTCTGATTTATTCTCTGTAAGTATAATGAGAGTCAGATCCCGTTGAACCGGGACCCTCTTCTTCTGCCGGCGAATGATAGAAAATACTCTAAAAAAATATTTTGCCCCTAAAAAGAACACTTGGTACTAGAAAAAATTCGAATTAATTTTTAGGTTACGTTTTAGGCCTATCAGAACCGGGAACAGGTGTTATGTACCCACGCCACGCCACGCCTCTGAATCAACATTACCATCTTTAAGTGGATGGAAAACGTGTAATAACTTACTGAAATCAATGCTGTTAAAGTAATAACACAGTAAAATAATCGCTGTTCAAACATTGTTTACAAGCTTCTATTGTAGTGTATTCATTGTGCATAGCCTAAAGATACCGTACATATGATTTGTAATAAACTTTTAAATTACTCACATCTTAATTTCTATCGATTTCGGTCATAGACCATCGTCAGGCCATATACACTGTGCACTCGCGGTCACAGTCTTGTAAAAATAGTTGCTGTTTACAGAAAAAACGAATTCGAAAACACTGATTAATGATTGTGAAACGTACGTTTGTGCCAAAAGTTTCTCGAGAACTGATTTTGTTACGGAGTGTTTACGTTTACATTCAGGTCTATGTTAGTATCAGCTGATTACTGTATGTTGATTTTCATTTTACCGCAGTATCTCAAATGTGATACGATTTTTGAAGTCCTGTGACAGTAAAATAGCTCAATACTTTGTCGAAATCAGGCCTGATCAACCTGAGTATTGTTATCATTGTTGTGCATGCAAACAATAATGTCGATATCTAGAACACAGCTGTTACGATCTAACCACATGGTCCGTCCTTATCAGCAACTAATAAGACCCCAACTCGGTAGGAAGGCTAACTATGTAGGAACCCAAGATTGTGGGAGTCTTGAAATGAGTCATTGCTGGTCAAGTTCGCCTACTACTGAGAGTCGACGTTTCGAGCGCTGCAGTACAACCCTTTTCTCGACGTGACGATCTATACACTTAGCCAAGTGCGAAAAGGGTTTTAATTTTGATTCCTGAACTGTCTGGGACCCTGATTGCTGTTACTTTGGAGCATTTTCACACCTGGGGCTTGGTGTTGTCATCTGGAGACTTCTTTCCGCCGCCGCGTTCCGCCACCGACCTGGACTTCCGATACGCTTACTGTTCGATTGTGCGTGCATTACGCGGAGAACTTGTGGTGAGTGTATCTTTTCCTTGATTAATTTCCTAAACTGTGCCACGACTGGTGTTTCGACACGGACTTGCGGAGAGTTATTCTTCGAGGGATTATCACTTCTGCGCCACATAAATACTGTATATATTAGTATAGCGTATTACATAAGTTATTTAGATTTAAGTTGTCAGTTTAAACATTTATTATTATTGCGGTATCAGCTAATGATATACAGTGTAACGTAACAGATTTGAGGTCCCCAACGTTACATAAAAAATGAAGTAACTATGGTTGAGAACAATACCCAAATATTAAGGTTACGAAATAATTAATACATCTGACGTGTACATAAATTTAAAAGATGTAATAAATAACATGGATTGTAAAATATAAACATTGTATCAAATGGGAGGAGTTTGATATGTAGTAATGAAGTGTAAAATACTATTCCAATTAATGGTTAATATGTTGCAAATGGTACTTGTTGTTATGCTGTAGCATGGTAGTGTTTACAGGATATTTATTTTATGTTTTGTGGATAGTAAGAGGGAACTGTTGTTTTATAGAAGTACTTAGTCAGTGGTACTCCTTTCATTTATGTTAAAATTGTCTTTAGACAATTAAGTATAAATACATGTGTTAGGTATTATATTATGTTAAATGTATTGCCTGAAATTGATTAATGAAATTGTTTTGAATTAATGTTTGTAAACTTGGCCAGGATGGCAATAAGTGTTTAAAAGTTGACAAGTAGTTCTTATAATTATGTTATAAAATAATGAAAGATTCCAGGATGAATTAATTAATATAATAAATTAAAACCAGGAAATATAAATTAATGAAAGTGGCCATAAACCAATGACTATTTGTACAGTAGGTCAGGTAAAGAAAATTAAGTTAAAAACCAAACAATATTATAACAGTTGTAAGAAAACCTATAGGCCTAAATTTAATATTTGTAAAAGGAAATTGATACCTTTTTAATAAGTCCAGTCCAATGAAACTATAGTAAAACATATACGGTTTAATAAGGTAGATTGGGTGAGAGTTTTAGGTAATTTGGTATAATTCCAAGCATGGAGTATTTTATTAAAAAAGAGTAGTAATGTTTTATAATTCTGGCTCTAGGATATCAAATATCATCCAATGACAGAAAGTAGTGGTTGTTAGGGTAACTAAAATGTAAAAAATCTTGTTGATTTTCAATTATTCGATTGTTATATGCTATTGAGTTCAGATGAGGAGACACTTTTAAAAAGGATGATACAAATTAACAAAAATGAATCAAAATTAATAAATTAAAGTCGAAATCTAATCCTATAAAACAAACTGATGAATAATAAAATAAATTAGATTTCAAAAATATAACCAAATACCTCCAAAAGGTCGAGAAATTCTTACTTCACTCATCAAGATAATTCCGTTGGATTTAGTATTAGACCCGATTTCCCATCTAACCAGGAGACTAATTGATGGAAGAAAAAAGCCTAAATTAATGGAATTATAGAAAAAATATACAAGGACCTGTTTCTGAAGAAATAAACCTCACTTTCAAGAAGGAAGTTATAATACGACTCCAATTTCACCGAGACCGACAACCACAAGGCTCGTAAGGGAAGAACGAATATCAGAAGAGTTCCCGGGGCTTTCCAGTACATCACACCGTCAATTTTATTAAGAATCGGAACACTTTTTCTGGATGGAAGTAACCTAAATTGTAATCTTCAACTGTTTGCAGACGTACAATGCTGCCTTGAGAGTCATCAACCCGGTAACACCAGCTTATTTTTAATTTTAATATATTAAGAACTAATAACATTTTGTAATACTAAGTAACCTTAATTTTGCATTACCTGGCCTCACTAATCGTTAAAAGAATCACACGTACCCTGGGATAAGAGATATTTAATATTATATTTAATTTGTATAAAATAAAAGGAACCTGGTTAACTAAACGATCGATCCATAATTGTATAATCGATATCACTCTATTGTAGTCAGGAAGAGCACTGTTAGTTTGAATTAAAGTACAAAATAAATAAAGAATCCTTCTTGAATATGATGATGTTTCATGTTATTGTAGAATAGGCATATATGTTGTGGGTGGAGTAATTTACAGGTAAAAGGGTGATTAAAAGCTGGTGAACCAGTTAACCTAGAAGCAAGCCAATTACGAATAACAGCGCTCATAGTCAACAGCTGGTAGAACGTGAGATTACCGAACTAGCGTGTTTCCTGCACAATTTTTGAATTAAATTACACAATACGGACTGACTAGGGTTGCAGAGAATTCTTAATTCATTAATTAAATACATCAAGTACATCATTGATGTTGCGTAAACATTGAGTAATTAGGTAAAACCGTGTTATAGTATACATAAAAGTTATAATAACACAATAATAAATATATTTGTCTATTAAATCTGAGTTACAGGAGGTCATCTATAAGACTACATAATAAACATTTCCTTATAAACAGAGTTCTTTACAATTTAAAAGTAACAACATCAGTAGATGGTAGCAAATTGGCGAACCCAACAGTGTGGCTTTCAAACACCCTCGAATATAATTAATAACGTAATATAGTATTTTCGTTACAAATTGGCGCAAACCAACGTGGAGCTTGATTAAACCCCGAAACCTAAAATAAATCTTATTGATCTTGAAGTTAACATTTTCGTTACAACAGTCATTTACTCTCATTGTTATTTGGAGAAACAAGCAAAACTTATAAAATAGAATATGATTACTTATTTTGTATATTTTGTATACCTTACATGACTGGTAGAGTAAATTTGAGCAAACTGCCTTATCAAGTGGTTTAGTGGTCAACCTTATTGGGACGGGATTGAATCTCCGTGATCGCCCGTTAGTTTTCCCTGCACGGAGTGGCGCCCTTTTTTTTTTTAAAAAAAAAAGAAGAAAAAACCTATATATAAGTGAATTTGATTTCTGGTTACCCCTCACACTTCTTGATACTGACATAGGTGGTGTTAATATCTATCAAGGAACCCCACCCCTTCACCACTAGCTAGTATAACATCTTTACTTGCGTTATAACATAGGGAACCTGCATTAATTGGTTCTGCCAATTATACAGGCTGCCTTCGTTGTAACAAGCTGAAAATTAATCAAATCACTAAAACAATTAATATACAAGGAAGGGGGGGGGAGTCTGCTGATTTATGCACTCAATTTAGTATTGTACTAAAGATGACATCTCTTTATTTATGTCTATTTGATTATACATAACATATCAACTTTTAACTTACAGTGAAAATTGTAATGGGTTTTCTACATTAAGATTTATAATACAGTTAGCGCCTTTTACCTCGGATCCGAGTTTATATGTATTACTTAGGAATTTAAAGTTTACTCTACTCCATTAATGTATTACTTTATTACTCTTTATACCATTTGAGGAATGGTATCATTTAATAGTGCAATGTTCCAACGCTACATCACACTTGTTACTTTACAACTTATGGTTACTGAAGTTACTTGTTACAACATTTATTCTTAAACTTTAGAGATTGTCATTTTAAAGTCTTTTAGTTTACAATTACTTCTATTTCAAAAGATACATATCCACGGAAGACAAGCCTCCGCGTCACCTCTTAGTTAAGGGTTTTAGTCCTCGTCCTCCACGCGTGATTCTTCGGTCCTCTCTCTGTAGTGGGTTGTCATCGTGGTAGTCTTTCTGGCGAAGGTCCTCGGACTCAACTAATGTTGATTCGGATGTTACGGTGTCATGAAGTCGTCCTGTTTCTCGGTGGTATTGTAAATACAGTTGAGGTCTTCGTCTTCACATCTTACAGTTAATCACATCACATTTGGTAATAGTACGGTTGTATCTGAATTTACATATACAACCCTAAAATAACTTTAACTATATTTCTTACTGGGAAATGTCACCTTACATATTTAATTTTCTACATTCCTTTTTCTTGTTACACACTTCATTCTCTTTATATAACACTTCACACGGTTATTTGAAACTAATAACCACATTTAAAAAAAATACATATTTTGTACAGCGCTCTGCTTTGAGCTGCTTACTGGTTGAACGACGCATCATCTCTGATCTCTAACTATGTAGGAAGGGTCAGTAAATCGCGCGGATGTTACACGTCGCAGCGAAATAGTTCCATATTTCTCCTTTATTTAAATGGTTAAAGTTTGACTATTTAATTATTCAGAGATATTCTTAATTACAGACGTTATTAAAGTACACTACTGTGGTCTTGTTTAATTATTTAAATAATGTCAAATTTACAAGTATTATTAGTTTGTTTAGGGGTCGGAATTCAAGTTAATTCCGGTTAGCGCATGTCTATGCAGGGTTAATTAACAAGGTTTACCCTATCTGTACACTAGTATTCCTTTTTATTTTATTATTAAAACTCTTTATTAAATATTATTATAATTTTATGATATCGATACAATTTAGTTTAAATGTGCGATTTTATTAAAATATAAAATTTCTCAGCTTTTACATTACCTATTTATTAATTACTTTATTTTTAATTAATGAAATCGTCACACTAGCCTAGGTAAATTCGTGGGTAGCAGTCCGTCATGATGTTCAATAGATTTTCGTGACCCTCTTTTTTTACATATTTGTATATTCGGTATTGTTCATATATATATTAGATCTTATTTCATCATTGCATGTTTTCAATACCGTTAAATGTAGCTGTATTGGACCATATTCACAAGACTGTTGTTTTATGTGTTTGGCTACTGTAGAGTTCGGATTTGACTGTTGAGAATGTCTGGTGTGTTCTATATTTCTGTGTTTAAAGGACCCTGATGCGTATTTTTTGTTGTACCGCACATTGTAGACTGTCGAGTTAGCAGGTTGACTTTGATATTGGTATGACAGGTATTGGTATGACAGGTATTGGTACGACAGGTATTGGTATGACAGGTATTGGTATGACAGGTATTGGTACGACAAGTATTGGTATGACAGGTATTGGTATGTCAGGTATTGGTACGACAGGTATTGGTATGACAGGTATCGGTACGACAGGTATTGGTACGACAGGTATTGGTATGACAGGTATTGGTATGTCAGGTATAGGTACGACAGGTATTGGTATGACAGGTATCGGTACGACAGGTATTGGTACGACAGGTATTGGTATGACAGGTATTGGTACGACAGGTATTGGTATGACAGGTATTGGTATGACAGGCTAAATCATATGTATGGTATCTTTACGCTATGAACAATGAATACACTACAATAGAAGATTGAGATTATAGGTACCATTAGTAAGCAATAAGTGTGTGCATATTACAAATACAATACATTATCATTAACTGTTTACAAGATGCTTATTGACTAAAATGATTTTCCTATATTTCATATTTCAAACGTACACGCAAATGCTGTGTGTGTAATAAACTTATTTGGTTAGCTATATTTAAAAAAGGTTACTATTGTATTAGCGCACCCACCTGAGAAATTAATAAAACAGCTTTAAAAAAATTAAGGGATTAACAAAATTTCTTGTCAATTTTCGACCCTCTTGAGGGGTGTCCGCTCCTGTTCGTCTCCCCCGTAAATAGCAGTGCCTGCCTCTGTCGATGACACTGAAAGGTCCCCGACTTACATATGCATTAGGATACCCTGAAAGAATGAGTCTAAATGCGACGATTAAAAACATTTTTAAAAGACGGGTGTTACATTTGTACAACAGGGCTGTGCCTAGAAATCCGCAATCAAAGAAAGATTAAGAAATACTGCAGTCCCCCGGGCAGAGATGAGAATCTCTTAATTTCTTAGGCTGTTTTATTATTTTTCAGCTGTGTACGCTAATATAGTATAGTAGTAACTCTTTTTGAATTATACAAACAGGTTTATTACACAGCATTAGCGTACACGTTTGAAATATGAAAAATAGGAATGAATCAGTAAGTATTTATCTAAAAACGAAACTTTTTCTTGTGAACTTACTGTTTATTCTCTTCTCGTCGAACGCGTTTCGGCGTACGTATTCGCCTTCTTCAGCTTAGAGACAGACTGCCATCATTTAGTAACGGTTGTTGTGTGGAAGGTGTAGTGGGGGTGGTGCGTGGTGGAAGGGGATTGGCGCGGGGATTCAACTTAATGTTTGTTTTTTGTATAATTGTGTCAAAAAGTGTATGTGATTTATATTGTAATTGATCGTTAAGTATGTGTTGTTTGGTTGTGTTGTGTGGTGTTTATATATTTCGTATTGTTCAGTTGTGTTGAGTTTTCGACCTTTGGGTAAGTAATGTAAAATTTCAAGATTATTGTCTATGTTGGTGTAACTGTGGTTTTCTGTGTGTATGTGTGTGGCAAATGCGGAGTGTATATTGTTGTTGGTTAAAGCTTTTAAGTGTTCAGATAATTCAGATAACAATATACATTAAGTTGAATCCCCGCGCCAATCGCCTTCCTCCACGCACCACCCCCACTACACCTTCCACACAACAACCGTTACTAAATGATGGCAGTCTGTCTCTAAGCTGAAGAAGGCTAATACGTATGCCGAAACGCGTTCGACGAGAAGAGAATAAACAGTAAGTTCACAAGAAAAAGTTTCATTTTTAGATAAGTGTTAGTGCTGTGAAAGAAGAGATGAATAATCAAGACAACAGTAAGTATTTCGTTAAAAATGTTTCAATAACGCGCATTTTTATCGTTTATTACCGTTTACTTTAATGGAACTGATTTCGGCCACTTTGAAGATAGTAATATTGATTAGTCTTAAATTTTGTTTTCTTTTGCATGAAGCCGACCCGACCCCGGACTCCCCCCCAAGCCAAATTCTAGATACGCTACTGTACCCCTGACCACTGAAATACTGCCTTTAAGGTACGATTTCGAACCACGCTGCCCCCGCCAAGGCCGCGCGCTGCCTTGGCGGCGAACGATCACTACTGCTCCAATGCATTTTAGTAGGGATACGTTTCGAACTCCGCCGCCGCCGCCTAAGCAGCGCTGCCACTCCGTCGCCGCCTTTGCATCAAGGCGGCGCTGCCGGGCGGCGTCAAGAGCGGTCGGGGCAGCTTGACGGCGTGCGGCACATGCATTCCGTATGTCTTTTTTACCTTCTAGTGATGAAAAACTTGTGGATTAAGCTCTTAGAAAGGAGAGAGGATCAACGAGAAAAGGATATGAAGAATCTGACAAAATTCAATTCCGCGATAGAGACTTTCGGGGAACACGTTAAAACAGTGCTGAGTAGCCTACCTCCTTTACAAATAAAATCCGACATTTTCAATACTTTAACTTCAAAATGTCGAAATCAATTCTTTATCTACTCAAGGGACTGAGGAATCGACGCCAATCAATTTGCCGGCGAGTACCGTATCATCACATGACAGCACCGGACATGACTTTTCTGGTGCAGATAAGGCTCTAAATCTGGAGAATCTAACAAATGTATACATTACTTAGACTATACACATTGCGAAATGCAATAAACATATGAACTTTTATATATTTTTTAAATAATAAAATTTATATTTAATTGTGTGCATTTTAACTGGATGTGAATAGAAAGCGGAAAACGTTTGTTGTGTATGAAGATCGTGCCAAACTCAAGTCACTATTGTCAAACACCATACAGTGAAACTCGTATGACTGTTGTGTTTACTATATTAAGGAACCACTTAAATTTTGTGCAGTAATCACAGATAATTGCAGCCAAGTCCACCACCCATCCATACATACATACCTACCTACACACAGTCGAATGAAAAGCTGCGTACGTATGTAGGCCTACTACCTACACATGTAGGCCTACATACTTGCTTTGCTTGTCGAATATCGGTTTAAAAGTTTACTTTTTTTTAGGACGTTTATTTACCGTAGGGTTATGAGAAATTTCTGTTGGGCACTAATACACTGTCGTGCTTCATGTCTTCAGCAACCGAACTCAGCACCATACCGACTGAGTTTGGAGTATTGTCTGAATACGAGATCTTCATCCCGCTGAAATTTCCTTTCTACCAATATTTTGAAACATCCTTCTTCTTATTCACGACTTTTGAAGACATCTTTGGTGGCTTTCCTTTCCCGTTTGTAGATAAATAACGCTAGCATTAGCAGAGTGTCGTCGTCTTCTTCTTCTCCTTGCAGTACTTTCATTAATTGTAGTTTCTTAAAAGCAATGAACGACATACTGTACTGGTACTGTATTAACGTCGGTATGAACTACTTAATAACCAAATGTGAATGTAGTATCGCCTTCCCTCAGACAGCGCTGCCGCCGCTTTGGCAGTGACAAACGAAATCACCAAAACCGCCGTGGTAGCGCCGCCAATGCTGCTCCGACCGGGCAGCAGCAGAAGAGAAGAACGGGCGGCGTTTCGAAATTGTACCTTTAGATACTACACTTTATTTGCGTTTGTAACATTTTGGCTGTGATAATGATTCACGAAGACAACAACACTTCTGAGAACTGTATTTCGGAATGTGCTGACCTGACATGACAACTGGTAAGTATGGAGGACCATAGTATGAAGTCCCTCGCTATTATCCCAAGTGTTCCCTACGCTCTCACGCTCTCTCGCTCTCTCTCTCTAACACCTGTACAATTCACACGCTCCGTTATCACTCATCTTGAACGCTTCTCGTCTTGCACACGATACCAATTGCGTCGTCTAATCCAGTGGTTCCCAACCTTTCCGGATCCGCGTACCACTTTTGTCTTCCGCGTTCATTTCGAATACCACCGGAGCTTATAGAAAGGTTATTGGGGTTTTCTCAATAAAACACTTGATACAACATGAGTATTGTATCTTATTATTCCTAGTTATGTATAATTAAACAAATCTAATACATAGAATTTACAAAACGGGAACTGATTTTTGAAATTAATTTCCGGTTGGTTCTATACTAAAACAAGGTATAAAGTTTTTAAAAAGACAGTTGATTACTTTCATTACAGATTTCCTTGTTAGTACTGAAAAATAACAACATATTAAAAAGAAAATAATTAATGTGAAACTTGTTGCCGCTTATTTTGTACCAGAGAATTGTCAGATTCGATTGATGTTATTTTTAACCTTAAATCACACGCCGTAGACATCCTGTTAGATTCTAACGAAACATTACCACAAAGTATTTAGGTTGTGTTTTTATAAGGGTAATGGTTTTAAATCATGTCCGATGAAAATGTATTGTTGTTTTGAACATAAATTTTTATTTATTTTATTTTTTTAAGTACATACTTTTTACTAGCTAGGTCTTCTTGCGTTCCACCTTGGATCCCTCCGCGTACCACTAATGGTACCACTGGAGTATACCGGTTGAGAATCACTAGAGTCTAATCCGTTACTTGAACTTCTTACACGGGTCGTGTTGGGACCCGATCTGGTAATTGTTTTTGGTCATTTACAGTGTTTTTTTGCCATGCGTTTATAGTGGCATACTACTGTAGACCTGTACTAGTCTGCCAGTTATATTGGACGGGTCTGCTTGCGGCGGTCGAAGTAATTTGAAGGGACACTTTACAATCTCCAAAATTTACAAAAAACTGCGCGCGAGGCAACACTTATTATTTAGAACGAAACGTTTTAGCCTCTCGTGGAGACATGCTAGCTCGCCTAATACGATCGGTGCCAGCTACTCTTTTGCGACAGTGTAACAAGTTATGTTCGATACGTCTATCCCTTACTTCCAAAAATTCAATAAACATTAATGTAAAATGTCCTGTATTCTGACAATCTCATTTTATAATGACATTATATTTTCTTCTTCTTCTTCTTCTTCTTCTTCTTCTTCTTCTTCTTCTCCGTCTTCTCCTCCCCCTCCTCCTCCTTCTTCTTTATCATCATCTTCTTCTTCTTCTTCCTCCTCTTTTTCACCTTCATCTCCTCCTCCTCCTCCTCCTCCTCCTCCTCCTCCTCCTCCTCCTCCTCCTCCACCTCCACCTCCTTCTCCTTCTTCTTCTCCTTCTTCTTCATCTTCTTTTTCTTCTTTTTCGCCTTCATCTCCTCCTCCTCCTCCTTCATCATCATCATCATCATCATCTTCCTCTTCTTCTTCTTCTTCTTCTTCTTCTTCCTCCTCCTCCTCTTTTTCACCTCCTCCTCCTCCTCCTCCTCCTCCTTCATCTTCTTCTTTTTCGGCGTCATCCCCTCCTCCTCCTCCTCCTCCTTCATCAACATCATCATCATCATCTTCTTCTTCTTCTTCTTCGTCTTCCAACCAAGCTTCAGGCTAATAGCCTGTTGCGACCTGATCGTTTCACCTCTTTTTTTGTTCTCCGTCCCTGCGGTCGATATCTCTACATAACCTCTGGCATCCTGTCAGTGCTCATTCTTTGTAAATATTGTTCCCACTTATTCCTCTAGTCTTTAATTTGGTCACTGAAGCTAGCAACTTGTAATTGAATTATTTTTAAAAATGTTTATCTCTAATTAAATGTAGAGACAAAGTCATTCAAAAATTGTGCTATTAAAATTTGCTGTATAATCTTAGGTAATGTGTTACTTATGTCATTAGTTTGTTCCACCATATTTATGGGCGTCGTCTGATCTATCATCAGAACGAACCAAACACGCGTAATAGAGCAAATATTCAAATTGAAGAATTTTGATAGGGGTATTGCAGGAGAACGGTGAACGAGTAGGGATAGTATTAGGGGTCTTGCTGGTACTATAGAGTGTTACCTAAGGGTTTAGAAGACCCGCACTCTTGCACGCGCACTCACAACCGGCCCGCTCCGGGCGGTTCAGGTATAAGTATACGGTCCAATTCAAAACTATAAAAAATTTAATTTAGCTGATAATCCAAATTAAATAATAATTTTTGTAATCTCTGTGAAACTGTGAGAAAAATGAGTCCATACATCACGTAAATGCGATGAATATAAGTATTTTGCAAATTAAATAATATTTGTAAAATAGTAATTTCTAAAGCCAAAATGAAATTAAATTATAATTAGTTTTACATCTAAAATATACCATAACCACGTCGTGTTTAATGTCATTTTCTTTAAAATTTTATGGAAATTACAAATATGCTGAGCTCGATTGTTAAAAAATTCATATTACAAAAGTTGCAGTTACGTAGTGGACGCCCCAGTAGATGATTCATACCCCAGGTGGGCGTGTTAGTACGGATCTTCTCATCCCTCAGGTGTCATGCGACTTGGAATGCCGTATAGGTGTAGACACATAACAGGGAAGACCCCAGTAATAATAATTACACGACTTGTCGTTTTTATGGGATGCTTTTCGTTAAACTAAAATTTCGAAACGTTACATGTGTAAAGACGAAACTGTGAATCATGCTGGAAAAGTGGGTTTGAACTTTGACTCACAGCGATCATCGAGTAGTGATATTTCATTGTCTGTAGGGGCATCTTCGTGTGTGGTCCTGTATGTGCGCTCGCGCCCGTGCGTGAGTGTGTCTGGCGTCCACGTCGTCGTGACTGCGGGTGTCAACGTGGCTGCTGCGGGTTTGGTTTTTGTCCGTCAACCGGAGTGAAATCAAAACAAAAACAAAAGCGAAACAGAACACAAAACAGAATTAAGTTATGTGCGCATGCGCGCGGAGAAGGTTGACAAAACGTTATCTTTATTACGCATACTGGTTAGTGGCAGCAGCCACAAAACAAGAGATATCCCGTTTGTGTCTGACACGAGACGTTTTAAAGTTTTATCTGTTTTTACAGGATTAAGTTACCTGTAGACTGAAAGCACATAAGGGGTGCCACTGCCAGCCCATTAATGTTTGTATTTTATTCCGTTCACACACACACACACACACACAAGAATGACAGACGGGTTGTCGAGCGGATGAATATATTTTGAATATTTTTTTTTACTAAACCTTCCTCCTTCCCACAGACATCAGGTTTCCCACAAACTCATCTTTTATATCAGCCATGGAATTGAGACCCACCGATAGTTTTTGAAATTTATTTCCCAAACACTTACGATAGGCCTAATATGTTCAATCATTATAGGCTATAGTTATAGAGATGCAGAGATTTTTTTTTAATTATGTATTGGATCAAGAATAAAGAAATAATATCACGCGACTTGAAATTAAAAAAAGTATTTATTAACGAAAATAAAAATTAGATGAATAATATGATATGCATGACATGTAGTATTAATTAATACAAAGAACAAAAAGCATGATTAACCTAAAATATCATAAAGTTTTCTATGATTCTACTACGGGTGCATGTGACCCGTAATATCGATAGAATATATTTAACTGTTTAAAGTCGAACCTTAGTCTCCATAACCATCCGCCTTCATTTTTCCCTGTCCTTGGCGATCAATGTCCATCGTTTTATTTTAAGCAAAGTATCAGCATCCCTCGCCACAGTGTCAGTCCAGTGTTTCTTGGGTCTTCCGACAGGCCTTCTACCCTCGATTTGACTAAACAGTACCTTCCTAGGTATTCGGTTCCCTTCCATCCTAACGATGTGTCCTGCCCATTGCAATCTATGCAGTCGGATGGTGGTGGCCAGATCATTGTCTTTATACAGCTTGTACAGCTCCTCATTGTGACGCATTCTCCATATCCCATTGACTTGGATTGATTCATATATTCTCCTCTAAATTCTCCTTTCTAAGGTATTGACTATGTTAGCGGCTCGTTTGTTCAGAGTCCAAGTCTCGCTGCCATATGTTATCACCGGTCTAATCATAACTTTATATAATGTGACCTTGGACTGACGGTGGATATTCCTTGTGTTGAATATAGCAGTCAACGAAGCGTATGAAATTTGCGGCCTGTATCCTCTTCCTTATTTCATTTATTTCTTCATATCTTCTGCTATTCAACATCCCAAATATTTAAATCGGTTAACTATTTCCAGGTTTAGTGGTTCGATTTCAAACTGTTCGGGCTTCCAGGTTTTCCTTCGAGTGGTGATTATAACCTTTCTTTTACCTGTATTCACCTGTAATCCTATCTCTTCTGCTTCACCTTTGAGTTCCTGGAAGGTCTCTTTTGCTCTTTCTTGGGATCATGCCATAATATTAATATCATCTGCATATCCTACGATCTAGACCATTTTATGTTCTAATGTTGAATTCCTATCAATTGACAATTTCCTGATCACATATTCGAGTGCTAGGTTGAACAGGGTTGGTGCCAGCCCATCGTCCTGTTTCAACCCTCTCGTGACATTAAAAGGTTCTGTTACTACACATGTCCCTCTTTTTGTGGCAGAACTCGTTTTGCACTAATACTCGGTTTTTGTGCAGATCACTGGAAAAGCAATCAACTCGAAGTAAGGGGGTGGTATACATGTCTCCCTTTTTCTGTGAGTCACACAAAATTCCTTTCCAGTGAATTTTTTTGTAGATTGTACTTAATAACATAACAAAATATTGGCCGTCTATCGAATGACAAATCTTGTTTTCGGTTGTTAATACGTTGTTTTTTGTTTTTTTATTAATCTTATTACTCAAAAATAATTGTATTTTGCACTTTACATTTTCTGTTATTATTTTGTTAAAAAACGCTTTGTTCTTTATTTTAAATGTTACTCTGTTATAAGCACTGTATATGCACACTAAGCGTTATATTTTGCCTAATCCTGCTTTCTATTTCTTTAAAAAATAAACTAAAAACCAAAAACATTACCTAACCTCACAAATAAACACATTTATGTATTTTCACTTTTCAATAAGAAATCGAATAATTTTAAAATTAGTACAGTTCTTCTTCTTCACATCGTGGTATATCGATACTATCGCATATACAAAACATCGAAAATGTGGGAAGGAATATTAATACATGATGTGGAATCGAACTAACGGTCACAACGAACATGTGAAATAAATTGTTGATATATATTTCATATTTATAAAAGAAAAAACAAACTACGATATTTGTTTGGCCGTGTTCCGTGTGTGGTTTACGACGACGAAATAACGGGAGCAGTTAACGGTATAGCCTAGACAATGCTGCTGCTGCTGCTGGAAGGGATCTCAGGGGTAATCGTTTTCTACAAGAGAGAGAATCGGTCCGAATTGCTACGAATGACTTCATTTGAATGAGTTCGCTCCTACTGAGATTGTTTTAAAGGGTGATTTACATTTAAACTAGATAGGCTACGACGACGAAGGTATTCTCGAGGCTAAGTCTCTGCTCCTCGGCATTAACTTTACTGTTATTACCGTTGGGGAATATAATTGTATCCTGCAGATGACAGAACGTGTAAGGTACGATTTGTTTGTTCCGATTTTGGTGAATTAATATTCCGACTGAAAGTGGGTATTAATTGTTACAGTTAGTCCAACAACAGTCAGTTATCAAACGTAAAGTTTAGAGGATAAACGTCTTTAGGAATAGAACATTGTTGCGACGGTCTCACAGTGGGAACAAATGTACACACACCAATGAAGACACTAATAACCAGCTTTAATTTTCACAATTAATAATTTGTAATCAACAAGTTATTCAACAATATTAGTCTCGTACAATAATTCATGTAAAATTTGTCCACACGCAATAATAAGGTCAAATAATAGAGTTCCATACTAATTATAACACAATAAGTACTTGTGTTTACTTATTAATTATGTTTCTAAAATGTAATAAGGGGGGCAACAAACCCGTGGCTCATATTCTGAGACACAGTCATCTATATCCAAATTGGCCATTTCTAAAATGTAATGAGAGGGCAACAACCCCGTGACCACTATTTTGAGTCACAGCCATCTATATTAATAATACGTCTATCGTTTTGGATTTTCACACACACAAATACACTGACCCAATAAATAATTGCCACAAAGCGAGACACACGTAATGGCTCACATAAGGGGTCCATTACACAATATTTCACGCAACACTGGTCCGAATTAATTACCTTACCTGTTCTTTTCATAGGTGTTAAGATTACGTGTGAGGACAATGGTCGAGAGAGAGAATAGCAGCAGGTAAACAGCTAACTGACTGATTATGCGAAAGTTAAAATAGCATTAGTGACAGTACAACGTTCGTTACTCTCTCCCGTCTATTTCAGACCGTGTGTGTGTGTGTGTGTGTGTGTGTGTGTGTGTGTGTGTGTGTGTGTGTGTGTGTGTGTGTGTGTGTGTGTGTGTGTGTGTGTGTGTGTGTGTGTGTGTGTGTGTGTGTGTGTGTGTGTGTGTGTGTGTGTGTGTGTGTGTGTGTGTGTGTGTGTGTGTGTGTGTGTGTGTGTGTGTGTGTGTGTGTGTGTGTGTGTGTGTGTGTGTGTGTGTGTGTGTGTGTGTGTGTGTGTGTGTGTGAAGGCTAATCCGAACCGAACTAGTTCCCGTCGTGTCCCTGTGCTGCCGACTTTCCCTAATGTATTTCCTGCTGCTGTTGCTCGGGATTAAAATACTTTACCGGATTTTCTAAAGTAAATTAACCGACCGTAGTACTGGAGGGGGGAGGGTAATGTTTTACTCATGCGTACCAACTTTCTAAAACTATTACCGTACACAGGTTGTTAGCCTAATGTCGGTGTCAAACCACGTCTGCTTCGATAACTGGATTTATGATCCTCTCTCTCTCTCTCTCTCTCTCTCTCTCTCTCTCTATCACTTAGTCAGTCAGAGTCTTTTCGTCTTTATCAACCCATTTTTTTTTTTTAATGAACTCCATCATCATCACTTCCAACAAGGAAAAATCCACACTATAAATGTTTTGTTCAGGTTTAACTAGAAAACAGACTAGAGACGGTCACCCCTGCGCTTCTTTGGACGTCCCACGTCTCTAAGTCCTTATCATCCAATCATTGTTTGGAGGATTCAGTAACTCTTTCATTCTTTTAAGATGTTCCAACAATTTTAGCCGATATTGGGCAATCCTGTCGAGAGTACTCACAATATTCAGTTCTACTTCTACGATCTTGGAGAGTAGGCCACGTGACCCTGCCACGTGAATGATAAATCTCGTTTCTCAATCGCTTGATTGCGACTAGCCTGCGATTTCGCTGTAGTCCAATTCTCAGACACATAGACAATCCTAGGGAGGGCCATCTCCTATAATTGTCCCTTATAAGAACTTCAGGTGTGTTTTATTTTATTTGTTGGTTTTAGACTGTTCCCCTGATGGTGCCGCACATATGATTGAACTTATGTAGCGTCTTCGGCACGTCGTTGTTTGTGATGTAAGTCTGTACCGCCGATCGGATAACTTCAACGCGCACTCGATACTACGTATGCAACCTGGCGTCAACGAGTCCAAGAGCTCCGCGGTGCTATTCTCCAAGCGCCGTAAGGAACCGCGAGGACGAGTCAGAATCGGCATACCGTACTTGCCCCGGTCTACAGAAGTAAAGTACCTCGGTATACACCTTGATCGTCGCGTCACCTGGCGTACCCATGTCCAGCCAGTAAAAACTAGAGCGTCAGCATGTCTGGGCTCTCTGCTTTGAATACGTGCCAACAAGTCTATCACCCGTAAGCTATTGGTAAATTGATCGTCAAAGCGTTATCTGTTGTAGATCTCACCTACGCCGCCCTCGTCTAACCTTGTTACTGTTCATAAAAGAAATCTGCAAAACGTTTTCGACATGGGGCTTCGGCTAGTGGCCAAAGTCCCCCCCCGTCGGTTCCCTTCTCGTCTTTTGAGAAGTGCACTCGGTGTCCGCTCCTTGGATGACACCGTGCGGCGTCTTGCACGTAAATTTTACGTAAGAGCGGCAATGGCTCAAGACAACCCCCTCATAGCTGACCTTGGCAGGTACCGTCCACGATCAGGTGATCCTTCTAAAAGTCCTCAGCAAACACTGTACTAGAGCGCTGTAGTACGAGCATGCCATTGTAATACTGTGGTCACAACAACACAGTATTTCGTTCTGGACTGGACCACATGGCAGAAGCTCCTATCGGTAGCTCGGTACATGTAACCCTAGAGGACGTCTTGTAGACGTGCATCGTCTCGACCCTGATGGATACGCCGGTTCATTGCAATCGGGGCATCCTTCTGGAACTGGGTCTGAATGCTTCTAGATCTGGTTACTTCCATATGCAGGGTAGCAGCGAAGTAACACCTCACTGAGGACAGAGTCTTACTCTCCTCGAAGAGAACGTAATGATCAGCGTTGGCACAAGAGCATGCTCGGCGACTGCGGACTTCTCCGGCTGACCCAAACGACCACAGCGGCTGCATTCGCCGAAACGGATCCGGATACTAAGCTTCGTGGTGGCAAACGCGCCCAACCGCTTAGTAGTCAACAATGAGGTGCGTTCGGCTTGCCATCCTTACGAACGTTTTCCTATGTTAATTCTTTTTCTACTGAAGATAGTCTCCGCAGGCGTGGCCGAAACGTATAGGCGCGATAACATAAGCAGTCCCCAACACCGCGACTCCGTCCGTAACGAATGGTAATCATGAACGTTTCTGTGGCACTTATGTCTCGAAGCTTGGAAACACGTATACAGGAAGAAGACAAAGCGATAATCTACAAAAATTGATATAATACACATAACGAGGTTTTATCCTCACGTCGGCTTCCGCGGCCGGTGTCCAATATGTTTTAGAAGTCTTTTTCCGATATAGACCTGAGGATACTCATTGTAATATGAGCGAAAAGTTGTGTAATACGAGACATTTTTGACGCTGTCCATACAGGAAGAAGACTTCAAAAACAATACAACCAGATTTTCCCACATGATCATTGTCAAGTCATTACATATCGTAATTTATAACTTGAACGTTGTTACCTCCAGGAAACGGCGTCGATATTCAAGTGAAATCTTTGTATTAACGCGTTTAAACAATTACAGCGGTTACTGTATGTAAACAACAAGCGGAAGTTGTTGTCGGCAGTTGTGTGATTTGCTTTTCCTCTATATATTCACTGGTGAACATGATACAGCCGTAAAATCACCAGTATATAATTTTACAGTCGACTGTATTAGTACTTGTCACTGCCTGTCCCCTTTTCTCGTGACTTGACTAATTCTTCTTCTCCAGTGTACTGGTAGGTAACAGAGATTCGAAGACATCTTGCATCGTGTCCTTCAAGCTATCTGGGGGATCCCAACTAGTGAAGGACGTACAGTTCATCCAACCGGGGCCGTATGCGGGCGCGCACTGCAGTCAGGGAGCGACACGGTCAGGAGGTTGCGCTCTGTTGCGTTATTGTAGCGGAGTGTCTTTGCACCCGTGGCATTATTCCAGCATCTGGGTCGAGCCCCATGGCTGCCAGAAGATAAACATAGTGGTGGTTCAGTAGACGGGTAACTAATACTGGACTGGACAACCGTCAACACGATGTCGGGGGAAGAAGACTTTAGTGTACAGCACTGCCGCTGGAAATGACAGGTGTTGCCTGCGTCAAGCCCACCCCAGCAGACGCCTTAAAGAGTCGGTCGGTCTTCGGCAGAGAGGCCTCCGTGCCAGTGACACGGGTAACAGCGGCAAGCAAGGCGGTCAGCGTGCAAAGATGGAAGGAAGAACATAGTTAACTCTAGGGCTGGGACAAGAAGTTACAGTCGAGGATTTCTTTATGGGGGTGAGTCAGAGGGCAGCAAATCACTTAATCATCAACGTGTATAAACGATATGTTTTACCCACCCAAACTTAACCTTTTAATGTATTCCAAAGTCTCAAATTGCGTGTTACGTTCGTCGCATTATACATAAACTTGTATGAACGTCATCTAACCTGTCAGAAAAGACCCCGAACCCCTGCAAAGATTCAATGGATCCGAAAAATAACTGAAAGTGGAGTTTAGTTTATAAAGTCCAGAAACAGAGCTTATCCATTCTGAAGAGCACATCCGTAAAATAATAGTGTATTTGGATTTTTCAGTAGTAACTTGTTACCCCAAGATGAATTTATTGCACACTGTATAGAGATATAAACATAAGACGATCCTAGTGGTGAACCAGATTGCGATGGCACTGATTTGTTTAATGAACCGACCGCTTTAAACCTGAACTTTTCTTTCAAAATCCATTGAATGACCTGTAGAGCACATTTCAGTACCTTTTTACAAAATAATGTGTTCTCAACCTTACCAAATATAGCAATAGCGTTAAGAATATTACTTGTATTAACGTTGAGACAGAACACGCACCATCTTGCCTATACCGTCTTGTGAAGATGATGATGGATTCTTCATTTTTGCTTATTCTCCAGTTATCCCCTTCTTCAATAGTGAGAAATATCATTCTCAAGATCTTTCTTTCAAATCTTCATTTTGGCTTGTATTTCGATCAGTTTATTTCTAAACATTTTTATATTGGCAAAGCAACAAGGAAACGGTGACGCAAAAACTTTGGGAAACACTGTTCTATAGGAAAAGTAGTAGTTGTGTCTGGCTGTAATAAGAGTGAGAGAGAGAGAAGTAGAAAGGGAGGGAGAGTAAGAGTTTACCGGTGTACAGTAATTGGTTTTATTATTCTACAGAAATCTAATTACTCACTTATCCTTAGTGCTGCTGCCGCTGCTCCCTCTAGCGGACGGAACTGGAAAGTTTACGAGACACTGCCGTATAAATATGCATGAACTTTGACACAGCCGCCGATAAACCCCCGGCTCGTTAGTGACCTTTGTGTAGTAGTCTCCTCTCTTCCCTCGGTCGTCGGAAGCGCGGCGCCGGTAATTAGATTTTACAAAAGTTATATAAGTTATAATCACGCTATTCTGAAATTATTGTTTCAGTAACCGTTTGCGTTAGTTATGTTTCGTAACGAATACGTTCACTTGAGTTACGTTATGTATTGTGTAAACAGGTTATGTCATTTCCTTTACATAAATATTAGTAGACGTTCAAAGATTGCTGTAAATGCATAATCACGGCGCGCACATGAATTGTCAGTCTCATCTGCTTGTTCTCTGCAGTAAAACTTATAACACGTATAATAAGTATACTGTAACAGGTATTTTGGAACGATTATTTTTGTGGAACGGATACAACAGTGACTGAAAAGTTGAAATACCTGTTCCGATTCAACGATAATTGAAAGTCGAAATACCCGTTCCGATTACTCGCGGTTCCGAGTCGCGGGACGCAACTAACGAATAAACGAATACTATGAGTACAGTTACAGTTATTGGTGCTGAATACTTGATTCTGCGCATGTCCTGATTGCCATACAAGTACGAAACGAAGGAAAACAGCGAGGTTCAGAATATCACTGTGCCAAAGAGACGAAGCTGTTTTTAATAAATGAAAAAAATTCATACTGACGTTATATTTATTCTCGTGTGATATGCACACATATTTATAATACACATTATAATAACAAATTATATATTATACTAGTCACCAACTTGGTAAATTTTGAAAAAGCGAATTATACTGTGTTATAACGTTATAACCTACAGAGTGGCTGATAGGCCATATAGTACTTTCTGTTAATGTGATTTCGGAGATGATTTCAACTTCACTGCACATCTTACGTAAATTTTTTTGACATTATTTATTGTGCTATTACGTGCACTATAAATTTCATTGCCTGATTTTCGCAATTGATTTGTCTAACGAAAATGGAATCAATAATTTAATATTAAATCTATGTCAGTTTGTTTACTACTAGTGAAACTTAAATTAGTTTTTTAAGTTATAGGCCTATATGGAGACAGGCCTATATATTCTCTTGTTTCTTATTTTCTTGTAAACAGTAACAGCTTAATAAAGTCACAGTGTAAAGTGACACTATTAATACTTTTAGTTTCAATTTATTTCTTATAACAAATTATATAATAACAGGTATCTGTACGTGTTATTTTTTTGGAACGGTTTCATTTATACCTGTGATTTTTAAATACTAGTTTAGCAGACCTCTAATTAAGACGATGCGTGAGACGGTCGTTACAATAATGTAAAATTCCTTAAATTCGTAGTGACGTCAATCAATCAATTTTTCCGGTGAAGGGTTTGTGAGGATCGGTCAAAAAATATAACACAGATTTTAACTTATTTGTGTCGACGTTTCGACAATGTTTATTGTCATCATCAGGACCTGTGAATGAATACAAAAGAAATGTCAAACACAACAATTATTTGACTGGACGTGTTTGTGTATGTGAGTGCGTGTGCGTGTGTGTGCTTATGAAGTTTAGATTTTTTTATTGGAATTATTGTTGGCATTAAGTTAAAATCTGAATATTCTATAAATTAAGTTCTGTGATATTATGATTTTCTCGTTGTCTTTAAAGAAAGATGATGACGTAAAACAAACTATCTCAACTCCTTCACATATACAAGGATACACACGGGGGCGTGCCCACACACTCACGTACACAAACACATTCACTCAAAATATTGTTCTGTTGTGTTTGACATTATTTTGTATTCATACACAGGCCCTGATGATGACAATAAACACTGTCGAAAAGTCGACACAAATAAGTTAAAATTTGTGTTATATTTTTTTACCGATCCTCACAAACTCTTCACCGGAAAAAATAATGTAAAAAATTAAATTTATCTTTTTTAAAGGATTTCCTTTCTTCCTGTAGCAATGTGTGAGGTAGTTTCTGTTGTCTGGGTTTTTTCTTAACAGTATTCACCTGTTCCTCTGAACTGTTCACATATCCATATAGTTTACTCAGGGAGCGTCCAGATTGCTATATGTTGTTTGGGGGGGGGGGAGTACAACTAATCTCGTCACATTCCCACGGGGTTACATCCAGATGACGCTGTTATACACGCAGTAAAAATTTGTTTCCGCGAAAAATAAAACGAAAACAAACATTTTTGTAAGCAAAAACGTTTTAGAAAAAAGTTATTATTGCAGTCATTATGAAGTGTGAAATTCTGCCGGTGAGGAGGACATTCAGCAGAGATGCGCTGCTGCCCCAACCAACATCGACCCATTTGTCAGCTTCCCCTGTGACACGGAACAGCAGGGGTTTGCACCCCTCGCACAGTTTGTTCGCTCCTGCCTGTCAGTCCACTACCACCACCAGCACGGCTGTCGATATGCCGCGTCGCTTCCAACCAAAACCTCCCCTATGAAATTAATTAAACCATTCCAACAAGTTTTTCTTCTTCTTCTTTTCTTGGGAAATCCTTTCTTATTTCCTCCTCCGATTTAATTAATGATAAAAGAGTGTTTAATTAGATTTTATTTTTTCTTCCTCCTCTTCTTCTTCTTCTTCTTCTTATTCCCTTTCTGCATTATTTCACTTTTGACGATATCTTGTAAAAAAAAACGTTCCTTCCTTACGTTAGAAGTACAAAGTTGTAAAAGCAAAAAAAAAAAATTGAGAATAAAATAGAATCAGTAGGATTTATTTGATGAAGAAAAGAATCGCTGTTAAAAGAATCGCTCAAATAAAATTCGTTAATAAAACGACAATGGGTGTAAATCATCAATAGAGTGGAGTTGGGGGGAATTGAAGGCATGACGGCGAAATCGAGTGCTGCGCACGCATCATTTGTGATGTACTTAATGCGATGATATTTTTGTACGATTTCTTCTAATTCAGGGCTACGCGTTCGATTCATAGCTTGTGTGAAAGTGCTAAATATGAAAATTATATTTTTCATTAATTTCGTAATTCAATACTTTAAATGGGCATATTAATAAAGTCATGAATAAAACAAATGTTTTTCATAAAAATGATTTGAATAAGTCTAGCATTTATCAATTCGTCACTGAAATGAAGCTTGTTCACAATATATTATATATTTTTTTAATATGCTCGAAAAAATAATACGATATCTTTTAATAACGCTTATTTTCTAATGAACCTGAATTTGCTGTTTCAAGGTAAAGAAAATATGAGAGGAATGCCAACACAAAATCCATATCACGAGGTTTTCTATTCGACACTGCATTCCGAATGTAGTTTTTCGTCAGCCTAATTTGTCCTCTCGCTTTTTTCTGTCCTTCTCCACGGTCTGCGAATTTCAAGAACACTTAAGAATTCTCTAATTATTACAATTAACCCTCTCGGGAACGGTTTACCTGAAATACTCTTAAATAGTACAAATCAGATCTAAATTAAAATATTGATTATGTTACTCAATATTAGTAATATTTTAGAATTCATATATGAATTCATTTAAGAAATGATCAAAATGAACCATAAATAAATAGCGATAACAACAATAATAACAATAAAAGTGGACTATATTCACAGTAATGTGAATATCATTAATGGAAAGAGGTTGGCTGACTCCTCGAAGGCTAGGAGAAGGACACTCTGATATAAAACCAAGGCCAGGCCAAGGTCTTCAGGTGTAATGAAAGCGGTTGGCCTAGGAGAAGAAGGCTCTGATATAAAAATCCTGGTTCACCAGATTCGGGGTTGGGCGTGGTGTTAGCTGCTCCACCACGGAAAAGACGTTTGCTGCGAATCTGCCATATGAGCCTCGAAGTATTGGTGGATTTAATGGTAGCTGACCTGGCAACGTTCAAGGACTGGGAGGAAGAAGAAAAACAAGATAGCAAGAAGAATGGGCAGACCCAGAAGGTGATGGAACAACGAGGTGGAGGTAGACTCAAGAAGAATTGGCGTACATAACTGGAGGAACGTTGCAACAGAGACAAAGAACTGGAGGTGAGTAGTGGCGGATGCCAAGGGTCATACCAGCCTGTAGAGCTCCAGAAGAAGAAGATATTCACACACATAAACAATAGGATGAGAAAGCTTACAAAACTATTTTAAAATACAGACATTAAAATAGCTTACAAAACAAACAAAAATAACATACAAAAACTAAATAACTCACACAACAAAGATAATACAATGATCAACGGAATATTCAAAACTGAATGCCAAGACACACTATAAACAAATACATAAGTATATGTAGGCCTAAACGTTTGGGGTGGAATGGACTTTGGGAAATCAGTAAAAAAATTGAATAAAATTTTTGTTCGTCTAGAACAACAGAAAGAGTGAATTAAATAAAAGTGTAAAAAGAAGAAAAAGAAGAGTAGGAGAAGCAGAAGGAAAATGAGAAGAAAAAGAAGGTTAGCCAAAGATAGGAAAAGACAGAATGATAGATAATGAAGGGTCAATAAACACGACAATACATGACAGGATACAAATAGGAAATGGGGCATATTATGCCAATAGCAGACTATTGAGAAGCAAACTCAGTAGTCGTAATAACAAAAATAAAAATATATAAGGCACTTATGACGCCAGTTGTTACTTATGACATGGACATTGACAAAAAAAAGAACAAGTAACACTAAGAAGGTTTGAAATAAAGACGTCGTAAGACGTGTTTATCGCCCGGTTAAAGAAGATGACGAATGGAGAATAAGAATAAGCAGGTGATAGATGAGCTATTGGATCATGAGGACATTGTGTAAGATTCAAAAAGGGTCAACGGTTACAATCGCTAGGCCACCTGGAGCGGATGCATGATCAGCGTATGACAAACAAAATCCTGAGGACGGAAGTATATAAAAGAAGAAAGAGGGGTCGACCTAGGATAAGATGGTTGGATGATGTGCTAGAAGACCTCAGAAGAATGGATGTGAGGGGTTACAATGAGATGGCAATGGACAGGAGAGTTTGGAAAATGTTGGTGTTGGAAACCAGGGCTCACGTTGTACTGAAGAAGAAGAAGAAGAAGAAGAAGAAGAAGAAGAAGAAGAAGAAGAAGAAGAAGAAGAAGAAGAAGAAGAAGAAGAAGAAGATGATGAAGAAGAGAGTCAAACACGACGAAATTCCATTTAATGCTAATAGGATCAGTTGGCCAATTGGTTTTTACAGTCATTTAATCTCGGCCATAATCTGGTAACCGACACTCGATAGGATATAGTATTTTGGTGTCGTCGGACCGATTCGAATATCGTTCTGGTTATGTGAGATTGAAGCCACGGTATTATATATTATCGATACTGACAAAACCGATCAATCACTGTTACAAGTGAATTAATCATAATTTCGAACGCGTCGATATTCTCTCTCTCTCTCTCTCTCTCTCTCTCTCTCTCTCTCTCTCTCTCTCTCTCTCTCTCTCTCTCTCTCTCTCTCTCTCTCTCTCCCTGTGCTAACTGTATCTCGCTATATATGTACACAGCGAATCGAACCGTAGATAATAGAGGGAACAAATAACACAGTAAATATCGACCTGTTGGTTGGTTGATTGGTTGTATATGTAAAATTAAAAATAATAATAATAATATTTAAAATCCCTAAATCCGTAGTGACCGTTAATCAATGAATTTTTCAGTGAAAGGTTTGTGAGGATCGGTCAAAAATATAACACAATTTTTTTAACTTATTTGTGTCGACGTTTCGACAATGTTTATTGTCATCACATTATAGTAATTTAAAATGTAATAGTGTATAAATTAATTTCTGTGATATTATAATTTTCTCGTTGTCTTAAAGAAAACATTTGAAAATGTAAACAAACTATCTCAACTCCTTCACATATGCAATGATACATACATATGCACGCACACGCGCACGCACACACGCACACAGACTCACATACACAAACACGTTCACCCAAATAATTGTTCTGTTGTGTTTGACATTTCTTTTGTATTTATACACAGGCCCTGATGATGACAATAAACACGATACGTCGATACAAATAAGTTAAACAAATTTGTGTTATATTTTTTTGACCGATCCTCACAAACCCTTCACCGAAAAAAATATTTAAAATAATTTGCATTTTGGAGTGTCTCTTTGTCGAACACAAGAAACTGTATAAAGTAAAAGATTCAGAGCTTTTATTCAGATCGTCGTCGTCGACTCGCGTCGCGGACTCGGTTCCTCCTCTCCTCTCTACGACCGACTATGTAAATACCGAGCGTCCATGAATAATACATGAACCAGTGTGTCCGTACGCTCGCTAGCTCGTTGTTATTGGCAATCCGGCGAATTCCTTCTCCAACCGGCTGTGTATAGTATCGTAGGTACGTATCTATAATCCCGCTGCGAGAGCTATTTTTATCGTCTACGTGATTCTTATCAGTGGGATTTATCAATATTGCACCTACTACTGCTGCATCCCATGATGATGATGATGATGACACTGGCCTCTCTTTTTCTGGCTTCTCTCCATATTTTCTTGTTAGTCAGTCCCCACCTCGCCACATCTTCTTTGAATAAACTGTTAATGGTATTGAGTGTGTTCAACCGTGTACCTACCTTTAAAACACTCTCTACTTGACTGTTACCCAAAGTATAACCAGTGTCATGGCGTGGTTACATAACACCTGTTCCCGGTTGTGATAGGCCTAAAGAATAAAACATACTCATACGTGCAATTCACAAACAATACACATCCCCAAAGTAAGGCAGACTTCAATTCAATTGTTACTACGCTTAAATTGTGTTACAGAACCCAAAATAGTTTACAAACAAAAGTAAAAACGTAGTGAAAAGTTTAAAACAAGAAATGGGTTTTGTTACACAGTGGGAATAGAGAATACTAATCAAGATTTCTCTCGGTGATTCCTCTTTGCCCACGGCTGCGCCTGTTTGATGAACCTTTTTTTCCAGCGACCTCGATCTTCTTGCTCCAAAGCTCTCCGCCAGCTCTCCAGCATCTGGCTTCGTGCGTCTCGGTGGTGCATCTTCACCACCTACCTCCTTCTTCATCTGAAAGACGATATTACGTTCCTCAGCGGGAAGGTTGTTTGGTATCCCTCTGGTAACGTCCAATTGTGAGGTAGGCCTATGCAATTTGAAGAGCACTTTGTTTTTTCACCTAGGCTAGTTTCTTCCCGTAAAATCTTACGATTCTGGGAATCTGCCCCATACTTCTGCTCCATACAGTAGGACTGGCTGGACAGTTCCTATATGGTAAATATACTGGTAGTATATGGACAACTACTATAGTACTTTGCTGAAGATTGTCTTGACTATTGCTTAAATTAACACTTAATACTTTCGTACGTGGAGATGTTATAGCGCTTTATACGTCGAGCATAATAATTATTAACCTTAGGGAGATTCTCCAGTGCCAATAAACCCCTAAAGTACAACCATAATCATCATCGTCATTTGCAAGGATTAAACAGAGGATGGTTTGTTCCGGTCTCAAACAGGTAAAGTCTAGATCTGGTCACTCCAGCGCTTCCTCGGACGAACCACACCTCTCAGTCCCCTCGGCTTATAGTTACATAGTCGTTTGGGGACGCGTCAGTCATCCAGTCGGCAAAGATGTTCCCACCAATTTAGCCGATACTGGGCGATCCTGACGAATACACTCATAATATTCAGTTCCTGCCGTTTGTCTGTGTTTCTTCTATGATCATGGAGTCTATACCCTGCCACACATGCCTGAGAAAATCTCATTTCAGCCGCTTGGATACTGAAGCGGCCTGGCCTTTCGTTAAAGTCCAATTCACAGACCCATAAAGAAGTGTGGGAAAGGCCATCGCCTTGTTGAATCCTAAAGCAAAATACTGCACAATTCTAAAATACAATCTACGAGCAGCCACCATTTTCTTCTGGAGTGGTTCTAGCGGGTTTTGCGGATAAAGCTAAAAAAAAAATAATAGAAAAAATCGTTATTATTTAATATTTATTTTTATGTTGTTGTCAAGAAGATAAGTGTGGAAACGTAAGGAGGCTTACATTAATCTTCTCTTCTTCAATTGGCAGTCGTAACCGCTTGTGGTCTTTTGCCATCTCAACAGACCACTCCTCCTCCGTTCTGCCCTTCCCTAGCCATTTCTTTCTAGTTTCGTATTTGAATTTCCTTCGGATCTTCATTCACGTCATCCCCCCTCTCTTCCTAGTTCTACCCTTCATTCTCCGCAACCCGTGCGATACGTAGTGATTTACACTATGTCAGTTCCTCCAGGGACGTATTTACTCGGGGGGACCGGACCCCCCCCCACTAGAGGGTCGAAAAAAGTTGATAAGGAATTGAAAAGTTTCTCCAATTTTACGAACGCTGAGTGTCTGCACACAAACGACACGGTGTACCCTGTTCAAGTAGCGTGTACGCAGATTTTTGTTCTATTGTTGATATATGTTTTGACTTTAATTAATAAATTTCAACGTTTGACGATCTCTTACGAATGATACGTGTATGTGATGATGGAACGATCGTTTCGTAACACGTCGCATAGCTACTAGAAGTCACAAGACAGAAGTGAAATAAGGCTCCGAACTTTAATTCTGATGTATCAGCTGTAAGTTTTGTTGCTTGCAATCTAGTATGCTATTATAGAAAGGAGTACAATGGCGCTGGCGGGTCGTCTAGATTTGGCGGGTATCGAACGCGGGACGTCTAAATTCGTAAACAAGCGACATACCTCTTTGGATTACAAGCCAATCCTGTTATTAATAACTTTTAGTCCATTCATAAAATGAGGCGGTTGTGTGGATTAATGAACTGTGAGTGTGTGTGAGTGTGTGTGTGTGTGTGTGTGTGCGCGCGCGCGCGCGTTTGTTTTAGCGACACGGGACAATGGCGTCGTCACGAGGTGTGGATTTGATTGATAAACACCAATGACGCGCGTGCACCGCACTCGCTAAGTGCTCTCTTTGTGTCGGCGTTTACAGTCAAGTGCGCCGCTGCACTACTACACCTCTCTGTGGTGTCACTGCCTCCGTGATTACCTGTACCTCACACACACACACACACACACTGACTCGTCAGTGTTACAGTTAGGAAGACGGCGACTGACAATCAAAATCTCATACAAAGTGCAATGCTGCTGGAAAATTTAAATTTATATACCTTACAAAAAAATTCCAGCGAGTCTAACACCGAGTGCCATGAAGTGACCAATTTAAAGTACACAGAGCGTCACTTGAACTGTTAAAATTAAAAAAAAAAAAATAATAATAAAATCCGTACGGAAAGCTCAAAATGTCTAATACGTGGTTCAAATAAACAGAAAAAGACATAGAAGAACTCCAGATTACTCAAGAACACATTGAAGAATGGTTACCACTCAAAAAGAAATTAACAAATGCCCCAGGTTTTCAGGAAAACCCCAAGAAGAGGACAGGTGCCATCTGGACTGACAGAAGGAGGTAGAGACATCGATCAAGAACGAAGGAATGTGGTGGGAGAGGAGGAAGAGAGAAGAAGAGAAGAAGGGAGGAACCAAACATAGTCCACAGTGGCTCATACGCAACAAACCGTACGGGCGAAGAAGATGTTTCCGTGCTCTAATGAAGTTGAGGAGGGCTTTGCCGGCGGCAGGGTGTCCTGGACAGGTCTCAGCCCAGGTGGTACAACTTTCCATCTTGTATACCCAATATCCTTATCCCTCCTTCCTATCTCTTCTGTTCCGAAATCCATCTGTGACGGGAAGTGTACGGTCGAGTCACAAGCGCCCCTCGGCTAAGGAATGGTACTTCCAACAGGACTGTTGGGGGGTTAAAGCGGGCCAGTAACCGGCTCAAATTCATTAATTAATGCATTCACTCGTTCATTCCTCAGCCCACGACGAGCCTGACTGGTCACCTCCAAACACCTCGGTCCTCCAGCCTCCACCGATACCCGTCCTCCTGAGGTCATCTTCTACGTCCTGTAGTCGCCTTCTTCGAGGTCTTCCTTCCCTTCTTTGTCCATCTATTGTCCCTCTAAGAATTGCTTTGAGCATTCTGTCGTCCTCCATGCGCATCACATGTCCCAACCAGCTGATCCTCATGGACTTGAACCTCTCTATGTCCTCGCCATCTATCAGTTCCTCCAATTCCCTATTGTTCAGTATGCGCCATTATTCACTTTCCTTCACTGCTCCAAAGAATTTTCTTAGAATTCTTCTATCAAACACTCTTAAATTAAACCGGCTTAATTAAAGATAAATATACTCACACGAGCCTTGGAAATGATATTGGTAGACCGAGGAAAACATGGGTTCCGGAGCAGGTCAACTAGGCCCTAATCCTTGGAGGGAAGAAGAAGAAGAAGAAGAAGAAGAAGAAGAAGAAGAAGAAGAAGAAGAAGAAGAAGAAGAAGAAGAAGAGTTGTTGTTGTTGTTGTTGTTGTTGTTGTTGTTGTTGTTGTTGTTGATGATGATGATGATGATGATGATGATGATGATGATGATGATGATGATGATGATGATGATGATGATCCAAGCAACAGAAGTGCTTGGGCATGTGCACATTTTCCAAGCAGTAGTAGTTGGAGAACCTTGCATAGACTTGTCAACGGGAGAGAATAACAAATGTACAGATTATAAACTGAATTGGAAATACAATAAACACATTGTAAATAATCAAAATGTAATAGTTAAGATGGTGTAGAACGATTCTCAGACTGGGAGAATACAGCCCGCGCTACCTAACTACATCCTATGCTGTATTATTTTCGCTAAAATTAACTTTCAAATGTTAACAAACACAACTACTAAAGAAATACTTTTAAGTATACAATAGAATTAAAAAAATTAAGAAACCCTTAATTAAGAAAGAAAAATCACCGAAGACTTTAGTTAATCTTTTTGCGCTGGGAAGCATGAAGTTTTCGGCACGGCTCCGCAACCCCACCCCCCCTTACACACAGTTCCGCCATTAATCTTGCTATGCTGCCGCCGACACAAATATGACACTTCAGCAGCAAGAAGCGTTATCACTCATAATTCTGTCACTTTATTAAATTGGAAGTGGAAATATTTTCTTTATTAACTTGAAAACACTGAAATGAATTCAAATCATTTATTTATTGCATTTAAACTGAACAGCTCATTAACCTCATTAACATTGTACCTTACTGACGACTAAAATCAATGCCGAGACCGCATTCCGGTAACACTTTTTTTTATGAACTAACGGAAAACTCAAAAACGGTCGTCAGTTCCACGACCTGATTATTAATTAGTATCGTTCACACTCTTTTTCACTTCGCTATTATTGTTGTGCATATGGACAATGTAGAAAATACATTAATGTAGGAATGGATTTTCAGCCCGCAGAGAATATCTTCAATCAGTACGAATCCGATAGCACAAGTGAAATAGACACCAATTTAACCCATGCATATGAATAACTGGAAAATATCACAAATTTCCCAAATATATAACTATATTTGGGTATAGTCCTCAGAGCTACTAAAAATTTCAGTGAAATTCCATAATTCGCTTAACGTAGGCCCATCTGTAAGCCTACATATCTAACATATTATGTTAAAATAAGGTTTATAAAAAATTGTATATTTCACCGACACTTTTTAATATCTACATGGACGACATATTTCGGCGAAAGCTAAAGTTAGCTCGGGAATATCACTTCAGCGAAATATTCATGTGAATGCATTGCTTTATGCAGATGACAAGGTAATGATACACAAGACCAGTTACAGCGGGCGATATTTACGTTCAGTAGCATCATACAAGACTATGGGCTACAGATCTCTGCTACAAAATCTAAAACGATGGCATTTCAGGGCAGGTATCCTATAAGAACTAAGGTAGTCGTGAATAATCAGATTTTGGATCAGGTTAGTCATTTTAATTACCTGAGTTGTAATATCTCATATGGAACTGATATTGATTGGGATAGTAAGCTAACAAAATTTAGACGCATCTGTGGAACGATTCATAGGTACCTGAAATATAAAACACGGAAGGATGTCCGAATGAAGTTTTATAAAACTGTAACTGTCCCCACATTCCTGTATGCTGGTGAGACATGGACTCTTGGTAAAAGGGACGTGGAGAGGATTCAGGCAGTCGAAATGAAATTTCTAAGAGGGACGCAAGGTTGTTCTCTCTTGGATCGGAGAAGGAACGAGGATATTAGACGCGATTTAAACATTGTATCATTGCACCAGAAGATTGAAGACCACAGAAGGAGGTGGTGTGAACACTTGAATCGCACGCCTGATATCCGTCTACCTGTGGCTGCCTTGGGTTATCACCCTACTGGTAAGAGAGATGTCGGTAGACCGAAGAGGAGATGGGTTCCGGAACATGTCTAAGGCCTAGTCCTTGGAATGGTGGTGGTGATGATGATGATGATGATGATGATGATGATGATGATGATGATGATGATGATGATGATGATGATGAAAAATTGTATAAATAATAAGGCCTATATAAGAAGAATCTTGAAAATCTCATTATTTTTGCTGATAAGAATGGGAAGTAACGTTCAACCTATAATAGTCTCACCCCCTTCCCAGAAACTAGCCTCATTCTCAGCGGCGTATTTAAGGACGGGCGATCGGGACTGGAACCTCCTCCC